>JAQHUG010000294.1:2123258-2152518 GCA_028555095.1 Dicrostonyx torquatus
ATGGTAATGCGGGTGCACATAGTTGAAATATTTTCCAAATAATCTTTCTGGTTTTTATTTTATTTAAACAGATATCACACGGACAAGTTTTCGCCGTTTACCTTTTGACCATTGTAGGTAAGACCTTTAAAAGGCTTCTGTTTTATTTTGGTTATCATCTTTCCAGCTGTGTGTGTATGTTTTTATTTATTTTTTAACACATATGTATAGAAATACATGTGTATTTCTTGTTTTTTGAATTTATTTATTCATGTATATGTGTGCTGTCTTCATGTACAGAGTCAGAGGCATCAGATCCCACTATATATGGTTGTGAGCGACATTCTAGTTGCTGGGAATTGAACTTAGGATCTCTGGAAGAGCAGTAATGTGCTCTTAACCTCTGAGCCATCTCTCCAGCCCCTGTGTTTATGTATGTGTGTGTGTGTGTGTGTGTGTGTGTGTTTTAAGATATGGTCTTTTAACTCTGTAACTTGGGCTGGCCTTGAAGTCCTAATTCTTCTGCTTCTCCCTCTGAAGTATTAGAATTACAGGCTACCATACTTGCATCTGGAGTATTTTTGCACAGACTTTTGCATAGACAGTTGATCATCCTTGATCTGAAAAATCCAAAATTTAAAATATCTCCACATCCAAATCTTTTTAAGCCTGGGATGATACCTAGAAAGTCAGAATTTGGAGCATTTTGAATTTTCAGTTTAGGGAAAATTCAACATGTACAATCTGTGTGAACTTGACTCTTTGAGATGCGTTCAATTTTTTCTGTGCCTTTTAAGATAGCTTGAGTAGGAGAAAGTGGGCCCAGCCATGAGACCAGTGCATGGGTGTTTTCTGGTTACTGTGTTTGTGGTTCCTAGTTTTGCTTTTTACTACAACCTTCTGAGTTTGAGTAGACCGTGCTGCTAAGCTTACGTTATGTCTGGGAGGACAAGTGCCTGGAAGAGTAGCATAAGCCCTGGGATCACGTCTGGAAAGTAGCACTGCTGCGTGTGGCCCAGACAGTCTGACTCCAGGCTGTGCCTGTAGCACTCTGTTTGTGTTCCAGATTGTAAGTAGCTGTACATCAGCAATAGTGATGATTCTGGGGACTCAGGTACTGGTGGGAAGGGGAGGGTAGCCAGATGCAGAGCCATCAGGTGTTGCTTTGGGGCATACTGGTATCTGGACAGGGGACTGCTGTGGAAGCAGTCCTAGACAAGGACCCAGCCATCTCCATATGCGGTTCTCTCAGGGTAAGATGGGGAGGGAAAGCTGGTATGGCTGGTGTCCTTTCCTTCAAGCTCTACTCTGAAGGTCAGGTGACCTAGTGGGAGCCTGTCAGCCAGATGTGACATGACGGTGCAGTGAGAAAGGGAGGGAGTGCAGCAAGGGATCAGCGGGGACAGACCACAGCGCAGAACGGCCTGGAGAACGCCTGGACATACTTGTTTATTCCAGAAGTGGGCCTCCTTGCACCTGCCCCTCAGGAAGCCCTGCGGGGGTAATGGAAACTTAGTAGTACCTTCTCAGGAAGCGTGAACAAGCGGAGATTCTTCGTCACTCCTGGCTTGGTCATCAGCCTTGTTGGAATGAATGGTACCTGGTTTAGATTGGTCTTTGAGAGAGCCCTGCTTCCACTCCTGGGTCTAGCACTTCTGGAGGCCTCTGACTCCACTTTTAACCACTGTGGATTGGGTAGAGAACATAGCCCTTCAGGGTGTGCTGGGGAGCGAGCTCTCTACCAGAGTCTTGAACTGGCCCTGTTTTGCTCCAACCACTTACTGGCTAGTTAAAGTCAAAGTTGGTTTTGTTGTTGGGTTTTTGCTTTTTTTTTTTTTTTTTTTTTTTTTTGAGACAGGGTTTTTCTGTGTATCCCTGGCTGTCCTGGAACTTGCCTTCAAACTCAGAGATCCACCTGCCTCTGCTTCTCAAGTGCTGGAATCAAAGGTGTGTGCCATCATCACCCTGCCATTTTTATTTTTTTTTAAAGCTAGAATCTATGCTGTTCTGTTTCTGGTGGATTTGAAATTCACTATGTAGACCAGACTACCCTCTAACTGAAGAAGATGCATCCGCTCTGCCTCCCGGGTGCTAGATTTAAAGGCTTGAGACCATCACAAGAAAGCAAGGAAAGCAGCGGCATGGATTCTGTTCACCAGGCAGACGCCTCATGTGGGAACAACTGTGGTAGTTGAGGCTGCTGTAGACCTCAGAAATTCCCAAGGATTCAGCTTTTCCTCAGTCATGTTCCCAGCACACATGTGTGGTACAGGCACAGTAGACCACAGTGGCCTCATCGAACCTTGGCATGGGGAAGGGTAGCTCTTGGGACAAAAGCTTGGTTTGCCTGCTCTGTGAGGATCTGGAGAGGGAGTTGCAGTCCTGCTTCCTTAGGACCAACACTGGAGACCTCTTTTTGACTTGAATCTGATAACAAAACCTTATACAGCATGAAGTGGGCCTGAAAGAGAAGTCTGGTGCTGAGGCATCAGGTCCCGAGGCACCTCTTGATGGTATGTCCTTAGTGGTGTGGTGTGGCATCAGGTCCCGAGGCACCTCTTGATGGTACGTCCTTAGTGGTGTGGTGTGGCACCAGGTCCTGAGGTACCTCTTGATGATGTGTCCTTAGCGGTGTGGCATGTCAGTGGCAGAGTACACTTGGAACTGCTGGGAGGGTTATTGGAACTATAGCATGCTTAGTGTTCCTGGAAGCTCACCAGAGATCTCTGTCCTTTTCAGTCTCTCCCTGCAGCCTTTTGTCTACCCGGTCTGCACCCCGGAAGGTGTCGTCTTTGATTTGCTGTGAGTTTCCCCTTGAATTTTTAAAATTTTTCTTTATTTGTGGGGTGTATGCATGTGCATGTCTGTGTGTGTCCATGTCTGTGTTTGCATGTTTGTGCCCGAGTATGTTGTGTGTGTATGTGTAGCTGTGTTCAGGTACACGTGTATGTGGAGGCCAGTGGTTGACCTCAGCGGTCTTTGTTGTTCTCCACCTGTTTTTGAGGCAGGACCTTGTCAGGGAACTTACAGTGTCAGCTAGGCTGCTGACAAGCATCTCCCAGGGTCTGCCTGTCTCCGTGCCTCCAGTCCCTACTGAAGTTACAGATGAGTGCTGTCTTGTCTGGATTTTTTGAAGATCCAAATCTCAGGTTTTTGTGCTCGCATGAGAAGTGCTTTGTCCCTGCGCTGTCTCCCAGCAGTCTTGATTGAACAGAAACTGCAGGGTTGCTGACACCAGAGAAAGGAGGCTTGAGTTTATGGCTCTAAGCAGGGACAGAGTAACCAAAGTCTTGTCCCTAGAAACCTCCTGAGATCTAGGCAAGCATCTTTGGGAATTGGGAGGGACAGGAAGGTCTTCGGGGACATGGCAGAAGTGCCCTTTGACCTCTAGCAGGCAGTATTAGCTGAGTCCTCCTACCATGTTTTAGTTGTCACCCGTCTGTTCTTGCTGTGGATCAGTGATGACTGGATATTCTCTGCTGGTGAAAGCAGAGCTGGAATGAAGGCGCACAGTTCCAGCAGTATATTCTGAAGCATTATACCCTATTTTATGTGTCAACATATGTTATCTTTGTTTTATGTTTCAAGCTTATTTTAGATTCTAAAATATTTTCTAAAATTTAGAAAAAATGTAAAATACTTCAGTAGAACATTTTACCATAAAGAGCTCACTGTTCAGGATCATCACTATGAATGCTTATGCCTTCTGGGCCCTATATATAGATTTATTTATTTATCTATTTGTTTATTTACCCATTCATTCATTCATTTTGAGGTGGGGCAGGTCTCATTGTGTTGCTCTGACATTGAATTCTTGGGTTCAAGTGATTTCCTGCCTTCATCTCATAAGTAACCAGGCTCACACAATGGGTGGCTTATCACCATGCGAGGCTGGCTGCAAGTATAATTTCTGATGCTGACCTAGTGTTTTGTATAGGCATGCTAACATTTGTTTGCCCTTCTGCCTAGTTAAAGTTCTTGTTTATATGCAACTTCTGTAAAACTCCTGCAGATGCTGAGTGGAGCTCAGTGCAAACACAGTCTGTATGCACAAGCGTGTGTTCAGGCTCCAGCATCAGAACACACCAAGTCACCGAACGTGTGTGGGAACACATGAACCTACAAGTGCGCCCACTCTGATGGAAGGTGTTCTTCCCTTCTGTAGGGAAGTGCAGCCTGCCTTACATCTCACCTGGAAACAGACCTAGGGCTTCCAGGTTGTCACTGGCAGCACCTATTGGTGACTTTTTAAAAAAAATTATTTATTTATTTATTTTTAAAGATTTATTTATTTATTATGTATACAGTGTTCTGCCTGCCTGTATCCCTGCAGGCCAGAAGAGGGCACCAAATCTCACTATAGATGGCTGTGAGCCACTATGTGGTTGCTGGGAATTGAACTTAGGACCTCTGGACTAGCAGCCAGTACTCTTAACCTCTGAGCCATCTCTCCAGCCCCTTTTAAGATTTATTTTTATTTTATGTGTGTGGATGTTTTGCCTGTATGTGTGCGCACCACATTTGTGGAGTGCCTGTGGGAGCTGGGAAAGGACATTGGATTCTCTGAAACTAGAGTTCCATACAGACAGTTGTCATTGCCATGTCATGTAGACGCTGGGAGCTCAGAGCATCACATGCTCTTAACTGCTGAGCCATCTCTCTAGCGCCCTAGTGACAGTTTTTGTTCTCTCCCATCAGGAACATTGTTCCATGGCTTAAGAAGTATGGAACCAATCCCAGCAATGGAGAGGTAGGTGGTCATGCAGGGACTGTTGCCGTGGAGCTGTGCCTTGCCCTTGCTTTGTCTTTGCAGTTTCCATGTCCTCAGTGGAGAACTGCTCACAGGGCCTGGGATGACAGTCCTCTGCTTTCCACAAGTGTTGCCTCTATATTTGCAGATTCTGTGTTCTTAGATTCAGTCAACCATGCTCAAAAAAAAGTATTTGTGGAAAAATTGTATCTGTATTGAATATCTATACACTTTTCTTGTCATTGTTTCCTAAACAGTATCAGATAGTAATTTGTGTAGCATTTATATTGTAATAGGTAGCAAGCAATCTAGAGATGGTTTAAAGTTGGTGAGAGGGTACACAGAGATTACATTCAAATGCTACATCATTTTGAGATTGTAATATTGTGGAGTCTTGGTACTAGTCTCCTGTGAATGTACACCATTGATTATATCTTTGCTTGAGTCAGGCTGTCTCCTCACTCGCAGCATTCCTGCCCTAGCCTCCAGGCCTGGCTGTCTATGCTTTCTCTTGAGTTTGATTAGAGTGGGTGACTCATCTATATCTTGCTTTATGTGCTTTTCAAGATGCTGGTAAGTCTCAGGGGTGTCAGTACAGAAAGCACAGCCTTTCTGTGAGACTCTGTCTTTTAGAAAGGATGGGTTTTTACACTTGTTTGCTTGTGAGTGTGTGTGTAAGTATGTAGGCATGTCTGTGTAAGTGCACATGCCATGGCACAGGGTCAGAGGACAGCTCCTCCCACCATGTGGGTTCTAGTGATCTAACTCATGGTATCAGACTTGGTGACAAGTGACTTTTTTTTTTTTTTTTTTTGGTTTTTTGAGACAGGGTTTCTCTGTTGCTTTGGAGCCTGTCCTGGAACTAGCTCTTGTAGCCCAGGCTGGTCTCGAACTCACAAAGATCCGCCTGCCTCTGCCTCCCGAGTGCTGGGATTAAAGGCATGCGCCACCACCGCCCGGCGTGACAAGTGACTTTACCTACTGAGCCATCATTGGTCTTGTGTCTGTCTTTGTGACCAAGTTGTACTGAATCCTGCTGTGACTGGCAAATGACACATTTTCTTGAACACACAGTAATAGTTTTCTAGGTCTGCAGAGTCAAAAGCAGGTGCATTGTCAATTTCCATAGTTACTGGCCAACTGCCATTCAAAACCGTTAAACATTTTAAGCTTTTAGCCACACTGCAGAATAAAATGCTTCTTTCCTATATCTTTGACAAATCAAGGGTATTTTTTTTTTTTTTGTTTTTTGAGACATGGTTTCTCTGTAGCTTTGACTGTCCTGGAACTCACTCTGTAGATCAGACTGGCCTCAAATTCAAAAGATTTGTCTGCCTCTGCCTCCTGAGTGCTAGGATTAAAGGTGTGTGCCACTATCATCTGGCAGTTTTTGTTTTGTTTTGTTTTTATGGGCAAAAGGAAAGTTGTTCTTGCTTTTAATTCCAGCTCTTCAGAAACAGCAGTAGGTAGATTTCTGTGAGTTTGAGCTCAACCTGGTCTATAGAGCGAGTCCCAGGATAGCCAAGGCAGCACAGAGAAACCCTGCCTTGAAAAAAGAAAAACAAAAAAGTCTTATTTATATCAAGTAAGCCACTTCCTGTATGACCTACATACAGGTCCAATATTTTGACTTGAGTACCACTCAGGAATAGTAGTTCATGGTTACGATTGTAGCTAGCTTATTCTCTAGCCTCACTTTTTATACATTTTAATTGGCCTCTGGTCCTTTGGTCCGTTTGTGTTATAGAAGTCCGTCTCCTTTCCTTCTGTGGCTTAGTTCTTCATCTGTTCAGTTGTCCCTGCTAAGAAGGCATCAACTTTGTGTATGCTGGGCCCAACATGGGGATGGGGTGGGCAGGTGAGGTGTGTGTCATTGAAATGATGCTGAGAGGAATGGCAAGGAAAGAGGGAGGGTAGGTGGACTGAGGAAGTCAAGAGGTGATGACGTTTAGATGCTATCCTGGGGAGCCTTGCTGGCCCTGGACTTACTCTGGTGGATTGGATGCCCAGGCAGGCTCATGACCTGACCTGTGTTGAGGATAGGTCTGGTTTTGTCAGGAAGGTGTTCTCAGGAGCTTGGTGGCCCCAAGGAGATCTGCATTTGCCTGGGTGAGAGATGCTGTGTTCATTTGACCAGGCTGAAGGTAGAGGGAAGGAGAGAGCTGTAGACTGGGCCAGCAGGATGTTTAAGGTGTTGAGTCCGAGTCCTGTCCTTAGGGCAGTAGAGATCTCAGCAGTCACTTAGTACTGTGATGTTTTGGGGACTGGCCACAGTTCAGCAAGAGCTTCCTGAGCAGTTGTCACTATCCTGATCAGCAATGCAGGCCAGTGGAGCCTGGTACTCAGTGCAGGCAGGATCTGAGGCCGGGCCATTGCACTGCTGCTGTCAGTGTGGCCCCATCTTCACTTGATCCCCTCCATGGAAGCCCTGTTTGAAGGAAGGTTTCTGGGGCCTGTAAACTTTGGGAGAACATTTTCAATGTACTTAGTCTATGACTCTGCTTCTCCTGTTAGAGTAGATCATGTTGCCCCTTCACTTCCTCAGCCTGGGACAGGAGCTCCCTTGGCAAGAAGAACCTTTGAGTTGGGGGATGCAGCTCAATAATAGAACACTTACCTAGCTTGCAGAAGGCCTTGCTTCCATTTTTTTAGCATCCCCGCCCCTCAAAAAAAAAAAAATCCCAAGCAAAACAAAATAAAAGCCTTTAACTCTAACCTACTGGATGTCAGGAAGCTGGCTGGAGTCTTTCTGGCCCTGGCGACAGTCTAGGACTGCTATGAGGTCCTGGATTCTTTCAAGTGTAGATGCGTGTGTTGGCACCCCATTGCTTCCTGTTCCTGAGCAAAGGGGAGTAGTATGATACACAGGCGTCTTAGTCTTCTTCCAGAGCATCGACACTTTATCTCGGGCTGCTTGGGGGCAGAACCTTGGGCCTTACCTCCCAAAGTACTTTGCTTTCCTTCCTTGGTGTTTCTCACTTGGAAGTGTGACCAGCTTTTTCTGCTGACAGCCAGGAAGCCCCAGGGCTTTTCTCGAGTCCCCGGACTGGGAGCATACCCTTTACTGGTTTCCCGCTTGTGCCTTGTGGTTTTTGGTCTCTGCCTTCCTGAGGCCGTGACGACCAAAGGCTGCTGCAGCTCTACCCTTTGTCATCTTGTTAGTGTTCTCTGTCCTCCTCTGCTTCCAAGCCGCCACCTCTGGTATCTTTTCTACAGTTGTCTCCTTTTCTGGTGGACATTGTTATTCGGTTAACACCTGGGTGCTTTTTATAATTTTTGCATTCTATGTCACAGGTGCTCTTTGGGATATCAAATCTTGTTAGTTGGTCTGTGATCTGCAGCTGCCAAACTACATATAGCAGTTACTTTGGCTATGATTAGAAGCTGGACCATTTCCTTTGTTCTTGCAATCCTATAGGGGTGTATTCTGTCATAGCACCCCTAGTCTATGGACACATTCATTCCTTTTCTGCTGTACCTAGGTCTTTATTCATGCTGAACACACACTCCACTACTGAGCTACATCACCAGTTTTTCCACTTTCAGTGTTTTACTCCTTTTTAAAAAAATATTTGTACCACAATATAAGCAGAATACCCGGGTACTCTCACTAGTTCTATCTGTTACATTTATTTATTTTGTATATGTGTATGTACATGTGGGTCTACAGCATGTGTGTAAAGGTCAGGGGGACAACTGTGGGAGTTAGTTCTCTCCTTTCTCTGTGTAGGTCCTGCTGAACGTGCAGGCAACATGCAACATGCCGTCAGGCTCAATGATAAGCACCTTTACCAGCTGAGCCATTTCTCTGGCTTTCCTTCTAGTTTTAGGAATATTCATTTGGTTTTGTTTTTTTACCATTATTATTTTGTTTATTACCATTATTATTACTAGAGATATGTATATGATGTGGGTATTGCCGTGGTGCTCACGTAGCCAGAGGACAACTTTCAGGGGTTTGTTCTCCCGCCACTATAGGTTTCAGGGATTGAGTCCAGGTTTTCAGGCTTGTATAAAGTGGTTAGTCATTGCAGTGGCCCTGCACCCACACATTAAGTGGTGTGCTTACCATAAAGATGTTCAGACAAGGCCTGGATATGGAGCTCAGTGGCAGAGCACACATATATGAGGTCCTGAGTTTGGTACCTGGTACCAAAAAGATAAATTCAGACATTGTGGAAATACAGACCAGTCTTTGTTCCACAGCTTCACCATTTAGTGCAAATATAAGTGATTACCCCTATATTTGTTGGATTTGGTGGTTTACAAGTTTGGGGATCTGCTTACAGCCTGGGTTTAAAGATTACATCAATGCAACTACATAGACTTGCATCTACAGCCATCAGGAGTCCTGGCTGTGTCTTGAAGACTCCCAGAGAGATTTCTACTAGTATAAGCTGAAGAGAGTCAGTTGGGCAGATCCTTCTCTTCTGTCTCTGTTGTTCCTAATTTGGCAGCCTTCATTCTCCCCTTACTCATTATTGTTAATTGTCTGTCTTCCAGAAACTTGATGGGAAGTCCTTGATCAAGCTGAACTTTGCAAAGAACAGTGAAGGTGAGAGCCCTTTTGTAGCCAGCTTTGGACTGGTCCACAGAACCCCAAGCTCCTGCTCTCACCAACTTCTTCTCTGTAATCAGACATTCTTTTCTCTTCACTTGTGCTTAGAGTATAAACAAGTGTTCTGCCTGAGCCACATCTCCAGCCTCACTCATTCCTTTCTGACACTTGCTTTTGCTTTCCTGGATGTCACACGACTTCTTAAAGGTTCAGGTAGTTCAGGTAGGGATAGGTGGCTCCCACGAAGGCTGGTAGGCTGTTGTAAGCTGCTGGTGCCCTAGTTGGGCCTCGTGCATGGTGCATACCTGGCTGAGGCTATGGCCTATTCTTGGCTGTAGGTGTACGTTGTTCAGCCAGAGTCCAGGGTGGCTAGCCCAGCTGTAGTTATGGGTGTTTGTCCTAAAACAGGTAGAAGTAGAGGAAGGACATGGGCCAGCAGGATACCCACAGAGGGCAGCAGACAGTGTCTGAGAGGAAACTTGGTAAGAGGAAGCTGTATGAAGATACGGGAAGAACATTCTAGGTAGAGGGGTCAGGTGCATCAAAGGCAGGCATGCTCGAGCATGTCCATGCGTGGCAGAAATTCAGTACTGTTGAAACCATGGGAATAAGGGCATGTGACTTAAGACTGTGGGGTGGAGATAGGAGGCAGATCAGTCCTGTGATACTAGGGAGACCAACGGAGAAGCATTGACTAAAGGTGCAAGATCGGGCCTCAGTTTTTGGCAGTGCTGGGAAGTAGGACTGTATGTGGCTATGTGAGTCCTCTACTAATGAACTAGCCTTGTTGTCCCCCGCCCCCACACACTCTTTTTTAGCTTTTTATTTTTAGGTAAAGTCCAAATGGATTGCAAACTCATTTTGTAGCTGATTCTGGCCTTGAATTCCTGATCCTTCTCAGACTCTCAATTGCTAGGATTTTAGGTGCTTGCTACCTTGACCAAGTCTACTTTGGTTTGATTTGAAATCTCAGACCCATGAAAACAGCACTAGTGGGACATTTCCACCCATGCGACTCAGCAGCCCCAGTTCCTTACAGCCTGCTGGTTTCATCTGGGCTTCTACTTGCTATCTCAGGGTGGTGTTGAGGCAGATCCCAGACATGGGATCATTTCCCACTTCATTGTTTTGCTCTGTAGGGCTTGGTGAGGTGGCTCAGAGGGTAAAGGCACTTGCTGCCAAGCCTGACAACCCGAGTTCCATCTACAGAACTTACGGTGGAAGGAGAGAACCGAATTCTTGAAGTTATTCTTTGACCTCCACATTTGCATTGTGACATATGCACACCCTGTCCCCTCCCCCAGCACACAAAGTTAATGAATAAAAATATAATACAGAGCTAGGTAGTGGCTGTACGATCCCAGCACTCAGGAGACAGAGGCAGGCAGATCTCTGAATTCAAGGTCAACCTGATCTACACAAAGTGAGTTCCAGGACAACCAGGGCTACACAGAGAAAGCCTGTCTTGAAAAACCAACCAAACAAACAAAACCCAAAATGTACATTAATTAAAGGGTAATGACTTACATCTTCATAATGATCTTATGAACTTAAAAATGAACGAGAATTCCCTGGTCATCAAATAGACACACAGTAGTTAAATTTCCATAGGTTTTGTTTTGGGGTGTGTGTGTGTGTGTGTGTGTGTGTGTGTGTGTGTGTGTAAGATTTCTTTTTTTTTATTTTAAAACAAAATTTTTAGAAATCTTATCTAGATGCACGTGAATGATACATCTATTTGTCCTCACCACCTCACCCCACCCCCATTTGTCTGACGAGGCCCCTGCAGGATGGGAGATCATCTTTTGGGGCAGGAAGATGGGCAGGATGACTAGCTGGTGCCTGTCACAGAGAGCTAGGTGAGGAAGGCCAGGAGATAAAGGGAGTGCTGGGTACTGTGGGTCTGAGGTAGAAAGCAGTGCTAACAAGGTTTCTGGAAAGATAAGCCGACAGTGGGTTACCTGAGATGTTCTGAAGGCTAACAGTGCTCTGAGTAAGAGGAAACGAGGCTTGGGGCTTGTAAACGAATAGGAGTTGTTAACTGTGGAAATGGAGCTTGAATGGCTGCCATCCCTGTGCTTCCCAGGGCTTGGTAGCTGGCCTAAGTTTCTTCTTCCTTCACTTCTCTGACCCCTACTGGTTCCTTCCTCACCTCCCAATCCCCTAGACAGGGTTTCTTTGTGTAGCTCCTACTGTCTTGGAACTCAGTCTGTCGACCACACTGGCCTCGAACTTAGAGATTCGCCTGCCTTTGCCTCCCAGTGCTGGGATCAAAGGCATGCACTACCACCACCTACCCTTCCCTCCCTCCCTGTCTCTCTCATGGCACTGGCATTGAGTGCAATATTTAGCGCATGCTAGGCTAATGCACTGCCACTGAGCCTCCTTTTAAAATTTCACTTTGAGACAAAAGTCTTTTTTATTATTATTTATTTTTATTTTATGTGTATTGGTGCTCTGCCTACCTGTATATCTGCATAAGGGTGTCAGATCTTAGAGTTACAGACAGTTGTATGCTGCCATGTGGGTGCTGGGAATTGAACTCGGGTCCTCTGGAAGAGCAGTCAGTGCTCTTATGCACAGAGCCATTTCTCCATCCAAGACCCTGCAACTTCCTGAATTGTTTAGCTGGCCTTGTCTGTTCTTCTGCCTCAACCTCCTGAGTAGCTGGGTTATAAATATGTACTCTCAGGATTGCTTAATCAGAGCTCTTGAGGCCACTAGCCTTGTGTGTGCTTGCTTTCTAGGGCAGTACCACTGTCCAGTGCTGTACTCGGTATTCACTGACAACACTCATATTGTGGCTATCAGGACAACTGGCAATGTCTACACCTATGAGGTAAACCTCTGTTGTAATGTGTGGAACTGTGTAATGTGGGCCCTCACATGTGCTTTGGGGGAGTCCAAACCCTGGCTGAGTGCTGGAGGTGAACCAGGAACAGTGAGCATGCCTGTCCTCATGGCCTCGATAACTTTATAGCCTTCAGTACAAGGCATCATCTCTGGCTAGGTAACCTTCCTACTTTATGAGGGTTTAAAACAATGATCAGGCTGGGCGGTGGTGGCGCACGCCTTTAATCCCAGCACTCGGGAGACAGGGGCAGGCGGATCTTTGTGAATTCGAGACCAGCCTGATCTACAAGAGCTAGTTCCAGTGCAGGCTCCAAAGCCACAGAGAAACTCTGTCTCGAAAAACAAAACAAAACAAAAAAAACCCAAAGATCAGGTGACTTCAGCTAGGTGGCAGTGGCGCATGCCTTTAATCCCACCATTTAGGAGGTAGCGACAGGTGGGTCTCTACGAGTTTGAGATCAGCCTGAGTTCCAGTACAACTAGGGCTGTTCCACAGAGAAACTGTGTCTTGAAAAACCAAAACCAAACAAACAAAAAAACCAAAACAAAAAGCCAGGTGACTGGTGGCTTTTGGACCTGAAACTTAGGCAGGCAGTTTGGGCTGCCTAAGCAAGGGTTCCCTGTATCCCAGCGAGTCTTCCCATGTCTTCAGCATGGGAAGAACCAGACTCTGGGAGGAACCTGGGAGAAAAGGAGCAGCTAGGCTCTTAGGAAGAAGTAGGTGCCAGGTTGGTGGGAGGGGCAGGAGCAGCCTATAGCACAGGAGAGCCCATGTTAGACCTCTTGCCTGAAGCAGCCAGGTTAGTTTAGCTAGTCTGTGCTATGAGAGCATCTGAGACTGTGCACCCCAAGGTGGCTCTTATCTCTGTGTCATGGCCTGGAAGGGATCATGACACCTCTGTCCTGCTATAGGCAGTGGAGCAGCTAAACATCAAGGCCAAGAACTTGAGGGACTTATTGACTGATGAGCCCTTTTCCAGGCAAGACATCATCACCCTACAGGTAAGTAGCTTCATGGGGAGAGCCTCACCTTGACCCTCAGCTCTGCCCTCTGCCTTCCAGCTTTCCTCACTAGGCCTGGTGGTCTTCTTTACCATGGCATCCCTAGCCACTGTCCCCACTGTTCTTTAGTGCCATACGTCTCCCCCACAGCCACCTTGGCTGCCTTCTGGCTCTCGTGGCTCCATATCACGGGGGCTCCATCTGCCCCACAACCGTCATAGGCAGCAGCCCACAGGCTGCTCTGCAGCTTCTACCCCACTGCTCCAAGAGCCACAGCTAGCACAGGTGTTGCCATTGGTGTGGGTGAATGGTGAAAACTGACAGAAAAGTGGGCATGCCTAGATGGAGCATAGTCCAGGACAGGCTTACAGGACTCTGACTTATTCTGTTCTGATTGAAGCTTGGCCGCATGGCTGCCCAGTCTGTATCTTGTGTTGCCTAGCAGCAAGTCTTACCCTGGAGGGGTTTGCGAACTGCTTGGCAGTCTGTTCTCTGGACTCAGCACCTTTGTTTGTCATCCTGTTAGGGTACAGCCTCCTTCCCTGCAGGCACCTGTCAAGCCTCAACACCTGCAGCAGGTGCTTGTCACAGTCCTGGTTTTCCTCCTGAGTGTTCTCTTCTCGTCACAGGACCCCACCAATCTGGACAAATTCAATGTTTCCAACTTCTTCCATGTGAAGAATAACATGAAAGTCATAGATCCAGGTATGGACAACCACGGCTGCTGTGAATAGAGTACGGGTGCTTCTTGGGTGAGCCCTTCCTTTGGGGGCTCAGACTGTGGCTCCAGAGTGGCTTCTCATTAACTAGGCTTCAGCTTCCTTTATTCTGGGAAGCCCTGGCTGTCCTGAGATTTGCTTGTACAGATGAGGCTGGCCTCGCATTTACAGTCCCTCCTGCTTCTGCCCTCTACTGGGCTACAGGCATGCACCACCATGTCTGTAGACTCCAGGTGGCCAGAGAAGCAGCTGACTGGAGTCTGGGACACACTAGGACACCTCACTTTCCCTTCCTCTTGACTGCTTGCTGCTCTTCCCAGGGCATAGGATAAGAGGGGTTGTAGGCGAGACTCTGGGTGACATCAGATCTTTCTAGAGTAGTTAGACTGGGCTCTTGGTTGGTTCTTTTGTTTCCTGTGTTTGACCCATGCTATTGAGCACACTATAACATACTGTGGAGTGGCTGAAGTTTCTGAGCTCACTTGTTTCATACCAAGGAGCCAGCTAGACTCATGCCCAGAACTTAGTTGGTCCACCTCAGCAGGAAACAATATTCTGACTCTTAATAATGAACACTATGAACCAGTTAGGATTTAGAGAGGTAAAACAACTCAGGAATAACTGAGCTCAGTAGACTCAGAGGCCAGACCTAGGGATGCTCACTGCTCAGTAAGTTACAGCTTTTGGCCTAGCACTCAACATGTAGCACAGATGGGATATTTCATATATCAAATACTCCCAAACTCTTCCTTCCCTTGAAATGAGCACTTTTAGCTGGGCCGTGGTATCGTTAATCCTAGCACTCAGGAGATAAGGGCAGGTGGATCTCTGAGTTGAGGCCAGCCTGGTCTACAGAGTGAGTTCCAGGGAAAACAGGGCTGCACAGAGAAACCCTGTCTTGAAAAACCAAATAAATAAATAAATTTTAAAAATTAAAAAAGAAAAGAAAAAGAAAGAGAAGGAAGCACTTTTAAAATTACAAAAGCAAAACCTCATTGTGAAGAGATCTTAAAAGAACAGTGACACTTAAGTTTGGACCATTGGCCCTATAAAGGAGACCCCTCTAGGCCTGGGGGTCAGGCCCCATGATGATGTGTTCTGCGTGCTCCCCACCTTGCTGCACCCACTAGTGCTTTTGCCAGATGACCCAGGGCAGTAAGCTGTGGCTGTGCTGTGGCCACAGAAGCCTGTCTTAGTCATCTCACCTGCGGCTTCTGCTCATGTGGCCGGCTCCATCTCTATTCCTGTCATGCTCACCTCGAGACTCTGGGGCCCTGGCTGCTCAGTACCTGTACACTGTTTTGTAGATGAGGAAAAGGCCAAACAGGATCCATCTTATTATTTGAAAAATACGAATGCTGAGACCCGAGAGACACTACAGGAGCTCTACAAAGAGTTCAAAGGAGATGAGATTTTAGCAGCCACCATGAAGGCACCTGAGAAGAAGAAGGTGGACCAACTGAATGCTGTGAGTGGGTTGCTCTGGCTCTGCTTCTTCCCCAGGAGAGACCCTGGGGAAGGTGCTGACAGGGGTGTACCTGGAGGTGCGGCTGGGACCCTCTCAGTGTTGTGGGGCCCTCCAGGGCTGTTGAAGTGGCTGGGCTCCAAACAAATCAAAAGGGAGCAACATGCTCTTGGGGCTGAGGAACGGTTGACAAGCTGGGCTCCCGTGGCAACAGTGGAGCAGCAGAAGTAGCGCTGCCTTGTGCTGTGAGCCCTGACCCAGGCTTCAGTGCCAAGCTCTCTGCTGTCTCTGGTTTTCCAGAGGCAGCTTCTACATTTCAGGACAGAGATGCAAGGGCTTGCAGGTCTGTGATGGCAGAGAGGACTGGGCTTGCCAGGGCTACCCAGGTCCTATCTACAGCTGTGATGCTGGAATTTCTCTAGTACATTTATCTGATAGGTACTGTCTTTCTCCTGTTTAGACTGAGCCTAAAAAGTCTCAGCCATTGAAAAGGCAGAGGTGGGGTCTCCCACATAGGGAGTTATCCAGGAAATTTTAGAAAATTAAATAAAGTTCATTGTCTATAATTTCCTTATTTAAGCATGGGTATTGCACCTCTCGGTATTACTGTCATGTTGATCAGTCCTCATTTTTTCCCTTCTATATGATGAAAACATATTTATTCCCTCCCCCATTAAAGGGATCATGTGTTTACTGTAAAAAATATATATATAACCAGGTTAGAGAGATGGATCAGTGACACTTGTTGTTTTTATTGAGAACCCAGGTTTGGTTCCCAGCACCTACATGACAGCTCACAACCATCCAGGGATCTGACTTCCTCTTCTGACTTCTGTGGGTTCAGGCATGCACGTGCTGCAAAGATATACGTGCAAGCAAGACACTCATACACATAGTCATTTTGTTGTCTTTGTTTTTTCATACAGGGTTTCTCCATATAGCCCTGGCTGACATGGAACTCACTGTGTAGACCAGTCTGACCTCAAACTCAGAGCTGTTTGCCTCTGCCTCCAGAGTGCTGGGATAAAAGGTGTGCACCACCACACCCGATAACATGACCATTTTTCCCCACTGAAGAAACCATCTGGGTGTGGTGGCGCAGACCTTTAATTTCAAGCACTCAGGAGGAAGAGGCGGACAGACCTCTGAGCTCTAAGACAGCCTGGGCTACACAGTAACCATACCTTGAAAAACAAAAAGCAGAAACCTTTAGAAATAAACTTAGAAGTGCCTTCGTATTCCTGTCGTGGGAGAAGATGCTATGCCTGTGAGGTTCTCCCATCTTGACTTAATATTGTTAGATTCAGTTTGTTTGAGGCCTTGGGCTCTGATTCCAACTAGGCCTTCAGTTGTTCCTCTTGTAATCTTGTCCTCTGATCTTTGCCGACCCTCTCCCTGTGGCTGTGTGGTGGTCAGAAGTTGCCCTTGAGGAGAGGTGACAGGTCTGAGCACATGGTTTTCTTGCAGGCCCACTATTCCACAGGAAAGGTCAGTGCATCCTTCACCTCCACTGCCATGGTACCCGAGACCACGCATGAAGCAGGTAGCTACCTCTAGTTCCTCAGTTTACTGGGACAGAATTCACACTGGGAGCAAGTAGGGCTTCCCAGCATTCCCACTGTGCCTTTACTTGCAGTCTCTGGTGGTTGGTGGTTGTGGTGGGTGTTCTTGGAAGGTAGGCTTTGAGTCAGGAGCATTCTCAGCATATGGTCTTGGCCCTTGTCTGGAAGTACCCTGCTCTCAGGCCCCTAGAGCCTCTAGTATCGTATTGTCCTTGATATGATCTCAGAGCTGGGATGCTCCTGATTGGGGAAGGCTCATTGGTGCTGATTTTGTGTGACATGCAATGGAGCCTAAATGGAGGTACAGGGCAAGTGCAGAGCTCAGAACTTGTTTGCAGCTGTCATTGATGAAGATGTACTACGCTACCAGTTTGTGAAGAAGAAGGGCTATGTGAGGCTGCACACCAACAAGGGCGACCTTAACCTAGAGCTGCACTGTGACCTGGTGAGTATGTGGTTGTTCCCAGGTGGTTTCTGGGTTTGGGTAGCCATGTCTTAAATGTGGGACTATAGTTAGTTTACTTCTAAGAAGTCTTGCCTGACTCCTGCTGAGAACCAAAGTGCTCTGACTTCCTTCCCTGGAGTTTCAGCAACATAGCATGCCTCCTTAGGTGCTGCTAGGTGTGTGTGCAAATCTGAGGAATAGGACCTAGCTCTCCCATGTTCTGCCATGTGTCATATGGCAGACTCTGTTGCCTTAGTTTTTGGAGGGCAGACTGAACCACGGTCTGCAGACAGGTAGCTCATTGTTGTGATGAAAGGCCTACATGTCTTTTGTGACTCTGCTGCTGACCACTGTGCCTTATAGAATATTGGGATATTTTGCAGACACCAAAAACCTGTGAAAACTTCATCAAGCTCTGCAAGAAACAGTATTATGATGGCACCATCTTTCACAGGTCCATCAGAAACTTTGTGGTGAGTGGAACAAGTTGGTCATGGGTAGCACCCATGAACCAAATGGGCTTGTGCCTGCCCTGTCCCTGACACCTGGTTCAGGCTATGTGTGGCCAGGGTAGGGTTTTCGGGTGTATCTTGTGCCAGGGATCCTATAGATGACCCTAGAATGCTTGCCCAGAACACCTGGGGTCGGAGAGGAGGTCCCTGTCCTCAGCACAGCACATGCCATTGGGCAGCCTTTCTGGTTAGTAGGCAGAGGGAGCAGTGGGTGATAGGCTGCATCAGAGCCAGTGACCTCACTGGGTTTTGTGTCCGCAGATCCAGGGCGGTGACCCCACAGGTACAGGCACAGGTAAGTACCAGGCCTGTTCCATTGGAGTATTGCATGTACTATGGGGCCTGGTGGGGAGTTAGGCCTGAAGAGCTCTGGATGTGGAATCGCAGATTTGGGAGTGGCTTGCAACACAGTGTCTGTCCTTCTGTTTTCCCACATTTCTTCTTTCCTCAGCCCCAGGGTCCTACCATAACAAGGCAGAGGAAGGTGTGAGGTTTTCAGAACCCACATGCTCACTGACAGTTTTGGTCATGCCCTCCTATCATATAATAAGGTGGCCCCATGGCTCTTACAGGGCATAACATTTTTCCCAAGCTTTCAGCTACATGGCCAACTATGACTTGCACCCACGTTTGAATGATGCTGTAGCTTTGGCCTTGTAGCCCCTGGCCCATAAGGGTGATGAAGGTGCTGGGATCTAGGGGGTCATCCAGAGGGGTGCCCCAGGGCCCGGGGCATTCTCTGATGGTCCTGGAATAGGTTCTGGCTGACCACTGTGTTCTTGTGTTCCAGGTGGAGAGTCCTACTGGGGCAAGCCTTTCAAAGATGAGTTCCGTCCCAACCTCTCCCACACAGGCCGTGGGGTGCTCAGCATGGCCAACTCGGGGCCCAACACCAACAAGTCTCAGTTGTGAGTCCAGGTCCAGCTGTTCTTGCTCGGCTGCTGGGGTGATCACAAGGCAGTGCATAGCCAGATTGAGTAACAGCCCTTCAGGAAAGGAGCCAAGTCAGTTGGTAGAACTGCATTCCTCTCGGGGTGTAACAGGCAGAACCAGGAGTGTGTGGGTGCTAGGCGCCATGCAGGGTTACTGGTCCAGTGCTTTGGGAGGAGGTGTTCTGAGGACAAGTGGCCAGGGAGAGGTACTTAGAACAAGACCCAATGTGTGGGTAGTGGTGGATGTCTGGTCTCGTGTTTTGGAATAGGTGTGTATTGTATTCTATTCTTCATCTAAGAATATGACTTAATTCTCCTGGAGATACATATACACACACACATTTACTTTTTTTTCTTTTTGTGCTGTGGTGTAAACCTAAGGCTTTGTGTGTGCTAAATACATGTTCTACCATTGAAAATGGTCTCCAGCCTGGGTATATCTTTTATCTTTGAGTATAATTTGTTATTTTCTTTTTTAAAACATATTTTGAAGCCGGGCGGTGGTGGTGCACGCCTTTAATCCTAGCACTCGGGAGGCAGAGGCAGGCGGATCTTTGTGAGTTCGAGACCAGCCTGGTCTACAAGAGCTAGTTCCAGGACAGGCTCCAAAGCCACAGGGAAACCCTGTCTTGAAAAACCAAAAAAAAAAAAGAAAAAAAAGAAAAGATAAAACATATTTTGAGACAGGACTTCATTAAGTAGTTCTGGCTCTTGTGGCACTCACTATGTAGACCAGGCTGGCTTGAACCTTAACCTCTTAACCTCTGCCATCTCTCCAGCCCCATTTGACAGGGTTTTTTGTTTTGTTTTGTTTTTGTCAGTGTTTCCTTACAGTCTTTTCAAAATCTAAATATTTTGCATTTTTGTTTTCCCTTTTGTTATTTTTTACTTCCCTGTTATTTTCTTCAGGTTTATTTCATTCTTCCTCTAGCTTCCTTTATTATGTTACAAATTCACAAGATCTCGCTGGTGGTGGCACATACCTGTGAGGTTGATGCAGTAGGATCAATTTAGTCATGCTTGGTGCCGTAAGCGAGTCCTTGTTCCAATGGCAGCACCAGTTAACAGTAAGAAGGCTTAGACTGTGCCTGGGTGTGGGCTTGATGTCTCTGAGACTGCCTGGTGTCCTCAGGAGTGCCCTTGCTGGGCGATGCATGTTCATTGCAGCTTGCAGATTCTCTCTGTGGCTCACTGAGGGTCTGTGTGGACTGTCAGAATGAGGCTTGTGTCCTGTTGTCACAGTAGGACCTAATCCACCTTATGACTTTTGTGTAGGGACCTAACCCATCCCATACACTTCCTGTTGTATTTATTTAGAGGTAAGGTCACACTGTACGTCAGGCTGGTTTCAAGCTCAGGCTCCTGCGCTAGGGTTGCAGGTGTGAGTGCCCTCACCCATCTGTGCTTTCCTCCTTTTATCTGATGTCTTCCAGTCTTCTGCTATCACCCGTGTAGTCTTCAGTCTAGGACTTCCTCCAGATAGCACATACCTGGCCTGTTTGCTTCACAGTGGTAGGGCTCCCCTAACCACTGACTTCCTGCAAATAATCTGATAGTTAACTCAACCCTCCAGTTTCTCCTGCTTGGCTCTCATGGGATTTTGGCAGCCAACCTCTGGGTTATCTCCAGGGGTCTGGATTTACCTGGGAAAGGCAGGTAGCTTCTACAGAGGAACTAGAACATAATGGGTGGGCCAGCCTGCTGCTTCCCTGATCTCCCTGTGCTTTCCCCAGCTTCATCACATTCCGCTCCTGTGCTTACCTGGATAAGAAGCACACCATCTTTGGACGGTAAGAGCAGATGCTATGCATGTTTGCAGTGCAGTGTGGGCCTCACTGCCTTTCCCTAGACCGGGGCATTCCCAAACTGTCCCCGCTGAGGACTGTGGGTGTTTATGGGGAAAGGTTGGCTCTCCTGTGGAGCCAAGGAGACAGACAGGCGCCTTTTTGGATGTCTGAAGCACATTCCCCTTTCTCCTCAGCCCCTAGTCTGAGGCTCAGCAGATTTTCCCACAAAGGACAGTTTGTGCTGATGATTCAATTATAGAGTTATAGGGGTTATATAGAGTTATGAGTACAGAGGATTATTAGTTCCTGGCCAGCCTTAGTTAGTGAGTTTGAGGCCAGACTTGGGTGAGACCCTGCCTTAACAAAATATGAAAAGAAGGGCTGTGATTTTGTTCGAGGTAGGAACAAAACAAAGGAACCTTTTAGTCAGCAAACCTCTGCTGTGGCTCATCCTGTCCTGCCTGGTGACTAGTCTGCCAGTCCTTCTCTTGGTATATCTTGACTCTGCCATGGATGGTACTCTGCTCAGGGTACACAAAGACCCAGCTCTGTCTCTCTGCTACAGGGTTGTTGGGGGTTTTGACACGCTGACAGCTATGGAGAATGTGGAGAGTGACCCCAAAACTGACCGTCCTAAGGTATGTACCTTGGGAGAACAGAGGATCGCTGCCTACTGGGTGCTGGCTGGGGGAGTCTGCTGCCTGCTCACGGAGCTTTTCTGCCACCAGGAGGAAATACGCATATGTGCAACCACGGTGTTTGTGGACCCCTATGAGGAGGCTGATGCCCAGGTGAGAAAGGTGCCAGGCAAGTCATGTCTTTGTTGGTTGGGAGCAAGAGGACACACCCTAAGGCTCTAGATCAGCTGCTGCCTTCCTCCTAGCTGGGAGTGAGAAGACCCCACTCTGGGACTCTGCTTCAGACAGTTTTGCTACCCCCAGATTGCCCAGGAGCGGAAGAAGACACAGCAGCAAGTGGATCCAGAGGCTAAGGTCAAGACAAGCCAGCCCCAGCCTGGAAGCCAGGGCCCCCAGACATACCGCCAGGGGGTGGGCAAATACATCAACCCAGCAGCCACGTGAGTGTGCTTGATGGTGGCCTCTCTCCTATCTCTCTGTATGCTGGGACATCTTCTCACAGTGATCCTAGGGGGTGATACCACAGACCAACCAGGTGATGGTGGCACATGCTTTTAATCCCAGCACTTGGGAGGCAGAGGCAGGTGGGTCTCTGTGAGTTAGAGGCCAGCCTGGTCTACAGAGTTCCAGAACAGGCTCCAAAGTTACACAGAGAAACCCTTTCTCGAAAAACCAAACCAAAACCACAGACCAGACTAGAGACTACAGCTAAGGGTCTAGAAAGGCCCTGTGCAGGCCAGGATGCTTTACTGGGAGCAGCACTTTGTAGAGGACGCCTCTGAAGGGAAAGCTGCCTATGTGTGGAGCTTCCTCAGAGGGCTGAGCATTGGCGCCTGGGCTCTTCTGTGGCAACTGGAGTAGTTTCTTTGTGTCTCAGGAAACGAGCAGCGGAGGAAGAACCATCAACCAGCACAGCTGTCCCCATGGCCAAGAAGAAGCCAAGCCGGGGCTTTGGGGACTTCAGCTCCTGGTAGCAGCAGGCTGGTCTCATGGATCCTGGTAGGGTGCAAGGCTGTGGGCTTCAGTCTCTGAGCTGTCTGTCCTTGTCAATTTTGGCTCTGAGCCAATAAACCTCTTGCCTATGGCTGGGTCCAGTTTTGAACCCTGGGACCCCTGGCCTCTCGATCCCTCATCTGGTGCCAATGGACCGGTCTTGGGTTAGTGAGGAAGGCTGTGTCCTTTACCACCCACCCCAGCCATCTCTGCCTTAGGATGGCTATGTGCTCACTCTGCACAGTTCCCTGGCTAGTGCCACCACCGGTATCTTCTTTAGAAAATGCAGATGCTCAAGGAGCCGCTATAATCCCAGCATTCGGAATACTAAGGCAGGAAGGTTGAGTGTTCAGGGCTACCCTGGGCTACACATAGTGAGATTCTCTCAAAAGAAATTTAGATACAGAGATTGAGACTGGTTCTCAGACCCTGGTTTGGATCCTGAGGCAGAGTTTGCACTCCCAGGCTGACAAACTCTCTTGGACTTCCTTCTGTTGACAGCTCTTCTGTAAGCACTCGCACTGCCCTTGCCTGCAGCAGCTGTACCTTGATGAGCCCAGTCAGTAGCTTGTGCTGTGATTTAGCACAAGGTCCCCCAGGAAGAGGTGGCCTCCCTGCTGATTCCTTTCTACTGACAGTCACCAACTACTTATTTTGTTTTTGAGACAGGGTCTCTCTGTATGTACCCTTAGCTGTCCTGAAACTCACTGTATAAGGTCAAGCTGGCCTTGAACTCAGATCCATCTGTCTCTACCTCCCCAAGTGCTGGGATTAGAGGTGTGCGCCATGCCTGGTTTACCAAGTCCTTCTGATTCCACGGCACTTGTCTCTTGATCATTAAAATGATTTTACGGCTTGGCGATGGTGGTGCACACCTTTAATTCCAGCACTTGGGAGACACAGACAGGCGATCTCTTGTGAGTCTGAGGCCAGCCTGGTCTACAGAGCGAGTTCCAGGACAGTCACAGCTATTATATAGAGAAAAGGCCTCGGCATTGGCTCTTCTGTGTCCGAACAGCTTCTAGCCATCATTTGTCATTACTTTGCCTTCCATCTTGAACCTGTGCTGACTTCCAGCTTTCCCCACTGCCCCTTCAGAAGTGTGGGCGGACTGTGTCCTCTGGAGGCAGTGTCATGTCATGGCATATATTCTCTGGCACTCATCATTTGATGCTCAGCCTGCCTACAGCTCCCTTGTTGTCCTTGGGTCACCACTGTTTAGTGGGTGTCACATTAAATTGTAACTTAGGCTTGATTCTTGTTTTTTGTTTTTTCTTATCTTGCCCCAAACCCTGTGTCCATAAAATCTCTAACGTTCTTGAGAATGTAGCCTGGTACTTTGTTTCATTTCTGATGTTAAAACCACAGCCCAAGCCTTTGTTTCTGGGAGATGGACAGTCTGTCCTGCCTCACTACCTGCCTCCTTCATCTACTTCCAGCTGCTCCTGCATCATGAGTGCTGCTCATCACCGGCTCTTCTCGACGCGAGAGTGGTCTGTTCCCTGCTCACAGGCCAGCTACACTCTCCAGCCCAGCCCACAAAGCCACCTGCCTGTGGGTGTCACTTCAGGCCCCGACTCTCTGGTGTCCTTCCACCCTGCCTTCCTCTACCCTTTCAGGATCTCTCTTGACTCCTCTGCTATAGGCAAGCTGATACGTCACAATTATGGCGGGTCACAAAGCGAGGACCAGATACAGTGACACATCTGTAGTCTGTCTTAGGAAGCAGAGGAAGGAGGATCATTGCACATTCTAGGCCAGTCGAGGCCACATAGCAAGATCCTGTCCCCTAAAATAAAAACGAAAAACAAAAGAGAGGCAGATGGTGGGACCTTGTCCAAAAGAAAATAAAAGTGAAACAGCCCCGAGCTGCAGAGCCAGGGCTTTTGTGCTGCTCTGCACAACAGAGGCAGCACCTGACTGTTGCCTCACACTTTCCTCAGGCCACACTCCCCAGAGCCTGGGTCCTCAAGGGTTCTGGAACCTTGATACATCTTGCTCCCAGTGGATGCTGAGAAGTTGTGGTCATCCCTCTGCAGAGAGGCCTCACCTCCGAGATGGCAAGCGCACTGCAGACCTTGCTGTCTGACATTAGGGACGTCCCTCACAGACGTCACCAAGGGCTGGCAGCTTTGGCCAGGGGACAGGGAAACCAAGGGTGCTTTGTATGCTTGAGCATGGTGGCCCTGCTACTCATGGCGAGCTCCCAGTTGCTTCCAGGTCACTGTCCAGTCAGCATTACCCAGCAGCCTACACTTGTCCCAAGGTGGCAGCTGTGTCCCCTTCCACTCTTGTCCTCCGGGAGAGAGGACAGGACCCACCAGGGCTTGCATTTCCACAGGTTGTATAGAGCTTAAATGGTAGCTTTTTAGACAGTAATGACACTTGGATTTTGAAAACTGCCTCATGGGGTCATCAGAAAATAAAGAACTTTTTTTAAAGGAAAAAAATTCTCATTTCTGACCTTTTCAGATATCCAGCAGATGCCATCAAGAATAAACATTAAGGTATAAAAATAGTATGTCTATGCTAACAAGACAGCAACAAAATAAACCATATTTCTAAAGCAGAGTGGCGTTTATGACCCAGCATCACCTCCCATTGTTGTAAGGTAGTCACAGAATGATGCTTTTTGGAAAGTGACGGTTTAGCAGCTCACCAGCACATCTGGTTGTGGTCTTGCATCTCTTCCCCTGCAGCCAGCTCGTGGTCAGTTCTTTTGATTTAAAAAGTTTATATTTCACAGAAGGCCAACACAAAATCTTAAAAAACTCCATAAAAGTTTTGTTGGTATCCATTATCCCCCCATACAAAATAAGTTGTAGAGTACTAGCAAAAATTTTCCAACCAATGCTATCACAAAAGACAATACAAAGTGCTCAAGTAGAAGGGCAGAAAGCTTGCCCAGAACATTAAAAAAAAAAAAGCTGTAAATATAATCTCAGTATATACAGAAACTGTTCAGAAACCCTAGGTTCTTCGAGTGAAGCGTGAATATATATATTCAGGGTGCGCTCACCTTTCCATCTGATGGTGGCATCTGGTTTCCCAAGCCTCAGCTACCAAGTTCCCACTTGTCAGAGTATTGAAACTAGCCAGGGTGCTGTGTCCACTATGAGCAGACTGTTGACGAGTGTTCATTCTAGACAAGGATGGAGCCTGAGCCCGGCTTGGGGACTAGCTGCCTGTGCTCCATTTCACTGGTTACCTTACTGGGGGAGTAACCTTAGTCTGGAAGGAACCACAGTCGGGGAGAAAGCTTCGACCAGGACCAGGCATAGAGGCTCACAGACCGTGCAAACATGTCTTCTGCCCAGGCATTTCTTGTATTACTAGGCTTTCAATCTTGGGCAAAGAGATGGTGTCAAAATGTCAGCTTTGGAGTGAGCAGGGCGCTAGAGCAGCCGAATGAAGTGCCTGTGCTGGCCAGAGGATCTGGGTTGAGAAGGTTTGGGGTGGGAGCCCAGACGACTAGATGCTGCTCTTAGACTAAGCACCCCAGGCAGCAGCTGGGGCTGAGCGCTTTTCCTGGCATGCTGCTTTCCCAGCTCTTGGGCACTCAGCCTTCCTAGACCTTCTTCCTGCTCTTTTGCCCCGTGTTTGGTACAAAAAGTTGAAACACAAAACTTATCTGGGAATGGATCTGGCCTCTGCTAACTGGTCACTCCTGTAGATGCGTGGAGGATTACAGGTTGTGACTTAAAGTCTGTGAGACGCAGGGCTTGGGAAGTGGCCAGATCCCTCCCTGTCAGGTCATGAGGTGATCCCAGGCAGGAAAGGCAGCTCCCACACTAAGATAACTCTTCCTTCATCACGGAAGATCTCAAGTTGTGAAGTTTTCTGTGCTGGCTCTGGCCTCTGTATGCATAACTAACTATTTCAAGTACATCCAGGGTATAGTGTGGACCCAGCTGCTGCTCTGACAGGGACCAGCCCCACATACGAGCTGCTGTGCTGCTGTGGCACTGAGGGGGTCACCTCAGTGGCCTGGGACAGGATGCTTAGCTACTAGTCACCTGCTTTCTCCATAAATAAAGCTCACTAAACGCTTTCTTCCTTAGCTTCTCTAAGATGTCATCAGTGGCTGGTTTCTGTTTTTGAAGCCATATGGTCTGCATGTAAGTCTGTTGGCTACTTCTGGAAGACTCTTCAGAATGAGACCCTGCTTCTGTGAGTTAGGGGCTTGGGTTTGGTGGAAACCCAGCCGGACTATGTTGGAGGCGTGCGGAGTTATTAACTAGGCAGATGAATCAGCAGTTGCTTAATTCTTTCTCTAGAATGTGAGAAGTTAGAAAAAGAATGTGAACTTCCAGAAACAACAGTGTACACGAAGAGGCTCGGATGGGGGCACCTTACCCACGTGAACAGTCTAGAGAGGCCTTCAAGTGTTGAGCTGGGCTGGCCTGTGATGTTAAAGTTCCAGAAGTATTGTCACCAGAAGCTAGGTCTTTGTCACACTTAGCGTTGATAATGTGTTCAGACAGAAGCGAGGGCTTCACTCTACTCCCAGCCATTGTCTTTGATCATGTGGGCAAGTTCAATAATAAATTTTCCTTCTTTGTATTTCTGACTGCTCTCAAAGGCATGTTCCTTGAGGGGAAAGTAGAAAGAAGGCTTCAGGACACACTCTTTCATTTTCTCGCTCTATTACACTCTTGGTAAACAGGAGTTTGGAGCATCATCTACACTCAGATGTTCTTTGAACTGTGCACTGACCTAGGCCCAGGAGGATCCATGGATCAGCACAGGGTAATACTGAGGCTTGTTACACTTAGGAGCAGTTTTAGCTCAGATCTGCTTCTAAGGCTGGGATGTAGCTCAGTACACTGTTTGGTGTGCCTGTGGCTCTGGGCTCCATCCTCAGCACCACACACGCACTGCTCACTTGACATTGATTGTATGTGGGTGTTTCAGGTGTGAAGGAGAGTCATGAGAACAGTCAACGGCACACAGGTGAGGCTCAGTCGTGTGTTTGTGTAGGCCAGAGGTTGTGTTTTGATTGTTCACCTTTTTTTTTTTTCTTCCAAGACATGGTTTCTCTGTATATCAGCCCTAGCTGTCCTGGAACTAGCTTTTGTACACCAGGCTGGCCTTGAACTTACCGAAATCTGCCTCAGCAAATTAAACAGAGATTGAGGAAACACTGGATATCAGCCTCTGGCTTCCAGGTGAACATGCATACAGAAGTGTGCATGTCACACACACGGGAATATGCATACAAAAGACTACAGTGTCTCTCACACACGGGAACATGCATACAGAAGTGTGCACGTCACACATGGGAACATGCAAACAGAAGTGTGTACATCACAGGAACATGCAATCAGCAGTGTGCAAACGTCTCACACAGGAACATGCACACAGAAGTGTGCACTTCACACATACAGGAACATGCATACAGAAGTGTACACTTTACACACACAGAGCATGCATACAGAAGTGTGCATTTCACACACAGATGCAAACAAACAAACCACAAACAGGTCTCTGGAGTGCTAGGCAGGGTGCAGCATCACAAGGTGGCCTCTATTAGGGGATAAGCTGAGGCAGAGGTAGACATTAAAGAGCTGACCAGAACATGTCCACAGAACCACAGCAGCCTAGTGGCTCTTGAGACAAAGGTGGCAGTAGACAGTGTCTGGCCTTTGCAGTAGAGGGGCGGTGCTCAGAGCCCAGGGTTGGAAATAAGGCAAAGGCCAACAGTAACAAGCTTGTCAGCTTTGATATCCAATCAATTTATATGTGGAGAGAAGCTGGAGACAGGCAGGCTGGCAACCCTCGCTCAAGATCTGAGAAAGCAGGGTCTTCGGAGGAGAACCTGGGGACTGCCATGCCCCTTGTGCTCAACCCAGGCACACGGTGCGCTTCGTCCTGTAGGGTTCACCGCTGGGAGCCTGCAATCCTTGTGTTTGTTTTGAGACAGGATCCTATATCTCAGGAATTGATCCATGTGCCTCCACCTCCTGAGTGCCCGCTGCCTTTGTGTGTGTGTGTGTGTGTGTGTGTGTGTGTGCGTGCGTGTGCACGCGTGTTCTGATACTCAAGTTGCAAGAGCTGGTTCTCTTTCTACCATGTGGTCCAGGGGTCAGACTCAGCCTATCAGACTTGGTGACAAGCTCTGTTACCCACTGAGCCATGGCTCTGTGACATTTTACGAAGTTGTGAGGATAGAAGGCTTTGTGCGTACCTTTGAAGCACTATGCACTGAGCTACATCCCCCTGAGAGCCTGCAGTGTCTGAACGATGTTACAATCGCTCTCAGGCCCAGGTACTCACGTATTTCCACCCGAGCGTAGTCTTGCAGTTCTCACAGTAGATGTCAGCCACTGCATGCAGCCCGGTCAGAAGGACTCTCTCCTCAGCAGGACCGCAGCCCACATTCACCCTGTCAAGATGCAGGGTGACTATGCTGGAGGTCCCCTTGCCCGGTCCCCTTTCCATTCCTCCATATCAAGTGCACCAGAAACAGAATCTCCACACCATCACAGGCGTTTCAGCTCTACCACCCCCACTTTAACAAGAGGGAATTAATTTTTTTTTTTTTACGGTGTTGAGGATCAAACCTAGGGCCTCACACGTGCTGAGCAAGCATTCCACTACCGAGCCACCCCCAACCCACCAAGGGCACTCTAAAGGGTCAGGCTTGGAGGCTAAACTCTCAGACACAACAACTATGATTTCCAAAGCACAAATGCAGGGACTAGACTCCTCCGAGCACTGACTGGTGCAGCTCCGTTACACAGCTCACGCTGAGCAGCCGAGGAGAGCTGGACACACACACACAAGCGACAACACGTACTCACACAGAGTTGAAGAGGTAGGCTCGCCCCTGACTGCCCTGGAAGGACTGCAAAGAAGAAGAAAGTGTTAGCATGGGGCAGACAAGACACCAGAAGCTCTGCTTTTTGGGATGTTGGAGGAGCAGGTGCAATCACTTAGCTCAGGCCAACAGTCACCCCAAGTGCAGTTCCTGAACAGTTACAAAGCACAAGGCAGACACTGCTTCCCAGTTGCTCTTTCTTTTCTTTTTGGTTTTTCGAGACAGGGTGTCTCTGGGTAGCCCAG
>JAQHUG010000294.1:2154347-2167153 GCA_028555095.1 Dicrostonyx torquatus
AGATCCGCCTGCCTCTGCCTCCCGAGTGCTGGGATTAAAGGCGTGCGCCACCACCGCCCGGCTTCAATGCCCTTTCTGACCCTCAGCAGGCACCAGGCAAAACACTCATCCTTGTAATACCTTTAAAAAGAAGCCAGGCGGTGGTAGTGCATGCCTTTAATCCCAGCACTCAGGAGGCCTACAGAGCTAGTTCTAGGATAGCCAGTGCTACACAAAGAAACCCTGTTTCAACCCCTCCCCCTCAAAAAGAGTTGAGCGTGACTACATGCTCCTATGACCTCAGTGCTGGGGAGGAGACAAGTGGATGGTCCCTGGGGCTTGCGGGATCTGAGAGCTACAGGATGCCTCACGATGCTGGGCTCTACACAAGGACTCTGCCACTGAGCTATGTCCCAGCCCACCCAGATAGGTTTTGATTTTAAAATACAGATTTCAGCCAGGCATAGTGGCGAATATCTTTAATCCCACCTGGGAGACAGAGCAGCAGGTGAATCTGAATTTGAGGCCAGCCTGGTCGACAGAGTGAATTCCAGGACAGTCAGGGCTACACAGAGAAAAATAAAAAATATATATATTTCAGGCTTATCCATACGCGCGCGCACACACACACACACACACACACACACACACACACACACACACTTATTTCAGGAGTATCCCCTAAAGCGGTTTTCTAGAACCAAGAATACTATTCTCGGTTCCTTTTTAGTTTACCTAACCGTCATCTTTAGACTTTGACACACTCCTCAGCCTTAAACTCTTTCCAAGCCCTCTGCTTTCCACAGAGCTTTCCTCGGTGATAGAGCAGTTTATGAAGGGCATGTGGAGAGCGATGCCTCAGGGGACAGGTACTGCAGCACGAGTCATCTGAGATGAACAGAGACATGAGCACACCTGAAAGTTAACAGTGCAGAAGGGCCAGATGTGCTGGCGCACACCTTTAATCCCAGTGCTCGGGAGACAGAGGCAGGCAGGTCTCGGAGTTCAAGGCCAGCCTGGGCTCTAGCGTGAGAGCATCTTGTCTTCAAAGGGAGGCACTTTTGTGGGCCAGTGGGTTCCTTGTTAAATGACAAATATGGACTGGTGACCTCGCATGGAGGTGGCTTTAGTTCCCAACCTGCTGGAATCTATTCTCACAGTGTGTGCCCCTCAGTTTCACTAAGCCCTAAGCAGAGAGACCATTCGAGAGAGTGTGCCATGGCGGTGGCTGTGACTGGCAGGTGAGGGAACCATAGGCAGACCTCGGAGGTTACTGGAATATTGGTCCCTTCCTCTTTGCTTCCCACCCTCCTCTGCCCCGTGCTCCAGCCGTGCACAGAAATCTCTGAAATTATCAACAGGTGTGTTTTTTCTTTTTATTTTTCTTTTTTCTTTTTTGAGCAGGGTTTCTCTGTGGCTTGGAGCCTGCACTGGAACTAGCTCTTGTAGACCAGGCTGGTCTCGAACTCACAAAGATCCGCCTGCTTCTGCCTCCAGAGTGCTGGGATTAAAGGCATGTGTCACCACTGCCCGGCTGTTTTTTCTTGATTGAGCTGATTTTCTTAGGTATCTTGTTACAGGGTCACGAGACTAAAGTCACCCTCACCCTCACCAGCTGATGAAGGTTTCAGACCTCCTGGCAGTCTGTATATCTTAAAGAATTTCATTTGTGGCATCTTCCAACTTGAAATGCATATCTGATGCAATGGATAAGTTTTGGGCCCTTTCCCAGGATGGATATGCCCAGCATGCTGCAGAAAAATGGCCTCATGTGGTGTCTGACTCTCACTGGTGGCTCAAGTGACAGATCGTGGTAAACAGCAGTTGTCACCAAAGCCATGTCCTTCCCAACCAGTTCTGCCTGTTACCTTATGGAAAAACCCTTTTGAGGCAGGGTCTCACTTTGTAGGCCAGGCTGGCCTTGAACTCACAGAGACCATCTTGCCTCTGGCTCCCCAGTGCTGGGATTAAAGGTATGTGCAAGCCTTGTTCCCTCAATTCTGAATCCAAACCACTTGCCTTGGAGATGAGCTCATCGTGATTGGCCAAATGGGCTCTGCAGTGGATACAGCTGTAAGTTCTGTGACAATGTGGCAGATAAGCTTGGAAAGTTTTGGACTTAGTCATTTTCACCATGTCTGCTGGACGCTCGTCCCTCAGCTCTGGGCCAGCACTGGAGGAACTATGGCTCTGTCCGACTCTCTGACAGAAGAAACACTGGAACATACACGCAAGAGCCGTTGCTGGTCTGGAGGGCGTGTGGTGGTGTCCACACACTGGGGCAAGAGAAAAACAGTGTGACCTGCAAACAAATCAGACAGGTGAGGATGATGGGAGCAGGGAGCAGGCCTGGAAGCTAAAGCTCTATCTCAAGGCTAGGGTCTTATGCATAGGAAGCACAATCTGGTTGCTAGGCTGCATCCTCTGCTCAGCATCTCTTTTGTCTTGAGGTTTTGCTTTTTTCAGGCAGGGTCTCTCTGTAGCCCAGGCTGCTCTTAATCCTCCTGCCTCAGTCTCCTCTGAGAGCATGCTGTTTGGGAAGCGAAGGCAAGCATGTGTTTCTGCACAACACAGCTGGGGAGTTGGCCGCAATGTGCCAAGTAACCCTGGTTTTGACAGTATGGGCGTTGCCAGTTCTTTGTACAGGTGGATGTGCAGTGTATGCATGTGCATGTCGTGGGGGGGACACATGTGCTGGGATCAGCCATTCTCCCCCTCGTCTGAAGAAACCTACCACTATTTGTGTATGTGTGCATGAGTGTGGGCACGTGTGCATGAGGTCCTCTCCTTCCACTGTGGTTCTAAGGACTCAATACAGGTTGTCAAGACTGTGGGACAAGTGCTTTTAGCTGCCAAGTCACCTTAGGGACTCAGGCTTGGCTGGCTTGGCCGCTCTGCTTCCCTAGTACAGGACAGGCATCTGCTGCCATACCCAGCTTCTCATGTGAGCTCTAGGGGTTTGAATTCAGGCCTTCACACCTGGGCAACAAGCTGTTATCCGTTCAGCCATCTCCCTAGATTCTCTTCTGGTCCGACCTGTGTATCCTCCTCACACGTGCACAGCCAGCACCTGACCCAGAGCCCCTTCCTTGTGTGCCAATCGTAACTGCTAATATTAACTCACGGAGCACACATTTCCCACACTATTTTAAATATCTGTACATGGACAGGTTTCAGAATGGCTCAGAAAAGCTGAGTTACAGAATTCAGAAGCAGAAAACTCATAGGCAGAAAGAAAGGTCTGGCCTGGTAAGGTAGTGCACACCTTTAATCCCAGCACTCGGAGTCAGAAACAGGAGGATCTTTTGAGTTTGAGGCCAGCCTGGCCTACAGATTGAGCTCCAGGGCAGTCAGGGCTACTTAGTGAGACCCTGTCTTGAAAAACAAAGAGAAAAGTCTATAGGGACCAGATCAGCCTTATAATCGTGGGTGTAGACCTGTCCAGGTGCAATCTTGTCACAGGTAGGTCTGAGTTACAGGCTGTGCCAGTCACCAGAGGCAGGACAGACTGCATGGGAACTGGGGCTCTGGGGTCCTTGCCAAGTGACCAAAGTAGTCAGTGTGCTTGTCACACCCCTGCCTCCAGAGTTCCTTTTCTATGGCCACAAGTAGGTTCCCCCTGGTGTGAATGACAAGCCCATGGGTCTGGTGTTGCTGGTATGTTTGGTCTGTTCACTGGTTGCGGTTTATTAGAACAAACAAAAGCTATGGGTCTGCACTTCCCGTGGTGCTGGCAGACAGCACCGGCACCTGTGTAGGCAGACACCGCAGTTAGATGGAGTAGCTGAGGTCCAGAGTGTTGATGAGAGGGCGGAGAAACCGAGTCCCTCCTGGAAGCACACAACACTGGAGCCTGGAGCCGGCCCAGCGCCCTCCTCTTGTCACACTATCCATCTCATGCTTAGTTACAAGTGGTGAGTGAGCTTTTTTCTTTTCTTGGACTCTTTTGATTGAAACAAAAATAGACCCAAACCTGAAGATTCCAGAACTGCCTCTTGTTGCTTGTTTTATAACTGCTCCTTAAATTTCACCTTGCTCCCTCTCTCCCTCAGTCCATCAATTCTAGCCACCAGAGCTTAGCCATGGGAGTGGTCAGAGGGGCCATCGATGCCCTTTATTTACTCTGATGACTTTGTGTCCTAAGTAGCTTCCAGTCTGGACCAGGGCCCCTTTCCCGGGTTTCATGGACTTTCCCATTTTGGTAACAACTAGCTGGTGTCACAGAGGGTTATTTTACATGTAAATAATAAGAAAGTGGGGGAGAAAAACATTTGATCAAATACATTGTTTGACTCTGGGACTCATGAAGCATCAGCCAAGGCTCTTGAGTGACACATCCCAGATCCTAAACTGTGGTGACAAAGCCGTGCCACAATCACGAGTGACAGACCTAACATTGCTAACATTCACTGAATAATCCTTTTTTTTTTTTTTTTTCGAGACAGGGTTTCTCTGTAGCTTTGGAGTCTGTCCTGGAACTTGCTCTGTATACCAGGCTGGCCTCAAACTCACAGAGATCTTCCTGTCTCTGCCTACTGAATGCTGTGGCTAAAGGCATGTATCACCACTGCCTGGCGACATTATTACTTGCCAGTTAAGGAAAACAGCTCCCCAGACTAGTCAGATGCTGTGTTGCTTCTGCACAGCACTGGAGATGGGAGTCAGGGCCTTGCACATGCTAGGCCAGTAAGCTCCCCTGAGCTGACTTGTATTCCCAGTAATTTTGGGGTGTGTACATGTGTGTTTACATGCAGATTAATGTTCATATGTATGGGTGTGTGTATAAGGAGAGCAGAGGTCAATCAACTGTGTATGTCTTTCTTCAGGAGCCACCCAACTGTTTGTTTTGTCTTAGGAGGTTTATTTTTATTTTATGTGCATGAGTGTTTGCCTGCATGTATGTCTGTACACTATGTGCATGCAGTGCTCATGGCTTCCAGAAGAGGGCGTTGGGTCCTTTGGAACTGAAGTTACAAATGGCTGTGAGCTGCCGTATCAGTGCTGGGAATCGAGCCCAGGTCCTTTGTGAAGAGCAGTCTACACCCCTCCTAGTTGGAGTTCAGTATTGTTGTGTATGAGTGTAGGCATGCACACATCATGACACACATGAAGATGCCAGAGGACAACTTTTAGGAGCTGGTTCTCTCCTTCCATCCTGTCATTGTGGGGTCTCTTGTTCCTGCCACTGCAGATTCCACCGTAGCAGTGCTGCAGCTGAAGTGTGTGATCCATCTGGCTTTCCGTAGGTTCCAGAGACTGATTCAGATTTGCAGGCTTGCACAGCAAAAGTTTTCACCTGCTGAGTCATCTCACCAGGCCTATGTGTTTGAAATAGGGTCCCTCAGTGCCTGGAGCTTGCCAGTCAGGCCAGCAAGCACAGGGATCTGTGTCTCTGGTGTTGGGATAGTAGCAGTAGCATGTGTCATATGTACCCTTAAGACTGTAATGTGAGAATCCAGAATCCAGCAGCTGCTCAGGCCACAGTACCTGCTGCAGCCCCTCCTCTCACAGGCACCAACAGGCACAGACTCACCTATTAAGTCTCAGGTCAGCAGACTTCCAGGTCATGAGTCTACATCACAGGACATGGATAGCCACCCATGCAGCCCCCACCCATCCTTCCTGTGTCCTGCCTGGGACTCAGAGCACCTGGCTGCAGGTTCTGTCCTCAGAGAGCTACAAGGCCTACTTCTACCACATGGGCCTGATTCCTCTCTCGGAGCCCTCCTCCCCCATGCTGTCTGCTCTTGGGTCTGGCACTCTAGAGTCCCCACCATTTGGTTTTCTACCTACAGCACTAATAACCTTTCCAGTAAACTCCTTATGTCCAGCAGTCCAGTCAATGCTCTTCATGCTGAGTCCCCTTGAGCCCACACCCAAGACCTTTCACTCCCTGGCATTTTCCCTTGAGCGCTGAGTCTCCCTCATGTTGGCCTCAAGCCCGTCAGCCTTTTGCCTCAGTCTCCTGAGTACTGGCTGAGATCTCAGGTGTGCAGTTTCCAGGTCCAGTTTCCAAATGGGTCTTTTAAAAAATGCAAAAGAACTGTCAAGAGGCTCAGTGAATAAGAGGGTGAGAATGAGGTCATCAGGGTGGGCCTGACAGAGGAGACTCCATTTCAACCTGCGGACCACACTGCAAGGCATCAAAGCCACAGGGGAGACAGGTGTTGGCAAGCTGATGCACGGACTTCACCTGTGACGCCTGTGGACTCCACCTTTCCTGCAGCCTCCAGCACCGCCAGGGTTCACGCTTCCACAGACGATGCAACGGCTCTTGGAGGCGGGAGAGCATCTAAAGTTCCCCCAGGCTGCCTCCCATCCCTGCTCTATCCAAAACCACCGGGGACTGTGCCCTTCCACAGTGCTCCATCTAGACACCACCTAGGTTGCTCTTTGTATTTTTGTCATGGCAGCTGTGTCCTGTGTATGGATGGCCCCAAGGGATGCCACTGTGCCTTCCAAGTTGTGCTCTGGGTGCAATGCCATGGCCACACGGCTGCTTGTGTTCTTTTGGGCGACTGCCACGTGTGCTTATGGTAGCTTGTGGGTTTGCAGCAGCCCTCAGACTGGTCAGTGCGTAGTGCCACCATGGATGGCTTGTCTTTGGTATACAACAGGTGTGGCAGCTCTGGGAGCAGAGGGGTCAGGACATATGCATGATGGCAACAGGGATGCCTAACAGCAGGTCAGCGCCTGATACTCCCCATCCTGTCTGCCAATACGGCAGCATCTGAGTATCTTCCCATGTCACAGGCCTTAGACAGTATGTGCCTGGGCTCCCATTTGCCTCCAGCAGGCACTCACACAGGAGACTCTCGTTGGCGACACTGCTCTCTAGGGTCTCCGCTTTCACGAGGTGTCACTCACTCCATTACAGCTGTATTCATACAAGTAAAAGTGTCTATGACATTCTAAGACAACAGGGACAACCTGGCAGCCAGCATGGGGTCCCCTCAGAGACTTATGCGGAGTGCTGGGTTCCCAGTACAGCATGTGCACCTGACCCCACATCACTGAGTCTTAGGGATGATGGAGGCAGGGAACTGGCTAGGTTCACAGAAAACATTATTATCCTCAGTGATCTTGGGCTAACAGGTCACTCCTATCCTGTGTCTTCATTTTTTTGGCCTTGAAGCGGTTGTTTTCTTCTCCTGCCTCTTTTTCTGATAGCTGTTGACGCTTTGTCCATGTGCTGGAAAATGACCCATTGTGGGACCCAAAACAGACCACAGACAACTCTGTAAGGTGGACATGTCACTGCCTCCCGGGAGAGACAGGCTATGGAACAAGCTGTGCTTGCCCTGCCTGGTCCGCCAAAGCAGAGAGCACAGCCCTAGAACCATGGAAACCGTACTAGTTGTTTCTGTGCTACTGAGTTGGTTCATCCCAACTCAGTTTGTGAGGGATTTCAGTTCTTTGTGACAGGAAGGGCATGATGGCAGAGCAACTCCTGTCTGGTGGTGGGAGTCTGTGGACTAGGAAGCAGAGAGAGCAAGCCAAAACAAGAAGAGGACAACACCTCAAAGGCCTACCCTAATCACCTGCCTCCTCCAAGTGGGCCCCACAACCTTCCAAAGATCACCGCTAGCTGGGGACCAGGTGAACCTGTGGGGGGCTTTGAGATGCAAGCCAACATCCAAATGCCATCATTGCTTCAAAATCAACCCCAGTGGTTCTGGTAGAGCGGGAGGTCCTGAGTAGGTCCTCTCATGGCCTCCCCTTTGTGTCAGGTACATTACGGACGTCTGCTCCGTACGATGCTGAATGCTGCATCTCACCAAGGCATGCACGCTGTCAACTCTGGAAAGCATACCTAGATAACAGACAGATGAGTGTGTGTGTACATGTGAGTATGTATGTCATATACATGTGTGTGTGTGTGTGTATGTGTGGACATGCAGTAATAAGTTTCAAGGTCTCCAAAAGAAAAATCTCACTAGACTAAAACCAAAGTCTGTCAATATACTGCAAATCTGTCAGCATATTGTTGGGGAGATGGCTCAGTCAGTGATGTGCCTTTGCCCTTAACTCTGAAGCAAGAGGGCTTGAGTTCAGAGCCCTAGCACCCATGGTGGCACAGCTCAACGACAGACCCTGTTTCTTTTCTTTTCTTTTTTTTTTTTTTTTTTGGTTTTTTGGTTTTTTTCGAGACAGGGTTTCTTTGTAATTTTGGAGCCTGTCCTGGAACTAGCTCTGTAGACCAGGCTGGCCTCGAACTCACAAAGATCCACCTGTCTCTGCCTCCCGAGTGCTGGGATTAAAGGCGTGCGCCACCAATGCCCGGCCCAGACCCTGTTTCAAAGCAATGAATAGAAGGCCAGGTGTGGTGGTGCACACCTTTAATTTCAGCACTTGGGAGGCAGAGGCAGGAGGATCACTGTGAGTTTGAGGCCAGCCTGGTCAACAGAGTGAGTTCCAGGACAGCCAAGTTTGATACACAGAGAAACTGTGTCTGGAGAGTAGTGTCTTGAATGTGCAGAGGGCGGGGTTTGGTTCCCAGCACCTATGTCAGCAGGCTCAGAACTGCCTCTAACTCCAGCTCCAGAGGACCCAGCCCCTCTGGCTTCTATAGGCACTGGCCACATGCACATACACATAATGGGACTGGAGAGGTGGCTCAGCCTTTCAGGGCACTGGCTGTTCTTCTAGAAGTCCTGAGTTTAATTCCCAGGAACCACAGGCTGGCTCACTACCATCTATAGTGGGATCTGGTGCCCCCTTCTGGCATGCAGGTGTACATGTGGATGGAGCGCTCATATTAAACTATCTCTTTTTCATTTACTTTTAAAATGTATAACAAAAGTCAACTTCCACTGGGCAGTGGTGGCTTATGCCTTTAATTTCAGCACTTGGGAGGCAGAGGCTGGTGGAGCTCTGTGAGTTCGAGGCCAGCCTGGTCTACAAAGTGAGTTCTAGAATAGGCAGGGCTACACAGAGAAACCCTGTCTCAAAAGAAAAGAAAAAGTCAACTTCCAATCTTAAACTATGATCTATCACATTTGGACCAATCCTCCCATGGAGAAGTATTAAAAAATGATAATCAAATAAAACAGTTAAAGAAATTTTTGTTTTTGTCATTGAATCTAGCCTTTAATGGCATCTTTCTAGTTCTCTCTCTCTCTTTCTCTCTCAAACAACAGGCTTTCTATTTAGTTCAAGTTGGCTTTCAACATACTGTCCATCTCTTATGTCAGCCATACACGTATCTGGGATTTCTGGTGCATCGCTACATCCCACCTGGGCCTTTTCCTTAAAGCAACAGTGTGAGGCTAAGACAAAGATGACTGGCAGATGCCACCGTGCACAGCGCAGCCAGGAGTCTCCGCTGAGCATGGCCGTTGTTTTGCCCTGAACAGTAACCAGAGCACAGCCCCGATCCCTCCAGTCAGAAGGCTTCAGGAACTCCCAGGAGATGGGTTTTTGCAACAACAAGGCCCTAAGGCATCTGGCAAGGGCAGGTGCAAGCACATAGCTGGTTTGGAGAAAGTCTATGTTTTCCCATCCCGAGATTCCCAGGTTTGGAGAAAGTCTATGTTTTCCAGTCCCGAGATTCCCAGGTTTGGAGAAAGTCTATGTTTTCCAGTCCCGAGATTCCCGTCGGAAGAACAATATGGCCATGGCTGGCCAGACGACTCAGTGGGAAAAGGGATGGTGACTTGAGATGGATCACCAGCGTCCTATGAACACAGGAAAGGACTTCTTGCTCCGTTTACAGAGATACACGATTAACAAATGAGGGAAAATGACCTTGCAGACTTAGGAGTTATTATAAATAGCACTAGAAATAAACACCATTAATACAGTGGGGATTGACAGGAATAAGATGAAGAGAATCAGAACTGAAGATGAGTCAGAGAATGAATGATGAAGGAGTTTCCGGAACTGAAGAGACACTAGACCTAAGTGTCTGGGCTAAAGTCCAAGCAAGAGAAACAAAGACAAAACCATGACTAGACATAAGACAAGGGAAGGGGAGTATCTGATGCTCAGAAGTGCTTCCACAGTAAACTGAAACCCAGACAGTACTCAAGAAGGTCAACAAGACTTTGGAAAGAGCCAGGTGTGGTGGCCCGCGCCGTTAATCCCAGCACCCGGAGGCAGAGGCAGGCACAGGCGGATCTGAGCTGGAGGCCACCCTGGTCTATAGAGTGAGTTCCAGGACAGCTAGGGCTGTTACACAAAGAAACCCTGTCTCAACCCACCCCCCCAAAGAAAACCAAAAGACAAACAAACCACAAAAAAGAAAACAACAACAGTAAAGGTTTCCATCAGCTGTTATCCTGGAGCTTTCCACGCAGGACTCCTCCAGGGATGGGCTCAAACCCCAGCATCACCCAGAACAGAACCAATTCACTTCTATAAAGAATCAGGTATAAGCTTATATCCATATTTTCAGCATTTTGAGGGTTAAAGCAGGAGGATTCTGAGTTCAGCTTGTGCTACCCAGCAAAACCCGGTCCTCCCCACCACCCTCTAACAAAAACAAAAGAATTGGCGAAATGATACTGTTATATAATTTAAAGGTCTTACTGTAGTAAAATATCACTAACGGAAGTTCAAAGATACGGCTCTAGGCAAGAAGGCAACTCTACAGAGTCTAGACTCCATACTCAAAACTACAAGTAGAAAATAAAATGGGTTGTGTGGACAGACAATGTGTAGGGTCTAAAAAGACCCAACTGCAGCAGATGACAGCAGTCAGGAAAGCCGAAGTGGAAAATGTCTAGAGCCCTGGAATTTCACAAGGATAGCACTTTTTAATTACAGATGCGTTTCCTGAGAAATGTGAGATCAGAGAATTTCATTGTGCAAGCATTACTAGGTGTCCTCGTGCATATGAGGCAGATGGTCTTGAGGGAGTCATCATCTATGTGGCTCACTGGTAGGCAAACTGTCATTATAAACTAATTTGAATGTGATAAAGTAAGGGTAAATCTGGTAGTATCTGATGAAACTTCTATAAGAATAAAAATGAAGCCGGGTGGTGGTGGCGCATGCCTTTAATCCCAGCACTCAGGAGGCAGAGGCAGGTGGATCTCTGTGAGTTTGCAGCCAGTCTAGTCTACAAGAGCTAGTTTCAAGACAGGCTCCAAAGCTACAGAGAAACCCTGTCTCAAAAAACCAAAAATAAATTAATAAATAAAAAATAAAAAAGTAAAAATGAAGTGTGTAACTCCCAAATCCAGTAAGAGAAACAGAGGAATGATGTAAAAGCTGTTTTGTTTAGAAGCACTCAAGGAAGGAGAGAGAGGAACTGAAGCCGCTGGCTTCTGTGTGTACCTGCATTCATGTGTGCATACACACAGACAAACAGATAAACAGACAAGGTGGCCCATGAGATTCACCAAGGAAAACTCAGCTTCTGCAGGGTTGCTGGGTGGCTGGGCATAGCATGGACCCCTCTCTCCCTGACTCATACTTCCTCAGGTTGAGAACCGTAGTCCTCCAAAACATCAGTGCACGAGCCAGGACTTTCACCAGAGTCATGCTTGAGTCAGCCTCTGTAGATTCCAGAAAGTAGTCTCATTTATACAGATCCAATGTGTCTTTAGCCTACTGCTTAGCTTGCATCCAGGCTTTGACTTAAATACTTCAAGCAGGGGCTGGAGAGATGGCACAGTGATTAGGAACACTTGGCACTCTTGCAGAGGACCTGGGTTCAGTTTCCAGTGTCTACATCAGGCAGCTCATCAGTTCCAGGGAATCTGATGCCCTCTTCTGGTGTCTGTGGGTACTGCACACATATAGTGCACATAAAGACAGGCGTGCGCACACACACAAAGATAAAGCAAACAGACATGCATTCACAACTTTAAAAGGCTGCAATTTCTTTTTTTAAAATATTTATTTGTTTATTATATATAATATTCTGTCTGTGTGTATGTCTGCAGGTCAGAAGATGGCACCAGGCCCCATTACAAATGGTTGTGAGCCACCATGTGGTTGCTGGGAATTGAACTCAGGACCTTTAGAAGAGCAGGCAATGTTCTTAACCTCTGAGCCATCTCTCCAGCCCCAAGGCTGCAAATTCTTGAGCAGCTGAACCACACTAGCACTGAGGAGGAGTGCTGTGCACATGGCCTCATCATTGGGCATGAGCACAGTGAAACTTTGCTTCTCCCAGTTCACAATGCACACTCACCTTATTTTGGAGACCGGTGGTCTGTTTTTATATTAACTTGATTCATGTAGGATGTCTGGGATTCTCACCTGAATTGTTGCCCAGGTCAAATAGGCTATGCTCATGTCTCTGAGAGGTCATCTTGACTGATGACCGAAGTGTGAGGGTCCAGGCCACTATGGGCAGCACTGTCCCTAGGCAGGTAGGCCTAAGCTATATACAAGACCCAGTTAAGAACTGGAGAGATGCCTCAGAGTTATGATCACTGGCTGCTCTCACAGAGGACCTGGTTTCATGGCAGCTCACAACTGTCTGCAACTTCAGTGTGAGGGGTCTGACACCTTCTTCTGGCCTCTACAGAACCTACACACATGTGCATAGATGAACAGACAGGCAAAACACCCATACACATAAAACAGAGATAAATAGATAAAAGCTAGCTGAGCATGAGCCAGAGAGTGAGAGAGCCAGCAAGAGCATCTTCAGTAGTTCCTGGCTCGACCTCCCACCATGATGGCATAGGACCTGGAAGTGTAAGATGAAGACAGCCTTTTCCTTCCTAAGCTACTTTTGGTCGTGGCATTTATCAGAACAGAAAGCAGAGAAACAATGGCACAGGCCTTCACCATGTGGTCCTGCTCTCGAGATGTCCTTACTTGAAGCAGTCGTGAAGGGTCAATGACCCACAAGCCTCAGGGGGGCTGAG
>JAQHUG010000294.1:2186827-2246850 GCA_028555095.1 Dicrostonyx torquatus
GAGGCAGAGGCAGGTGGCTCTCTGTGTGTTCAAGGCCAGCCTGGTCTACAGAGAGTTCCAGAACAACCAGAACTATATAGGAAAACCTTGTCTGGAAAAACAAAAACAAAAAACAACAGATAATTAGGTTACAATGACGTCATTAGGGTGGACCTAAAATATTCTGGCCAGACACCTACCAGATGTGAAGCCACAGGCCAAAGACAGGCATCGACAAGTTAAGAGGCCTTAGAGGAAACCAACCCCAGCAACACTTTGGCATCAACCCCCAGTATGACGATTCACCACTTAAGCCGCCAGTGCAAGGCACTGTTCTGTGGCCCTAGCAGACAAACGCACTGTGTCTTGGCAAAGAGACATATCTAAAGCAATCCCCTAAAGGCTCTGCCAGTCTGCTTCCACCCCACAGCTCTGTTCCAAACCCTTGAATCAGCCAAGTGGAAGCAATCCACATAGGTGTAACTTCCATGAAGACTGGACGGATCACTGGGTGCCAGTGGGCTCCTTGGCCACGTGAAGAGCAGGGATGAGAGCTCGTCACAGCTCCTCATGTCTAAACTTAGCTGGTTCTCTAATAGTTTTCTGTATGACCTTTCTAGTCCATTATGGAAGTGTGCAGATGCCACTGACATAGCAACCACACATTATCGTATGTTCTTTCCAAATTAAAACATTTCCAGCTTTAGGACCAAGAAGAGGAAAATCTAAGAGCAGAGATGAAAGTAAGCTATTGATGGAAGCCGTTGCCATGGCACTGTGCTGTCCTTGGCGCTGCCAGCTGCCACTTGATTTCCCATTTTTCCTGCAAATGAAGGAGTGCACGAAGCTAAGGACTTGCCTCCCACTGTGAGGGAGAAAATAAACTCTGCATTTTAATTAGAAAGTTAACCAGTGATGGGAATAGGTTTTTACAGTGGCTGTGCAACCAAGGCGCAGCACTGTTCTCTCACTTAACAAATCACTAGACGATCCTGTTAAAAATGCACATACTGAACTAAGTCCGGAGCCTACTGTAAAGTACAGGGGCTGGGGAAGTGCGGCAGAGATGAGCAATTAAGAGCAATGGCTGTTCTTCTGGGGGAAGGATTCGAATCCTAGCACCCACAGGCAGCTCGCAACCATCTATAACTCCAGTCCCAGGCAGCACCATCTGGCCTTAGTGGACAATGCATACATGTAGTATACAGACGTACACACAGACAAAACACCTACACAAAAATAACTAATCAAAATGTAAAAACAATCTTTTAGCCCTTTTTTTTCTCATTTATCCCTCAAACTTGATATATAGCTAAAGACGACCTTGAACATGGATCCTCCTGAATTTAGAGATTATGCCACCAAGCTTGGTTTATTCTGTGTGGGGCACTAAACCCAGGGCTTCATGAATACTGGACACACATTTTGCCTGAGCATCTTCAGCTCCACCAAAAACATCTCTGTTGTTGTAGAGTCAGGATCTTGCCTAGATTGCATGACCCATTTTTATCTTTCTTCCTTTTTTCTCTCTCTTTTCCTTCATTTTCCTCTCTCCTTCCCTCCTTCCCCCCCTCTAGTTTTTCGAGACAGGGTTTCTTTCTGGAATAGCTCTAGCTGTTCTGGAACTAGCTCTGTAGACCAGGTTGGCCTCAAACTCACAGAGATCACCTACCTCTGCCTCTTGAGTGCTGGGATTAAAGGAGTGTGCTACCACTGCCTGGCTGCATGACCCAGTTCTTTTTTTTTTTTTTTTTTTTTGGTTTTTCGAGACAGGGTTTCTCTTTGGCTTTGGAGCCTGCTCTGGAACTAGCTCTTGTAGACCAGACTGGTCTCGAACTCACAAAGATCCGCCTGCCTCTGCCTCCCGAGTGCTGGGATTAAAGGCGTGCACCACCACCGCCCAGCTGCATGACCCATTTCTAAGTACAGAGGAGGGTTGAGTATATTATGCACACACCGTTGATGGAACCTTCTCATTTGTTCCCGGCCACCCAGACCTGAAAAAAAATCACACAGAATCTATATTAATTATAACACTGCTTGACCTATTAGCTCAGGCTTCTTATTAACTAACTCTTACAACTTAAATTTCTATATATCTCTTCCAGCCTGGGTATATTCTGCCTTGCCATAGGCCAAAGCAATTTCTTTATTAACCAATGGTAATAAAATATACTCAGAGCATACAGAGGGAAATCCCACATCAGACCACCTCCAAAACTTCTTTTCCTTTTCAGTGCTAGGAACATACTGTGCTACTACTGCTGAGCTTTTTTGCCAGCTCAGTTAAAATACATCCTTCAACATTAAGTAACATCTGTCCTCCCACAGTGATTGGGTGTGGCTAGGTCACAGGTGCTGGTCTCTAGGCCCAATATTTGAATGTCAGGCTTTTATTTAGAACCATTTTTGATACCTGAACCTGAGGAAGGTAGCAGCCATTGTGACATGCACACACGTTTTTGTCATAATTTCTTGGATGAGAGAACAGGCAATGTGACTTTGGGGTAGACAGCAAGTCTACCTAGCCCAGAAACATGGCTAGAATCTGTACAGTGTGGGGAGACACAGCTGCTAAATCTTGCTCTGTTTTGGAGATGGTCTGAGTAACCTTCCAGAACTTTACATGCTGAGGTTCAATTCATACCATGAGGTTTAGTCCAATATTTAGATGGGAGTGGGGTGGGGACGGGTAACTAAGATTATTCAAAGCCAAAGGCTGCAGCTGGGATGATGTGCATCCTAAAGAGGAAAGAAGTACCCGGGAAGCAGAGGCAGGAGGATCTCTGAGTTTGAGGCCAGCCTGGTCTACAGAGTTCCAAAACAGTCAGGAATATATAGAGAAACCCTGTTTCAAAGCCCCTCCCACCTCAAAGAAAGCAGGACAGCCAACGCAGTGTGTGTGTGTGCTGCTTTTGCCATATGAAATGCTATGCTAAAAAAAAGTTCTCACCAATTGCCAGACTGCTGCGTTGATTTGCTGAGACTGCCAGGCTGATGGGAAACTGACATGACATACTTTCTTTTTGCCATGCTAATGCTAGCTAGTATCAATGTCTTTACCCGTGCTGCCACTTTCTCTTTCATTATTGTCACAGGATATCCGATGGTGACATCGCTAAGTTGAAACTCAGTTCTTGCTGGGCCTAGGCACGCTGGCTGGCCAGATGCACTGCATTTATTTCCAGTACTATCAATAGCACCAAGGTGCACACTACTTTACAACTGTACAGCATCTGGCTTTTACCATTCCCATTTGCTGAAAGCAAAACCACCAACAAAATAGGATTATTCACTAAAAGACACCTAATTAGCTCCCTAGTCATTAGTTGACAGGTGAGGGAAGGCTTTGCTCACACAAACACACACTGCTTTTGGCTGTTAAGCTGGAAATGAGGCAGGATCTTTCATTGTTGATTCTTCTTATGCTTTGTCTCCAGCTGCATCTATTGTCTGTGGTGGCTTGTGTGAAATCAGAAAAAAAACCCTCCAAGATGACAACAAAACCAGGCCAGCGAGATGACTCTGGTTAAAAGTGCTTGCTTGCCATACAAGCATACGATCGATCCATGTTTCATTCTCAGATTCCACGTGGAGGTCAGGACAGTCTGTAGAAGTTGGCTTTTTCCTTCCATCCACCCACCCACCCATCAGCAGGATCTTTCCTGTGTAGTCCTGGCTGTCCTGCAACTAATAGAGGTCTGCCTAGTTCTACTTTCTGCATGCTGAGATTAGAGCCTTGTTAATTTTTCACAGACAGGTTCTCTGTAGGTAGCTCAACCTGGAGCTTGTGATTCCCATGCCTTAGCTTTGTGAGTGCTAAGATTACAGGCCTAGAACATCATGCTCGACCCAAGGTTTACGTAAACACACTGTATTAATGGAGGGAAGGTGGTAAAATAAATTTTTGAGACAGGCTCACCATAAAGTCCAGGCTGGCCTAGAACCTGTGTTCTTCCCCCCTCAGCCTCTTTTCTTGCTCTTCAACGTGTCCTTAAATCTTTCTAGGTTTAAAACTTCCCTTTTTCTTGTTGCCAGGGTCATACAAAGCATTAAGCCCTTTGGCTGGGCTGGGGTTGTAGCTTGATGGTAGAGCACGTGCTGAGCAAATACAAGCCTCAGGCATCTGAGATGCTGAAGGATGTTGCCTCATACAAATTCCCTGGTGTATCAGGTAAGCTACTGGTGAAGCGGAGATTGTGGAACAATCATGATCAGACTATCCCAGAAGCAGAGCTCCCATGGGTGCAGGTTGGGGAGCTCTTGGTCTCCACTCTGGGAGTCTTGCCTTTCTGTCCTGCCTTGAGGAGGTAGGTGGGAATTCACCACTGGGACGGGCAAGGGGCCCAGCTCAGCCTTGTGGTGAGTGGGCTCAGGTAACCTGTTTCTTGCTGTGTGCTAGCTGCTGAGAGTGGGATGGAGATGGGGATGTCCTCGGCTGGGCAGGCCGGTGCTCACTTCTGATATCAAGGACCCGGCATGACCTGTACAATCAAGGAAAAACAAAACTCAAAGCAAGCAGGATATAGGAGAGGAGGGAAAGAGGATGTGTCGGCAGGCCTTTGGGGTAGGCATGGTGAGACAGCAACTTCAGGCTGAGACCGACTTGTTTGATGCTACTCAATCACAGTACAGCTGGGTCTATACAGGCTATATGGGGTGGGGGGAAAGTAAGGCATGCCAGCAATTGGCCGTGGCCTGGATGTGCTGCCTGGCTCTAGCTGCCAAGGTGTCCCAACAGTGGCTTCTGGTGGCCAGGGTGTACTTGTTTTCTTCTGAGACATGTTTTTTTGCTCTCTAGTGAACATCATTCTATGACCACAACCCATTCTTAAGTGAAAACAGCAGAAAAGCAGCCATGCAATGCTAAGTGGATTCTGTGCCAGTTCTACATGGCTTTGAGTCAAGCTCTGGCTGCTCCCAGGCCTGTCATCCATGTTCCTATGTGGGCAGAACTGCAGCCTGTGTGCTGGCTGACTGCTTACTGTCTGCAAACCCCAGTGCCTCCAGGAGCCACAAAGAGGTAGGACAGAAGCACACTGTTCCTTTCATGACATCGTCTACTTTTCAAAAACAAAAGACTAAAATGCTCTTTGTGTGGTTTACTCACTCATGGCTGCAGCAAATACCCACCTTTCAGGGGAGTTCACTTTGACAGGCAGGCCCAGTGTTCCTAGCTTTAAATGCTATACCTCAGCCTGTTTCCCGGTATTAATCCCTCTATCCTTGGGGTGGGATAGTGCCACCACTAAAAGCCTAGTTTCCTTTGTTAAATGTTTTGGTATTGCATTTCCCTTACAACTGAACTAAGTTCAGCTAAGGCAGCTGCTTTGACATGTAGGGATTTAAAGTTAAAAAGCAAACAACAACAAAAAAGTATTTCATGTGTCTGTGTGAGTGCAAGTGATTCTAAGAATCAATCTCAGGATTAATGGCAAGTGCCTCTATCCTTGAAGCTACCTCAATGGCCCAGAGGAACTTCATTCTTACTTAGCAGTGACCAATTGGGAGAGCCTGTTTCCACAATTCTTTAGTTCTTTACGTCTTTTAAGTGTCTCTCCCTTGTGTATGGCTTCTCTGTGCAGGGAGGTCTGGTCTTCTCATCCTTCTAAGGAGGATGACCTCACCAGACAGGTTCTGGACTTCTGACATTGGCATCTACAAATTTGAAGCTTGGGAACCACTCAACCGAGTTATGAAATAATCCCATGTTTTGAGAAAGTTTGTCATTTTGTGTTGGGCCTTACCAGTAGCTATTTGAGCACATGGGTCTGTTGACAGCTCAGTCCCCCTTGTCCACTTCTGTCCACAGTAGATAGCTGCCTATAGCTTCACTATTTCCTCAGTTACATCATCTTCTGTGACATTTGCTCTTCTCTGGGTTCTTCATCTTTAAGGAGTGGGAGATAAGAGTTAAGGATGGAGGTAAGCCTTCCCAGATTCCACCTCATGAAAGGCACTGGTGAGAAAGGCACCTGAAACTTGAGAAATTAGTGCTGTGGTCTGTGTGTACAAGAGATGGCCAAAACAAAATTAAAAACCAGAATATTTTGGGGATATTGGGTCTTGTGTACAAGTAATATATACTGCTAAACTACATCTCCAGCCTGTGTTGGTTTAGGAACCCTGGGAGTGTTTCCACTTATCCACTGTTGGTTTTTCACTTTGGTCTTGTCTCAGTGACCCCCCAATTCTGTGCAGTCAGTTCTAAGAAATCCCCATTTCCTGTTCTCGAAGGCCTTTGAGAATCTCACAATCATGGCTGTGACCAACACTTTAGTATTGAAAAAGGACATTAAGGGAAGAGATGCAAGAATACTCTGAGAGACTAGGTGGTGTATTCAAGGAAACAATGATATGGCTATTTGTCTCCAAACTAACTTAAGAATGGGCCTTGGCATATGGACAACTACTATGTGTTCCTGAATTGCCAGTCTGTAGCAATTCACCACCCAAGGGTCTTTCCTTGGGCTCAACAGCTTTGGCCCTGAACCCAGCACCGAGGCTGTTCATCTCTACTAGTTTTCACTACTACTTTCTTATTATACAGCTAACCCCCTTGCTCTAGGATTCAGCTTTCACTCACCATTCACATATCTGGCTCCACTGTCCCTACTAAGAAACTCAAGAACAAACCAACACTTAGCCAGTTAGGCTTATCTATCTAGGTTATTTGTGACCTTGTGACTTTTCTCACTCCAGCCCCTGGCATTCATCCTTGGGGCGTCAATGGAGCAAAAAGCTTCATCTCAAGCCCCCTTCCCCTGGGAGTTGCCTTGGGCTGGACTCCACCCCTGGGGAAAGCCTCCAAGTGCTGACCCTCCCCAGGGAGGGTCAAGGCCACGCACACAGGCTATTTAGGCCAGAAAAAGAAACACATTAAGTCTTTGGGTTTGCAGGTGTTCTCCCTCCCCCTCCCCATAATCCTGATCGCCTGAGTGCTGCATTCATTAAACATGGGCATTTTTTTTTTTTGGTTTTTTGAGACAGGGTTTCTCTGTAGCTTTGGAGCCTGTCCTGGAACTAGCTCTTGTAAACCAGGCTGGCCTTGAACTCAGAGATCCTCCTGCCTCTGCCTCCAGAGTGCTGGGATTAAAGGTGTGCACCACCATCGCCCTGCAACATGGGCATCTTTAATTTGGTCTAATAGAAGTTATTTTGCATGGACAGAGAGGCCCATCCTAAGGCTTTTCCTAGCAGAGGTTTTCCACCAAAAGGGTTTTTTCCCCGTGGGACCAGAGCCCTGTGCTGGAAAACGCCTTTCATGCATTCTCCACCAGGCAAGATGGGCTTCAGGTGACTTCCACTCTTAAAGTGCATGGCCGGTAGGATTCCCGGGATGACCTATTTGCTTTTCAGGCTTTCTGAAGTCATGGCCTGCATCTGACACCTGACCTGCACGGAGAAAGCTGAGCTTTCACTGAGGTGAAAATTGTGTGGCCAGGAATGCCTGGTATTCAATTTTCACAGCCCCATTTTTAGCTTAAGGTCTGTCCCAGCATGGTAACAGACTTGAGTCACACAGGCATGTGTGCTTGTGATTCCAAGCCAATTCCTAAAACACCCTTAATCCTTTTAAATTGGGGCTAACATTTTAAGTAAACAAGGCTCCAAAAGCCCAGTTTCTGCCATGCCACCCCCACTCCCCCCACCGTTTGTCTCACTCTGCTAAACTATACCAGGATTTTTAAGTTGGTCAGCTGACAGTTTCCCAAAAGAACTTTGTCTCTAAGAATGTGGCCACAGTATGTCTGTGTGTGTAAATGTGTTTTCATGATGTGCATTTATGTTTCTGTGTACTCATTTTAAGATAACTCCAGAGTATAACAGCTCTGGAAAAACCCAAACACTTGGGTAGCTACCATTTTGACCTCAGTACCATCTTGGAATAAAAGTACCCATGTGCGCTAACATTCTTTGACTCATTAAAATATTTTTAACCTTTTTACATTTACTAGCATTGGCAAACTGTAACTTATTGGATAAAATACGTCTAAATTTAGCTTATATGCCCAACTTAAAAAAAATGGTACCTAATTTTCAAGTGCCTTTACAAATCTAATATGGCATTTAACAAAAGAGCTTCTAACAGACATGCTAGCTTCCGTAGTACCCTTTAGCTCCTCCAAGAAGACAGAAGACCTTCTGCATCCTGTCCTTGCCTTTGGGTTTGATAAACCCACCCACACAGCAAAAGGCAGCCCTTCACCTCTTCATTCAGTTTTCTGCAGGCTTCACCTGGGGAATCTATCTCCTCATCCTGCCAGACAGGTAGACTTAAATCCCCCCCCCCCCCCGGAAAAATCTTTGGGCCTCTTGTATTCAGCAGCTAGCAGCAAGCAATGCTTCTAAGACTGGTGTTCTCCAAGGGCTAAGGAAAGGGTTTGGGATTGCCTGCATAGCTAAAAAGCTGTCTCATTTTTGCTAATTTAGGTACTATTAACTTACTATTTCATACATGACATTTAGTGAAGTTTCCTGCTAAAATACAGACAGGTGTGTCTCTTTAACTGGCTTCATAGTCAGATAACAGGTTTCAGGTGTATCCTAAAAGCAATAGCCTGTCCCAATTTTCTCATAGGTTCTGGGAAAAGTCTTGCCATGATAACCCCAACCAGTTTCAGGCATATTTTACAGGTCACTCCTGCTGCCTGGGCCAAGACCAACTTATAAAGCGCTCTCCAAACACCGACAATCTGCACCAGCTACTGGGACTTCACCATTGGTACCTGCTACTGTGTCCCATCCCAAGGCTAGTCCCATTTCACAGGGCTAATAGTCACCTGCTTGAGGACTCCAGGATGACAGCAAACTGGATGCCCTTCTACCCACACCTCTGAGTTTGAGTGCACCAACTCCCAGATCCCACTCTCCCACATTGCCCCATGCCCACAGGAAGTAGCCAGACTTGAGCCAACACCCCTATATCCAAGGGCTCTGGGATGTTTGATTCAAAGTGAGACCCCAGTCCCCTAATACCCATACATCCAAAGAGTTTGGGATGATTGAAAATGTCTCCCCAGTCCGTTGCTACATCTCAAGCCCTCTCCTCCTGGGAGCTACCTTGGGCCGGACTCCACCTTCTGGAAAGCCCGCCAAGTGCTTGCTATGTAGCCCACGCTGGCCTTGATTTCTACCAATTTTTTCTCAAGTCTTTGTCCCCTGTACATCACTGAGCCCAAACCCTGGGCAACCTTCCCATTCTTGGCCTGGCCCAGTCCGGCATTATTGTCACAAGTCCAGTCAGTTGAGATCATCTCTAAGCTCTTATGTGGATGACAACACCCTTCAGGCTGGAGGCAGGCTCAGTGACTGAGTCCTCACTCTTGTTCATGCTGCAAGCTATGAAGTTTACCTCTAACACTGTAAACATCAAAACTCCCAAAATAAGCACTCCTCTCCATTCTCTCATAAACTCTCAAGTAAATGAAGGGAAAGCAGGAAACAAAGCAATTTCCCCAGACACCAGTGATTAGACATGCCTTGAATTTCAAAGACCACCTCCCAACTGCTTATGTGCCCACAACCACAAAGTCAGTAAAGGGTACCTAGTGGACCCTACTGATGTTCTCAGAAGGCAAGAAAGCTGTTTTAGCAGTGACTACTTTTCACACCCTTGTCACAATCGTTTTTTAAGCATGTACTTTGTGAATTCCCACAGGAATACCCCCCAAATCTACTACAGAAAAATTTGTTGTTTTTCTTCCTTTTTGGAGAAAGGTCTTGCATTTTACACAGTCAAAAGAGACATACAACTCTGGTGGTTTCCTGAAGGTAGCGATGGTTCTTGAGGCAGTCAGTAGCTGGCTTTGCAGGTTCCCAGCAGGAATTTAGTGTTTTCTGGATTCAACTGAAATTAATAAACCACGGGCTGGGTGGTGGTGGCGCATGCCTTTAATCCTAGCACTCGGGAGGCAGAGGCAGGCAGATCTCTGTGAGTTCAAGGCCAGCCTGGTCTACAAGAGCTAGTTCCAGGACAGGCTCCAAAGCTACAGAAAAACCCTGTCTTAAAAAATAAAATAAAAAAACAACAAAAATTAGTAAATCAGGGGAAAGACACACAGACAAGTTTCTTTCACTGCTTTTTATTTTTTTTTTATTTTTTTGAGACAAGGTCTCCTTAAATATCTTCAGCTGGTCTGGAACGCCCTCTTTAAAGATCGGGCTCTGCCTCCAGAGTGCTGGGATTCAATGTGTGTGCTGCCATGTCTAGCTGCTACTAGACGATTACTGAAATTGGCAGTCTCTTGTCCTCCTCAGTCCTAGCTATGTAGTGTCACTATGACACCCACAGATGTGTAAATAGCTCTACTGACTTTTCTGCCCTCCTGTGGAGAGATACTCTGTTTGAAGAATCTACATACAAGGGGAACCTGCCTTCTTCCTACCATACCCTCTCTTACTGTCTACAACACATCTTACCTACACCATAGCCCTTTGCCCCTGGCCCTCTGCTGGTTTTCTCAATGAGTCACTGCTCCACTGACCCCTAGAGGAGAGCCCTTTAATTTCTACTTCTCACAGAGGATCTTCCTCAACATTAGCTGTGATCTTTACTTCACCAAAATAAAAAAAGACATATTGTGAGGCATGAGCCTGCTGTTTCCTCCCCACTTGAAAAATTACTGTCTTTAGCCATTCTTTATGTTTGAGTCAAAGAAGCTGGCATCTATCTACTGTCCTTGTTTCACTGACTACTTTCTCTTCCCTTTCAGGCCATATGCTCCAGAAAACCCAGACACCCTCAGGCCCTAACCTATTCACCTGGGTACTGGACCTCAAGGAGGACTTCTACATTTGTCTCTACCTGCTGTGACTCCACCCCCAGTCTTAGTTCAGATTAAGTATGGCAATGAAGATGCTGGTCTATCATGGCTGTTAAGGGATGGTAAAGTAGGTCAACCATAACCATCAGGCTTCAGCACTGAACAAAGAAATAGTCCTTTCCATCGTTTTCTCCTGAAGATTTGAATGTGATATGCCAAGTGGTTCAGACACCCTTCTGAACCATTCAGCTTAGGTGACACCATTTCCTGAGGAGTTTTCAAAGCAGGGATTTACTAGCACCATGCAACATGCAATGTCATAGGAAACATTTAGGAAGACTTGGTACTCAGTGTTTGCTGTGTGGTATGGTGATAATTACCTGAAATGCATTTTTATACCTTCTGCACACATGGCACATGATACTGATTCCCTTTCAAAGCTGACAGTCTGCTGCAGAGACTGAGCACAAAGAGAGCCAGTTACAGCTAAGAACAGAGGGGAAGGTGGTCAACTTGGCGTTAGTGACTAAAGCCACCCCAGCATTTAAAAAAAAAATTGCCTGTACCTCTAACTTGAAAATAAGTCACTTCTAACAACATTGAGAAGCCAATGCTTAAGACTTGTTAACAGTCATGAATTTCTGATATGAAAAGAGACTGCATCTAACGTTTGCCTGAAGTCAGGGGATGGGGTGGGGGATAGAGGGGCCTTCCCCCTCCCCATAACCAAGGTCTCAACAGATACTCAATCACCCAGAGCATCAATCTGTGACTACTACTAACAGCTACAGTAGCGTTAAAGTCAGCAGGCACGCTATGTGGAACGACTATACCGTACCGAACAGCACCGTTACCTGGTAATACAGTGACACAATTTAATGATTCTAAGGATTTTTTTTGTAATTCTTTTTTACAAGTCAGGTGCCATAAACATTCAAATAATCTCTCTTAAAAAGCACGTTTACAACATCAGAAGAATTAAGATGAAATATAAACTTCTTACAATTTTTGTACACATTAACCAAATCACATAAATCACAGATAAATGTTCAAGTTTAACAATATAATGAAAAAACATTTAGATTCCTAATAAAATCTTCCTTCAACATTTATTTTTTTAAACTTACCATTATCCTAAGTAATCTATGCATTTTGAGATACAATACCAAAAATGTACCAACAATACAAAGCAGATACAAAGCAATGTAAGAACTTCTGGAGTGTTCTGCAGGGATAAATGGCACAAAAGGGCAACAAGCTTTAGGTAAACCTGAAGCAACCCTAGAGACTCTGATCCTGCTATTGTTGATCCACTATGTCAAGCTGGACACTGTACGAGAAGTCACACTGACTCCCCTCTTCCACGTTTCTCATCTGGGTTTTAGGTACCATATTTCACACAGTAGCACAACAATTTTAAAGCTCAAATGCTTTAAAAATGAGTAAGCAAAAGAACTGCTCAGATTTTCAAAACCATTATTACATTTACAAAAATATTTCCCTTAAACTTGGGATTGTTCCAAAACACTGATTTACAAATATAAAAGAATTATGAAGGACCCAAAGCATATGCATATGAGTTTGTGTATTAACATACCATTGCCATACTATATAAGTCACCAAAAATTCAAATGTAACTATTAATATTAACGTAAGTGTTATAAGTAGATGAAACTCTCCCCAAGTGGTCTGAACACTATGTGGCATGCAGTGTGGATGGTCGACCTTTGTGATCCCTCAGAGACATCTGCTTTTACTACACAGCTTTTCAAAGCTAATGGTCACCTCCACCGCACTGCCCTGTCCCACCCACAGGAGCAGGAATGAGGTGAGCGAGCACACATGCACACATACCATTCTTTACTGAGAGGCCACTGATGAAGGTCAGTGTGTTGGCTCAACATTGGGCAGAACGCTTATAATCTGTCTTGGATTGTTGGGCAGGTGTCTTTTTCACACTAACTAAAAGGAGCACAATTTTCTCACCAGTGTTCTGCTCAAATTTTCAGACATGGAAAAACCCACCACCTGACAGCTTATCTGTGTAGATACATAATGGAGGCGCTCAATGTCACCAGTGTATCTTGGAAATGTGAGAAGAATCAAAGTAATGAGTGTGACCATACATGACAGCTACCAGCTGTCACAGTTACAGTGGCTATGTGGCCTCGGGTGTGTCAAATGCCGTGCACATAATGAAAGCTATTCTAGTTGTGGTATAGTGACTGTAGGATACAGTGAGTGGTTTCAGGCTAATCTCATCCCACAGTACCAGGATTGGGGAGCCCAGACAGCTCAGTCTAGAAGGTGAGGTTATGGTTTCCTTATTTAGAAGATTGCAAATTAATCTCATAATATAATATGAAAACCTCCCTTAGATATATAAAGAAGAAATAAGTAGGAAACTGTCACTGTTTTAAAAAAAGAAAAATGAAAACTCACTACTAGTGTATTATTAGACTTCATGTGTAGAAGTGAAAAGAAGGTACTTAGGGCAAAACTTGAGATTGGGTTTGTGAGGAGGAGTCAGCCATGCTGCAGGCAGGTGAGGTGTGTATGTCACTCTGAACCTGGCAGCAGGTACCATGGGCACTGAGCAGCCCTTCTCACAGCTCTAGGGTCACGTAGGCAGGAAGGCCCTTTTCAGAAGGAACCAGATTACAGCCTGGTAGGTTTGGACTATGTCAGAATCATTTGCTGTCCAGAGGAATGCTTTTTCGAGGCTGGGCCTATGTAGTTCTGGACTTCACTATGTAAGCCAGGCTGGTCTCCAATACAGAGAGCCACCTGCCTCTGCCTTCTGAGGGCTGGGACTAAAGGTGTGCACCACCACACTTGGCAGAGGACATACTGTGTGGGACAGTATAAGGGGTGGGTGGAGAGTGGAGTGAAGCCCAGAACATTTCTGTCTGAAGCACAATTATAAATTGATTAGGACTATCCACTTAAGACACACCGATCCAGAGGAAATCAACACTGAATCGTATCATCGGTGTAAAGATAAAGATGTACATTTATTTCCATGAGTTACAAGTGCATTGCTGTTCATACTAGCAGGCAGTCTATATAGAATCCATTCTCCATTGCTGTCAAAAAACAAGGGAGAAAAACAAAAAAGACGGCTGAGAAATGAAAAGCTAACACTAGAATTATCTTTCCTAAGTTATCTTCTGGGTAGCAGTCTTTCTGTGGAAAACAACTCAGAGGTCACAATAGATTTTGCGCAATCATAGGCTGTGACACTTGGACAGTGATCTCTGCACAGAAAGCCTTAACAGTCATGCAAGGGCACAGTAAGTATGGAACAAGGCAAACTTCTCACCAGAGAGCAGTGAAGGGGGTCAGGAGGCACTGCACTGGGATAACACCATCAACTCCACAGCACACAGTGCAGGAACAAAATAGAGAGGCAATCAGGAAATAAGAGAGAGCTCGAACAGTTACTGCTAGTCTTTTATGACATTAACTCAGCAGTACCAGAAACACCTCAACTTGGCAACAGAACAGAGCTTCATGATGAGAGCTCATGAAGGCTTTATTACAAGTCATCATACTGCTGAAAAGTGGGCTTGAGATGCTGACATGCTGTAAGAGAACTGTACACTTTCTTATTTAAAATCGCAGTGTTCCTCTTAGCAGTGAATGTGGTTACGCAAACAGCCTTCTGTGTGAAACAGCTCAAGGCATATATGGAGCTCCACCCTGAACATCTAGGTCAGCTTGCTCTCTACTTCACCAAAAACTTCTACAGCTCAGTGCTTATACATCTTGCAGAATGACAAGCACAGCTGTTACTTTAAATCTCTGGCTAAGGACAGCACCTAACATGTTGGCAAGTGCTATACCTCCATTACAGTACAAGAAAACTTGTAGACTAACATTGCCAGTGCAAGGCTTCCTTTCTAGAAGAATGATCAACTTTTTTAGAAGCTGGGCAAATAGCACATACCTTAAGTATGGAACTAACATGATATACAGAAAAATGCCCCCAAAGGACTCCCATGACAGAAGCACATGCCCCTGCAGCCTGCAATACCATCCAGGGATGTCCACAAGCTCCTGCTCTGGGTAGACAGTTACTAGTCAACAGATGAAGTGCAAATTTTGAGCTGTCACCGACTTAAAGTGCCTTATGTAATAGCATTCTTTACTGTAAAGCGAGATGCCAGTGACTGGAGCCAGTTTGGAAAGACTCGCTCTGGTGAGGCTGCATGGTTCAGCAGGATGACATGTAAAGGATTCAGGAGAGGGAGGAACCACTGCATCTTTCAAACCAGAAAGCAGTTAGTGACTAAGCAACAGTATGCAGTAAGTGCACTCAATGTGCACACTGCTGCAGGGCACTGGTGCCAGGAAACATCTCTGGATGAAGGGATTCTGTGAAAGTATAAAAGCCATTACTACCAGAAACTGCCCCTCCAAGCGGCTCAAAGAGTCAGAGTGGGTAAGCTGAGACGGGCTGGAGACAGGACCAGGGGTCAAGAACTGGGAGGAACACCGACATCTGAGCACGTCCAGTCCTCTGAGCCCTTGTCCTGTAAAAAAAAGACAAACTCAGGAGTAAGGATTGAGTCATGTCACAATAAAGGCAGTAACAGTACAAAACAGCAAGGTCAAATGTAATGGGAATAAAGAGCCATAAAAAGGTTACTGTACTCTCACACATACATGACATCTGTAACATGCAGATCCTGAAGTCTGGAGCTTGGCCTCATTTCACAATCATCTTTCTCAGCCCCCCATCCCAGACAGGGTTTCTCTGTAGCTTTGGTGCCTATCCTAGAACTAGCTCTTTAGACTAGGCTGGCCTCAAACTCAGAGATCCGCCTGCCTCTACCTCCCAAGTGCTGGGATTAAAGGCATGCACCACCACTGCCCGGTTTCTCAGACAATTTTTAAGAGTTGAGTTGATACGGTGTGGTGGTTTGAATGAAAATGCCCCTCCATATGGGAGTGGTGTTATCGCAAGTGTAGCCTTGTTGGAGGAAGTGTGTTACTTGGGGTGGGCTTTGAGGTTTCAGAAGCTCGAGCCATCTAGTGGCGCAGTCTCTTTTCCTGCTGCCTGCCAATCTGGATGTAGAACTCAGCTACCTCTCCAGCACCATGTCTTCCTGTATATCACCATGCTGAAAATAAGACTGTAAACCAGCCCCAACTAAATGTTTTTCTTTATAAGCGTTGTCAATCATGGTATCTCTTCACAACAATAGAAATGCTAAGATATGAAGTGACTAAGGGAAGACACACCCATATTTAATCACACTCACAGCATTGTTGGCTTCCCCAAATACCCTTCATTAACAATGTAACACCCTCCACTAAAACAGCCAAACACCAGAGTTTAAAGATCTTTTCAAAATATTGCATCTCTACTGAAAAGACCTTCCTATCTTAGAAAGTTCTCTTTCTGCTAGATGAACAGGCAGGACAGTCACCTGTGCTTGCAATGAGATGATGGGGTTGTTAATGCCCAAGTTTTCTCTTACTGAGAACAAACTAAGCCCTGATGGGAAGTGAGAGGAGCAGGCTGGGATTCTGAAAGGTAAGAAGCTGTAGCTGGTCTCCATGCTAGAAGGTGAAATGAAGCACTCAAGTCAACAGCTTGTCATTTATCTTCTGGTCAGCAAAACATCCAACTGTCTGTGCTCAGCAAGACAGCTCTCTCTCCCTTTCCTCCAGCAGCCTGTATACGGCTGATCATCTGCAATGTCACTATAGAAAAACACAAATCATATCTCTCTTTACTCTTCGGAAGTATGTTTTTACTTGGGACAGACTGTACTCCAAATCTACTCTCACCATAATGCAGTCCAGTGAGTGAGTCAGGGCCCCCAAAGCCCTGAGTATTAGGAGTTCCTGGAGGGTTTGTTGAAGTTCACACTATTGGGGGTACACATGGCCAACACTCAGGCTGCCAGAGTATTCACTGCACAGAACAGGTCAGCCTCATTAGTACCCATTCATTTTGTACTATCTCTGAGAAGAGAAAGCACTGCCATGTAAGTCCTGTGTTGTATATGATTCTGATAAGGAAATCTAGTTGGGCTGGTACAGTGACTAAGTGCTTCTAATGTTAGGAAGATCTTCTCTTTGGAATTTTACTGATTTGCTATGCTGCTAGCACAAAGATCTGGCAGTGTTGCTTTGATAGGCCACAAGTAACTTCAGAGATATGGCTTTCATCTGCCACTCAAGAGACAGGGTGGAGGCCAGATGTGTGGTGGCACATGCCTTTAATCCCAGCACTCAGGAGGCAGGGACAGGTGTATCTCTGAGTTTGATGCCAGTCAGATCTACACTGAGTGACTTCAAAGATAGCCTGGGACACACAGAGAAACCCTGCCACCTTCCCGCCCCCTCCGTAAAAGTCAGGGTGGGAAGGATGAGTGCCATAGGTCAACTATTTATAAGGCCATAGGCTGAAAGGTTAATGAGGCCGTAAGTCAGTCTAGATGGCAATTTCTCCTTGAAATGTATGAAATAAATGAGATGGGTTAATAGGTAGACGGAGGAAGAGACAGACTGATAAAAGAGGAGAAAATGAGTACAGTCAAACGGTCATGGCACCTGGTGGTGGGATATGAGTATTTACTTTAAAATTTTTTAATTCTTCAGAATAGTTGAGAATTGTCATTGAAAGCACTGGGAAAATACCAAACTTTAAGCATATATGGTTCTCCAGCACTAAACTGCTTTAATAATATTATTGGCTTCTTGTCAACAACACCTTAGTACCATCTTGGCTGTTTGTCTGCAGTGGCCACAGACACAACTGCCCCTTCCACGCTGCTTCTCTAAGTCTTCCCTTTTAAGTACTTCAGCCCCATCTAGAATGCTTTACCTCACTGTTTTACATTCTAACACAAATTCTATTTCCTCTTCTTTTACCATATTCTTCCTTAAGTTCTTGTATCTAAGTTCATGAAGTTCAGTCCAGAACATACAGATCCTTCTGAGAGATCAGTCTAGACTTTGCCTCGAGAAAGCTTTTCTCAGTTTCTCTAGCCCATCCTCCATGTGTGAACCAATAATAGTGGCACCTGGCACAGTGACATTTGTGGACCAGGTCCATCAGGAGATTCTCTAGCACAAGTACTTGGGCTATTCCTTTTGGATCTATCTCACCAGGGGAAACAATTGGAAAACTCAAACATTGTGGGTTATTTCTTCTGCAGCTGTACTTTATTCAAGAGGGAATCTGCCCAAGAACACAGAAAGGACAAGAACTGCAAGATGAACAGAGCTGCCAACAAGGTCCATTCATCCCCTTGAGTACAGACAATAGGGACAAGTAATTCCTAGTAAAAGTTGGTACTGTGGTGATGGTGTGATGGAGTGGATGGGAAGGAACATGATTCCTAAAGAGTAAGTTAACTTTCAAATAATCTTTAGTTCTAATTTAAAGGATTATGGAAAAGAATGCAAAATGATGGACTATCTTGAGTTGTAAGACAGAAGATGGAGGGGCTGCTAGAGACAGATTGCTACCCTGAACACACAAAGTTTAACAAGAGACTCCTCCTCTCTTTGAAAGCAGTGGGACCACTCATGCTTTCTAGCCAGCACAAGAAGTACTGTGCACTGCACATTCCATTCCCCAACTGAATCCTTCAAAACATGAAGCCACAGCATGAAATCCATTTCCTTCTGTTTTTATTTTTTTGAGACAGGGTTTCTCTGTGAAACATTTCTAGCTATCCTGGAACTCACTTCGTAGACCACCTGCCTCTGCCTCCCAAGTGCTGGGATTAAAGGTATGCACCACCACCGCCCAGTTATGGGACCGTTTATTACTTTTTCTCTCTTCCCATGCTGTGCTTCTCTCTCCTTCCTTCCCTGGATGTCTTCTGCACAGTCTCCATGATCCTCCCCTCAAACACTCACTGTCTTCCTAGTTTGCTTAATTACCTATGTGTAATTCTCCTATCAGCGTTTGTCACGAATGGCTTCCATTTAGTTACAGTGTTTAGTGAATAAAATTTTATCTTTTCAAATCTTTGTTTTTTAAATGTTTTTTATTATATATTAATTATACATAATAATGGGTTTCACTGACATTTTCATACATGATAATGTATTTCCAGCATATTCATCCATTATCTTTTAACCCCCTTTCCCTCTTCCATTAATTTCCTCTTCTCAAGTCTTAGAAGTGTAGCTGAGTGGTACACTTGCTTAGCATGCATGAGGCCTTGGATTCAATTCCTAACATCACAACCACCAACCAACCAACCAACCAACCAACCACACAGTCCCAAGGCCACGAAAGTCACACAATAGAATTTCTGAACATTTAAAATGTCATATAAAGTAAAATAAGTTTTTTCAGGAGTAAATGCCTCAAAGCTGTTCCTTCCCGAGTAATGTTCTCACATATACCCCCCCTCCCCAATACACATCATTGTCAGTGTCTAAGAGCTGGCACTTTATTTCATGTCCTCATATCTGTGAAAGATGAAGCCTAATTTCTTCATTTCACACCATGAAGCAATCAGAAGGAAAGCTCTATCAACCCAAGGGAAACATTGAATTCCTTTTTCCTTCTAAAGATGTTTTTAACTTGTACCATCTCTCCTTTGCTAGGGGGTTAACTGTATAGTTAAAGTTCTAGATACCTGACCAATTTAAGATCTGTATCCTGGCTGGAATCTAGCAGTCTCTTCAAAAATGAGTTCTTTGAGCTTCTCCTTAGGTAAGTCATCCAATTCCATGTCAAACTTGAATGGTGCTTCAGCAATGGGCTTTAAGACAAAAACAATTATTTACTAGTCACAAATTTTCATGGTCAAGGCAGTGATTTACTGATCTGTAACACAAGTCTGGCTTAAACTCTGAAATTTATACAATAGGATCAATGCCTCACAAAATCTGAAAAGTCCTAGGGCTTAGTGTGCAGCTAAGTGATAGCATGTGTGAAGTTCTGCACATAAAAAGAGAGGGGGCATAACCATGGTTATTTTGAGAATTTCATGGATCATATCCCCTAGAAAGATTTTCAAATGTTTTAAGGTACTAAACATCTCAGTAACAAAAGTAGAGGTGGTTTTATATAAACAAAAACATAAAACTAACAAGGACTGTTGAACGTGAGGTCAGTCTAGAAAACTTAGCGAGAACTTGTCTTACAGCAAAACAGAGTTGGGGATGTAAACTCAGGGTAGATCACTTGAGACCTGGGTTCAATGTCTAGTACTACAAAACAAAAATGTTACACTAAGACAAATACATTTGAATTATATGAAGATTAGTATTGTGGAGAAATACCCATGTCTGCATATAAGTAAATACACCCTACTTTACTCAAAATATCACTTATGGGAGGCTGGAGAGATGATTCAGAAGTTAAGAGTACTAGCTGTTCTTATAGAGGACCCAAGTTCAATTCCAAGCATCCACATGGCAGCTCTCAGCTGTCTATAGCTCTGGTTCAGGGGATCCGGCACCCTTACACAGGCATACATGTAGGCAAAACACCAATGCATATAAAATAAAAATAAATAAAAATTAGATATAGAAAAATATAAAACTGGGCAGGAAACATTTTCTTCATCCTAACTTAAAGACTTTTTGACATAGTTTTACTTTGTTTATGTCAAGTTTGGTTTTACATTTATAATTTTCTTGTCCTAGCCTTCTGAATACTTTGATTATAGGTGCTAGCAGTCTCAGACGGGAACTCAATAATGTATCCCAAATTGGCCTGAAATTCTCTATGAAGCACTTCACGTTTGATTTTCCCATCTCCAGAGCACTGGGATTAGAGCATACATGACCACCATGCTCTTCTATGCATTGCTGGGGACTGATACCAGAACTATGCCCGACAGGCGAGAACAAGATCAAGTGAACAATACCCTAGCACCAAATTTTATTTCTTAAAAAAACATTTTTCGTTGGAGCTTGGAACAGACTCATGGCCAGAACAAAGAGAATTCAATGGCTGAGGTGAGGTACCTTGAATCTAATTCATACTACCCTTCCCTAAACTGGGTGTGGTGTGCAGTCTTTAATCCCAGGAACTGGGAGGCAGAGGCAGGAGGCTCTCTGAGTTTGAGGCTAGCCTGGTCTACAAAGTGAGTTCCAAGACAGTCAGGGCAATACAGAGAAACCCTGTCTCAAAAAATCAATACCAACCAACCAAATCATCTTGAGTATATGTATGCGGGATCATGTGTGCCAAAGCATGAACACTGAGGACTGAGGAGAACAGCAGAAGACATTTTCTCATTCCACCACGTGGGACTTGGGAATTGAAGAAGCTGTCAAGTTTGACAAGTACATTTAACTGCACTTACCCACTGAACCATCTTTCTGCCCCCCCCCCCTTTTTTTTGAGAAAGAGTTACTCTGTTTGGCCTGGCTGTTTTCAAACACAGAACTCAGTCTGTCTCTGATTCCCAAGTGCTGGGATTTAAGGCATGTGCCACCACCATCTGACCCATATTTGATTTTAAATGCCTACAACTAAAATATTACAGAACCAAAAAGATAGACAATGATGTCAGCTATCAATCAGTATTTACCTAGATCTCCAGATCTTATGTAGTACTTAATCCTCATAAATGGACATAAATACTGTTATGATATTTTTCCCATATGAAAAGAATTCCCATCCTCACAAGAACATGAGTGTGCAGAACCACATAAAGCATCCTATGCATGTCATGTACTGCCTCAGTTTGAGGATAACACTAGCACTTTAGAAAATAAATTCCCAGTGCAAGGAACGAAGGAACTGAGGAGAGCCTGAGCTCTCTGAGTTCCTACTGACTTCTTTGTCATCACACTGCAGCTATGCTGCAAGCTGCCTCAAGTGCTTGGATGTGGAAGGGAAGACCACTTAAAAAAGACATTTTGTGTTGTGGTATGAATAGGAATGGCCTCCACAAACTCATGTGTTTGAATGCTTGGCACTATTATTAGGAGGCATGGATTTTGTTGGAGGTGGGCTTTGAGGTCTAGCTCAAGTATGGGACACAGTTCGCCTCAGCTGCCTGCAGATCAAGCAGCAGACAGAATTCTCATCTCCTTCTTTAGCGCCATGTCTGTATGCCACCAAGTCCCACCATGATGGTAATAAACTAAACCTCTGAAACTGTACACCAGCCCAATTATGTTTTCCTTTATATGAGTTGCTGACATCATGGTGTCTCTTCACAGCAATAAAACCCTATGACATCTTTATTTCTACATTCTTCCATTTTATCATTTTTAGCTATGTTTGTCTTTTGCATCTTAATTTGAACACCCTACTTGCTTTTTTCTACATTAAGAACAGGCTTTGTTTTCTAAGCACAGAAGTCCCCAAGTAGAAAAATCTAAAATTTTAATTCATTTTGTATCTTCTTTGGTTATCCTGGAGGGAACAAAGCTTAAACTGGAGCTGGCCAGGGGATCCAGAGAAGGTACTGGGTCTGCTCTGGAGAAAGCATGGTATAAAGTATGTGCGATCTGTTCTCAGGAGCTATCACATCTACCTCTGGATTCATTGGAACGGCACAATGGGAGAGTCATGAAGTCACAGTGTGAGTCACTGGCTAACTAACTCTACTTGCTGTCAGAACAGAAGGCTGCCTACCTCTTCACCCTCAGGACCAGTACATAGTTCATCTATCTCTTTCTGCCACAAGCCATTCCAATTTCTAGCTGTGAGAACCATAGGCTCATGCTTGAATACTTAGTCCTCAGTTGGTGGAACTGTCTGGGAAGGATTAGAAGGTGTGACCTTGTTGGAGGAGGTGTGTCAAGGAAAGGGCTTTGAGGTTTCAGAAGGCTTTTGAGTTATCTCCCTCTGCTTTGTACTTTTGTCTCAAGATGTGAGCTCTCACCTACTGTTCCAGTGTTGTGTCTGCCTGCTGCTGTGCCCCTGCCAAGATGATCATGGACTCAACCTCTGGAACTATGAGCCCCAAATGAAACACTTTCATTTATAAACTTCCTTGGCCCCACCTTCCTTTTTCCATGCCCCACAGTGGTGCAGCCATCCTCCTCTACATGCACTGCTTTACCAACTGTGCCTGACAGTGCTCATCCTCAGGGAGAAGAGGTGGGCATGGCATTGTGTTCCTCAGGAAAATCTTGACAAGGGCACGGCTTAAGCTTCTGCTGACTACTAAACAAACATCTTTGATGCATCAGCCAGGAGCATGGGCTCTTACCTCATCACTTGGGTCATAATACTGCTCCAGGTATGGGTGGGCCAGAGCCTGTTCAACTTCAATCCTCTTGTGAGGGTTAAATGTCAACATTTTATCCAGTAAGTCCAGAGCTACAAAGAGAAAGGATTTTACAGTGGTGAGAAGCAGAACTCATTAGCAAATGTTTTCCATCTCCTACTAAACTGACCCTCAAGACAGTGGGGTATCACTGTTAAATCTCTCTTTAAAAACCGTATGTGTATGAGTGTTTTACATACATGCTGCGTACCATGTGAGGGCAGTGTACACAAAGGTTAGAAGAGGAAGTTGGATTCCCCCTGGGACTGGAGTTACAGATGATTGCGAGTAGCCATGTGGGTACAGGAAGTTGAACCTGAGTTCTCTGGGAAGAGCAGCTAGTATTCTTAACTACTTCGGCATTTCTCCAGCCTTACTGTAAATCTTTTGTGACTCTGTGAATGTAAGTGCTGACCATATAACAATCACGGATGCCAATATTCAATCAAGTAAGAGGAATGGACAGCCAAAGTAGAAAAGTTAAGAGTAGGGTTCAAACCCAGGTTTGCTTACTAAACTTTGCCATTTCCTATATTACTCAGCTTTGTAGATATCAAAAGTATAGAGCTGGAATATGGCTGAGTAAAGTGCTTGCTCTATAACCATAGTTTGGATCTCCAGAACTTCCATAAAAAGGTCAGGCTCAAGAAAGGGATTACCAGTGCAAGGAGGCAGAGTCAAATAGACTCCAGAGGCTTGCTGGTCAGCCACTCTAGCTGAATTGGTTAGTGAATTACAGGTCCACTAAAGTAGAAAGTGGTTCAGTAAGATACCTAACAAAGGGCTCTGGCCTCCACAAACATATCGTTAAGCAACATCACCCACACAGCTACGTGTACGGACATCCATACACTATATTCACATATCGAAATAAGGTAGAAAGCAACTGGAGACATCAGATGCTAACCTCCACGCAAACTCACACAAAAATGTGTGCATACGTATATGTGTGCACACACACACACACACACACACGAAGGTTAGGACAAAGTGTTTCTCTTAGATTCACTCCAAAGCCCTTTTTTTCTTTTTCTTTTTGTTACTGATATGCATGAGTGTGGGGCAAGCATGTAAACATGGCCAACTTACCTGAAGAAAGCTGGCTCTCTCTTGGCAGCTGCCAACTAGGGGCTTTGAGAGCCCTAAACTATCTACTCTGGAATATTGATTAGACTGGTCTCATATGTCTTAAGTAGCAACCATAGTTGAGAGTTTAAGAGTGTACCTGTCTATCATGTCCAAAAGACACAATTTTTCATCATCTTCCCACACCAGAGATCTGTGGTTACTACTAAGCACAAATCATGGCTGCCTGTGTTGTGTATATGTAACAGGAGTGGAGCGGGGCCTGCTTTTCAACCGGCTTCCCTGCTAGCTTACACCTGAAATAATCACACAGAAACTCTATTCATTTAAACACTGCCTGGCCCATTATATCTAGCCTCTTATTGGCTAACTCTTACATATTAATTTAACCCATCTCCATTAATGTGTATCGCCATGTGACTGTGGCTTAACTAGTGTTTGTCTTGAGTAGAAGAACCATGGCGTCTGCCACTCTGCCCTTCTTCCCAGCATTCAGTTCTGTCTTATCCACCTACTTGAGGCCAAGGCAGTTTCTTTTTTTTTTTTTTTAAATTTATTTATTTATTATGCATACAATATTCTGTCCGTGTGTATATGCCTGCAGGCCAGAAGAGGGCACCAGACCCCATTACAGATGGTTGTGAGCCACCATGTGGTTGCTGGGAATTGAACTCAGGACCTTTGGAAGAGCAGGCAATGCTCTTAACTGCTGAGCCATCTCTTCAGCCCCCAAGGCAGTTTTTTTTTATTCAAACAATGAAAGCAACACCTAGACAGAAGGACCTCCTACACCTTGTTTTCTTCCACAGTTTATTTCCCATTAAAGACTGAATACCCCTTGGAAACTGAGATTGTATCTCATTAGGATCACCAATACCTTCTCACAATCCCACATTTTCTAGTACTTTCAAAGGTTCTATGTACATAGCCAGCTGATTCCTGTGGGACCAGGTGGGAAAGAAACTTGTCTACAACTTGGATCAAGGAAGTGTGTCGTTGCTGCTTAGTCTGTAAGGTTTTACTTTTCTGATCTCCACGAAAGCTTTATTTATTAAAATACAAATGCCACTAAAAATTTCCATTCTTTTGCCCTGCCAATCCTTATTCTAGCCACATCCTGGGCGAGCCAACTAGCTCTCCAGATCTGTTTAAATTCTCATACTGCAACTTCAACTTGAACTTCTGGACAGGGCCAGAGAAAACAAACTAATTTTAAAAACTGCCATAGTAACAGTGCTCCTCACACCCTTTGACCTCAGAACCCCTTTACAGCTGTTAAACTTACTGAAGATATGCTACTTTGAGAACTGATGCAAAAGAATCAAGTTCAAAGCAAGACTGCCTCAAAATCACCACTACAGATCCATTTTTTAAAGTGGCTAATTCAGATCATAGCTCCCGTAAGTGCATGAATACTCTTCTTCAAGAAAGCGGACGCATTCCAAATATAGCAGAAATGCTCTTAAATAGATGTCTTATTTCTTCACACAGAATAGCACAAAGACTTGTATTGAGTTTAGGAGTTAATAAAGAGAGTACTTTTGCTGTTTTGTCAAAGTTTTCCTCCCTGCACCCAACATTTTTAGTGTGAAGTTATGGTAGTGGAGGAGCCCAGGGATGGCACTAGTGCCACACAGACTTGCCATCTTAGTGATGGCAGTCACAGTGATCTGTGCCTCAGTACCGTGAAAGCATATGGTGATGTAAAGGAGTCTGTAATAATACTCTTAATAGTATATGAATGTAGTTCTAACTGCGTGGATACCCTCAGAGTCCTGGGGTGAGGGAGTCACTGGGGTCTAAGCAACACACTATTAAGCTACTCTACAAAATTCCAGATCTTCTACCCCATCAAATCCTTCAATAGCCTCCTCCTGGTTTAAGAGCCTACTCAACTGATGGACTGTGGATCTCCTCCTGCTGATTGTTCCCAGAAGTGATATCCCTGGACTTCTCCCTACTCAGTCAACCTTCCCCACTGAGCTCATATCACAAGTCATGCCCCTCCAGTGGTCCAGTCATTTCTGTCTCCACTTTGTATTACAGATGTCTGTTTCAATCACACCCTCCTCCCAGGCTTGTTGTGAGTGCAAGTATACACATCTACTGTGAATGTCTCCACAGGTATACAACCTTGGGTGTCAGCCCTCCCCTTCTACCTGTTTAAAAGACAGAATCTTCTGTTCATTTCTGTATGAACCAGGTTAACTGACTTGCCAGTTTCTGAAGATTCTCTTGTCTCTACCTCCAAATTTCATCATAGGAAAGCTGGGATTGCAGCTTTCCTGTGCTACTGTGCCTGGCTTTACATGGTTGTAGGAATCTGAGGTCAGAAGAGGGGTGAGATCCTGTCTAATGTTTTAAACCTTAAACATACTTAAAATTTTTGTTTGAGTGTGTGTGCAAGCTCATATGCAAAGATGCCAAAGTATATGTGAGTGTTAAGAGGACAATGTGAAGGTCCAAGAGATCAAACTCAGGCTGTCAGACTTGACAGGAAAGTCATCTTGCTGGCTTTAAATTATTTTAAATGTTATATGACCAAATTTACTCTTTTTTTTATATTTGCTTTCTTATTTTTTTAGAAAATATTTATCCATTTATGTGTATAGGTATTTTGCCTGCAAGTCTATCTGTGTACCAAGTGCATGCTTGGTGTCCACAGAAGCCAGTAGGTGTCAGATACCCTGAACTGGAGTTACAATTCCACGTGGGTGCTGGGAATCAAACCTGTGTCCTATGGAAGAGTGACAGTGCTCTTAACCATTGAATCATCTATATCCAGCCGTTCTTGGTTTGTGTTACATAAAGATTTCAGAAAAACACAGAATACCCCAATATTGGTCTCAACAGCATGATTTAAAGAGCTGTTTTAAGATTTGTTATTTTATGTGTATGACTGTTTTTCTTGCATGCATGTATGTGTATCACATGTGTGCCTGGTATTTTCAGAGGTCAAAAGAGGCATTAGAACCCCTTGAACTGGACTTGTAGGTGGTTGTGGGCTGCGATGTGTGTGCTGGGAACTGAACCCGGGTCCTCTGCAAAAGCAGCTAATGCTCTTAACTGTTGAGCCACCTCTCCAAACTCACAGAACCATTTAAAACTGCATTTGATCACTGATTCTTTAGGAATTCATTTTCATGTATGAGCAATAATTTAAACCAAATGTATTTCAAATAAAGTTCCAACTACCTTGCACCATCTGCTGTAATAATTGTTCCTTCCCTCTCACTGAAGTCACCTTGAAGAGAATTCTAAACTACGACTCTTTTAAAGAAGAAACTTGCAGCATTATTGGCTCATAAGATTCAGCATTAAAAAACTTTCAATAACCATGTAAAAAAATTCTCAATTCATCCCCACCCCAGGTAGGCCTGGCTGTCCTAGAACTCTTGGAAGCAAAGACCTGTATTTTGAGATCTGTATTTTGTTTACAGTCATCTTAAGTTCACAAGTAAGATATTCACCTTTGAAGGCAAGTTCTGGACCTAGGACATTAGGGTAGCAAGACCTCCAGGCACCAGGCTTTTAGAAAACATTAGCATTTTCCTTTGTCAGTCAACAAGCACAGACCCTCAGTATTTACTTATCAGCTAGGTAAGTCTCCAGGCCTGAATTCCAGCAGACCTGACACATCTTCCCTTCCCCTTGCCCATTTGCTATCTAACAGCTTCTGCAGTTTGATCAGAAATGCTGTCTTGCTGTTATTTCTCGTGTCTCTTGTACCCTCCTTTCCTCTCCCCTAGGTTTATCAGGGACTCCCATTCGTATCCCACTGGCCAGGATATGCTCTGCAGACCAGGTTCGTGATAGATCTGCCTGCCTCTGCCTCCTCAGTGCTGGGATTAAAGGCATGAGCCACCACCACCCGACATTCAATTTCATTCTTAATTAAAACTAAACAAATTAAATATACATCCTCTCTCAATGTTGGCAGAACCAAAAGATGAGTACCTAGAATTGTTGGAACAAAAGATCCAAGACAAAACCGACCAACTTCCCTCCAGAGAAACTCAACCCACATATGTTCTGCTCTATTTCCCACAGCCTTAAGTTCAACTCTCAATGTCTGCTATTTTGTTAAGCTGGGTTTTTTGTTTGTTTGTTTTAAAGGGTAGGGAAAGAGTATTCACTGACTGTTCAATGTTCATATATTGTAAAGATGAGTACTTTCCCTTATATTTAATAGCACTTTTTCTATGAATTATTATTATACTTAAAACCTCTACTATTTCAGCTTGAAAATTGAAATCTCAGGTTCCCTGATATCATTCATTCATTTTCTTATGTCATTTTTATATAAATCAGGGCTATTAGCTGTGATAGGTCCTTATTGTTGATTTTGTGTCCAGGGCTGCAGCAGCCAGGGTGATACAGAACAAATGAACAACTTCTCTGGGATTAAACATAACACAACTCTTTGCAGTTGCTTCTATCAATGGGAGGGCTGTACTTCCTATCTTCTGTACTAGCTAACAGTATACTTTGACTACTTAATTCACTAAGTGTGACAGATCGTGGTTACACCTAAAAAGTCTAGTCTAGTCTACCATAGCGAGGAGAAACAACAAGTAAGAGCACCAACAGCAAAGCCACCCTGGACCACTCTACGGGAGGGAGTCAGGAACCTCCCTGCCTCGCTGAACCAGCCAAATCAACAAATACCTGGCTGTTATTCCAACTCTCAAGTTTTGGAGTGGCTTGTTCAACAGTTAAAAACAATAACCTTCTACGCTTTAGATTCACTTAACAGGTAAACTTCTAGATTAGCTTCCTGGGGTTTGCTGTTATTGTTAAGACAGGATTTTCCAGGCTTCCTTCAGACTTGTTATGTAGCTCAAACTTAATCCTCCTGCTTGAGCCTTCCATGTTTTGGTAATACAGTTGCATACTACACCACTTGTTTCATTTTCTGTTTTGTTTCTTTTTTAATCGTTGTTGCTGCTTTATTTTTGGAGATAGGGTTTCCCTATGTAGCCCTAGCTGTCCTGGAACTCACTTTGGAGATTAGACTGGTACTAAACTCACATAGGTCCGCCTGCCTCTGCCTCCTGAATGCTGAGATTAAAGTGTGAGCCACCATCACCTAGCTAATTTCCTGGGTTTTAAATGGCATAAATTCTTGTATGACTTTAAGTTAAGGAAAATAAGCTGAAAGATTCAAGCAATCTGATAGAAACCAAAAGCATGTAGAGAAAGAGTAACAGAACAAAGGGTGAGTCTGGGAATAGGTTAATTTATATCTTAATCACCAAGTTTTCTTATGTACGAGCCTATCTAAGAGAGCAACTCTGATAATCCAATCTAAATGTAATGTGTTGGGGTTAGCAACTGGAGAAGTCCGACCACCTAAATTTAATCCTGGAACCCATATGGTGGAAGAAGATTACTAATTCTTGCATGTTATCTGTCCTCAACACATTAAAAAAAAAATAAAATTTTTAAAAGGTAATGTGCCATGTGGGTTAAGTTCTAATTTTCAAAATTAACAAAAACAATATGATTCTACATATATGATTTTATAAACACAGCAAAACACTAAAAGCTATTTGGAACTAGGTCAGGTGGCCTATGAATGTAACCCCAGACAGTAAGAGTTAAGAGGATAACTTTTGAGTTCAAGGTCAGCCTGGGCTATACAGAAAGATCCTGCTATAAACACTCTCTCACCACAAAGTTATTTTGAGATTCTCATTATTCATTATCTACAATAACGAACTGTACTATATCAGATGAGAAAACAGAGAATTTCTCCTATAACCAAAGTAAATTATAAACAAATATTTCTGAACCTTAACTTGGGCCCATCCATGTTGCTAGGCTTGGAAGACAGCACAGTAGGTAGAATGTTTGAGGACCTGATTTCAACCCCAGAATGCACAAATGGCTAGGAGGATAAGTAGATTCCTGGGGCTCCCTAGCCAGCTAGACACTGTCAAAAAAAGGAAGACAGTGCCTGAGAAATGACATCCGAGGTTGTCCGCCTCTCATAAGACTACCAGAGTGCGCGAATGCAAGCTCACTCACCCCTGCCCCCCCACCCCCGTAAATGGGGGAGAGAATAAGAACAAAATTTCAAAAAATCCTAAACTCCCAGCACACGACTATTATAAAATCATTAAAGATAAGTCAGATCTATGTACTAACATGAAAAGAACAGACACAATTCTATGAACAATGACACTTAAAAAAACAATGTTAGGAAACAAATTTCACATTTTAAAAATATTCCTGTAATTTAAAAACTATTACAAGAATTTATAAGAGTTTACAATTGTTTAAAAGCATAAATTTTAGGTAAATTGTGTATGGATATTTTTGGTCATAAGACACAAGATGAGCAGTGTTATGCCAGCGAGCTGTTCAGATCCCCTCTTCTACATTGTTCACTTACAGTAACCAATTTTGTGTGTGTGTGTGTGTGTGTGTGTGTGTGTGTGTGTGTGTGTGAGAGAGAGAGAGAGAGAGAGAGAGAGAGAGAACTCTAGTAGTTAGTTCTAACAATGTCAACACCACTTGGTGAAGAGACTGATATAAGAAACTATCAAGTTCTTTACAAGAGTGGTCCACAATCTTTCCTTACCCAAGGAAACATCTTTCCAGTCCATCACTTTCGAAATAAAGAATTCTAAATAGTTACAAGTTAATTTCCTAAGATTTCAGGTTGTAACCTAATAAGCAAACCTAAAGCTAAGCTTAAGAAAAAACTATCACAATGAGGGCACTAAGAGAGACTTACATAGATCTAATCTACATGGGAAGTAGAAAAAGACAAGATCTAAGTAAATCTGGAGCATGGGGACCTTGGAGTATGGCTAAGTGGGGAGGGGATAGGCAGGGAGGGAAGCAGAGAAAAATGTAGAGCTCAATAAAAATCAATTTTTTTTTTTTTGGTTTTTCGAGACAGGGTTTCTCTGTAGCTTTGGAGCCTGCACTGGAACTAGCTCTTGTAGACCAGGCTGGTCTCGAACTCACAAAGATCTGCCTGCCTCTGCCTCCCAAATGCTGGGATTAAAGGCGTGCACCGCCACCGCCCGGCAATAAAAATCAATTTAAAAAAGGGGATTAAAAAAAATTAAAAGAATTTCCCAAGATAGCACAATCTCTTATTTCAAACTCTAAATGGGATCAAATCAAAGACCCAGACTTAAATCCACACACCTATGGACATCTGATTTTTGACAAAGAAGTCAGAATTATACACTGAGAAAACAAAACATCTTCAACAAATGGTGCTGACCAAGCTAGATACCTGCATATAGGAGAATGTAAACAGAAAACAAAATTATCGATAAACTAAGATTTACCTTTGGAGTCAGCATTTGGGAACAGCCTGTTCCACGGCACCTTATTTTTGTGCGGGAGAGAAAGCAAGTAGTTTCTAGCTTTTAAATTTATGATACAATTCAGATCTTCCTGTGATGGAGATCCAAGAATACCTATCAAACAGAATATTAGCTGTTAATTGTCAAGATAAGAACGAATTACTACATACACCAGCTACAACACAGAAGGGACTCTGCACTTAATGTCTTCTTACCATACTCGGTAATCACCCTGCATTACAAGTTTTCACAAAAAGATCTTTAATATTTTTAAATTAGAGAAGATTAAAACAAAACAAATCATCACCATCATCAACAACAAAAACCCAACATCTACAGTGAGTCTCATGTAACCATGCTCAAGAACTTACCCAGGATGTGATTCAGCTGGTCAAGGTAATGCTTTCCTGGGAAGATAGGCCTATTGGAGAGCATCTCTGCCAGGATACAACCCACAGACCAAATATCAATGGACTTGGTATAACCCTGTAACAGAAAAGGAGAGAAGACAGAGTAATAGGACGTGGTGTCCATAAGAACACAATGAGATCTTATCTGATAATCATGTGGTAGACGACAGTCTGAACATCTTCTTAGAGACTCCCATTTCAAAACACACAGACACAGAACAAAACACATTAATTTGGCTTTCAGAAATGCTGCTGGAGGGTGTAGTGCATGCCTTTGATCCCAGCACCTGTGAGGCAGAGGCAGGAGGATCTCTGTGAGTTCAAGGCCAGCCTGACCTACAAAGTGAGCTCTGGGACAGTCAGGACTACAGAGAAACACTTAAAATGTAAAAGCAAAAAAACACCTCCAACCCCACTCCAAAGAAAATCGGGGTGGGGTAGTAACACTCACTTAACTTGTCTTTATGAAGTTACAAATAAACTTATAGGGACACTGCTATATTTTTAGAATAATTTTATCCATTTTATAAAGAATAAAAATATTAATATCAATCAGGCTAAAAAAGATCCATCTCTAGTGGTGGTGTTGGCACCAACATTCTTACCTTCTCTATTGTTTCTTAGGTATAAAATTTTTTTTTTCTTCTTTCTTTTTCTTTTTTTTTTTTGGTCAAGACAGGGTTTCTCTGTAGCTTTGGAGCCTGTCCTGGAACTAGCTCTTGTAGACAAGGCTGGTCTCGAACTCAGAGATCCGCCTGCCTCTGCCTCCCGAGTGCTAGGATTAAAGGCGTGCGCCGCCACCACCGCCTGGCAAATTTTCTTTTAAAGTTGTTAAAAATCATGTAATTGCATTATTTTATTGTAACAATAGTGCAAGATGCTTCTGTAAGAAAAACAAGCTGAATTTCATAGAAAATGTTAGGTACAGAAATAAATGGAAAGAGAAATATACACAACAAAGAGGGAAAAAGAGTCAACCAGTAAAACAAGGGTGAGGAAAAATTTGGGAAAATAGAGAACCAGGGACTGGATCCCTGAAGTAACAATACAGCAGGTAGAATCCTAAGTAATTCTTTCTGAAAATCTTGTAATTTAAAATACCCATTGCTCTGGGCCAAAGTTAAATAAAGGGAACAATGAAAACCCTAAACAAAACATACACAAATTAAGAGGAATCTGGGTTCCTGGGAGAAATGGCTGTTCCAGGTCTGGGGCAGGGACTGTATATATAAGACAGTCTGGTGCAGCCGATGAGAACAGCAGGAAACTGTCCAAGGGTGCTGGGGAGAGGTCTACATCCCAGACAGAATGAGAATAAATAATAGAGAACACCAAAACACAAAAGGAAAGACAGTTATGTTACCACCAAAGGAGAATAAGAAAAACATTTGAGAGTCTGATGAAAAGAATCTCACAATTCTTTTCCCTCCAATTATTATTAACTGCAGTGTTCTAGAAATTGACCCAGAAACTGCTCATGAGCATCACCTGTCATCAGTACAAATAGCTTTGCCTTCTAATATACTGAAGTTAGCATTGTTTCTATGCGTACACACATTAAACGCATAACATAGAGTCCTGAGATGGCGCCACATGCCTCACCAATAGCATGGGTGAGAGTGGACATTTACTGTGCTAAGATGCTGTGACTGTGGTTCACAGCCACATTGGATAGCTCATACCACTGCCTGTAATTCAGCCTAAGGAACCAATGCCTTCTGGCATCTTTGGGCACTACACACGTGTACTTATCGACACAAAACAACAAAACCAAAAAGCCTACCAGAAAAAAACAAACCCAAATGGAAGGAATCTCAACACCCTAAACAGCCCTTAAATTTGCCTACATACTTAATTTTTTTCCAGTCATGTTTGTTATTTGTGACAAGATCGTAATAGCCCAGGCTGGCCTTAAACTTGTGGCACCTTTGCTCCTGAGAGCTGGAATTAATGTCTGTGGTTCTCCCTACTCCACCAGCCCCATTCTTCCCCTTTCGTGGTTTTCTGAAAGATCTCTATGTAGCCTAGGCTAGCCTAAAACTTGCTATGCTGAATCATAGAGATCTGCCCACCCTGCGTCCTAAATGTCAGAAACAAAGATATTACCATGGTCCAGATTGCTGGGTTCTTTTATTTCTCGAGACAGGTTTCTCTGTGTAGCCCTGACTATCCTGGAACTCCCTCTGGAGACCAGACTGAACTTGAGACCTTGAACTCAGAGGTTTGCCTGCTTCTGCCTCCTGAGTGTTGTAATTAAAGGTGTGTGCCATTATCGTCTGGCTTCTAAAATCCAGGTTTTGTTAGCAGAGTTTGGATGACCTGGATCTACTCTTCACAGCAACTCAGTGAAGAGGAGGAAGGGCTTTATTCTGAAACACAACTATCTACCCTGTAATTTCAAGAGTCCACAGTGGTGGTTCCTATTCTTTCCGCACCCAGTAATTTTGCTGAAGAGAAATTCTTCATTATCAGGCAAATTGAAGTTTGTAGAACAAACAGCTCTGGAACATACAGAAACATGAGTTACTGGAAACTGTAACAATATAAAAGCAGGTGTGGAAGCAGCTATAGGTAATGGTACCGTAGATAAGGGAGGGCAAAGATATTTATGGTTACCATGAATGAAGATGGTAAACCCTAAGGCCCAAAAGTTAATTCTGAGAAAGACTAAGACAGCATTCTGGCTGTGGCCAGATATACCAGATTGAAGAATGAAGACCAAGGTTTATAGCTACTGTTTTTTTCTTACCTTGGAATTCAACATAATTTCTGGAGCTCTGTACCAACGTGTGGCTACATACTCTGTCAAGAACCCTGTGTGATCATGATCCGGATCTGCAACACGGGCAAGACCAAAGTCACAGATCTAAGGGAGAAAAAAGTGGGATACTTTTTTAGAGACACCCAAGAGCTAATATAAAAACACTACGAAAATAAAAATACAAGAGCAATAACATGAATAACAAGTGTATGCTACCAATACTATGTTAGACATCTTTCTGGAATCTACAAACTCATTATTCTGAAGTGATGATAGGACACATGCTGGAGGTGAGGAAACAGGCTAAATGGTAATTTAATAGGACATAATCTGACTACCATGTTTGGATTTCATCACCGTCAGCTAGTGTGAGTGCATAGCACTCTCACATGATCTGACAAAAGCCACCTTAGGGGGACTGGAAGAGATGTGCTTTTTGATAGTGAAAGATTATTCTTGCAGAAGACCCGACTGGTCATCTATATCTACACTAAATGTCTCACAGTTGTCTATAAATTACAAGGGATCTGATCTGAGACTTTCTTCTGGCCTCCTTAGGCACCCACATATTATAATGTATAGACATAAAATCACCAAATCCACCTAGAGTCCCTTTCCTCTCCAAACCACTGTAGCTTACAGAATCACTGATGATTTGCTCATTAATCTGTCTGCCCTGTCCTATTTCTCAAATGCCTCTATTTCTGGCCTAAAAATAAAAGTATTAGTTTGATTTATTTCCAAAAATTCTTTTCACTTCTTTACTTTTCACATAGCCAATTCTGACAGTTTTACAGCTTTATGTACTGAAGAGCAATCATTTGTTCTGACGTTCATTTATGTACTGTATGTGTGTGTCATAGGTGGTGGTCAGAGGATGACAAGTTGATTCACTCCTATTTGTGAGTCCAAATAGTAAATGCAGGTCATCTGGCTTTATCACTGGACCATCCTGTTGTTCACCACTGCTCTGTACGGCACCCAGCTTCTCACATGCTGACTCCCAGGAGCACCTCCCAAGGCTCTCATCATCTAGCTGTCTTAACACTGTGATGCTACTTAGGTGGACTTCCTTACAGACCCCAGAGCATATAAAATGCAAGCATACTCTACTTAGGTCAATATAAATAAAAAGATTTTAATTCTCTGGTCCCCAGGAAAACCAATGCAAGAAAGAGGCAAGTTAACAGATGGGACACAGTACAGTACAAGACTATTTGGAAAACAGATTAATATGGAGGCTTCACTGTATTAAGTCAGCTAAAAAACAAGGGCTGTCAATAAGTTCAACAGTTAAAGACTGGTTAATGATAACAAATACCTTGTAAACCCCCCCAAAAGAAAGAAAAGGTGAATGTTCTGTGGACCATGGCATTTTTAAATTATTTGTTTTCAAAACTGGTACTTTTCAATAAAAACAATTTGACCAAAATTTTGCCAGAGAATTTTGAGACCCAATAAAACGAGTTGAGAGAAAGAGAGAGAGAGAGAGAGAGAGAGAGAGAGAACAAGAAAATCCAAGGGCTTGAACTTTGGCTATAAAAGTAGGACAACAAAGGAAGAGCAAGTCTAAAAGATACAGGATATAGCTTTTTGGAACTCCATCTCTGTTTAGATAGCCCAGAGAATGTATCAGTAATTGAGAAAGGCAGGCAAAGAGCCCCTACCCACTGCACAAATATCTTCCTCTAGATCACTGTGTAGACCTTTGTTCTCAAAAAGCCTCTTGTTTACTTCAAGTACAAAATTCAAGAAGTAGCACATTTATTTTGCATAATGTTATCAAAAGAAGTAGACAGTGCATCCTCTTTGCTAACTCTCCTGCAGGCTATTTCCCATGTGGGTTCTCATGAAGGGCAGAGAGTGAGGAACTCCTGTGGTTCTCCACAGGGATTGCCCACTCCAGCCTCTCTACTTGGCATACAAAACCTCCTGTGCCTGAGCCTCCTTTAAAAGACAACTTGCCAATGACTTTATAACCCTGATGGTAACTGATCCCCACACAGGCTATCAAAGCACTCTACCAATTATTTTACTATTATGTGTCTGTATGAAGACATGTCTGTGCTATGGTGTGTATATAGAGGTCAGAAGATAACTTTTAGGAGTTGATTATCTCCTTTCATTGTTCAATACAGGGATCAAATTCAGGCTGTCAGGCTTGGGCAGCGCTTTTATCCACCTGAGCCATTTCACCAGCCCCCAGCTATCATTTTTGAGGAAGAATACAATTAAGTTCCAAATTGTGTCTGATTGATCTAGAGGCTTTGTTTCCATGTGTTTTCTACCACTAGGTGTAGTAGAACATGAGTCCTAGCACTTAGGAGGCTCTGTGAGTTCAAGTCAGCCCCATTTACATAGTGAGTTCCAGGACAGCCAGAGCAACACAGTGAGATCCAGTTCCAAAAAAAAAGTCCTATCAACTAATTCCTTTAAAGTTAATAGCATGAAGGGTTTCCAGCACGAGGCCTTGTAGTAGTTAAAACTCAAATGAAAAAAAGCAATGAATAAATGATTTTTCCCACGTCTCAGCCACTACCCCTTCCTATGGTATACTACTACCAATCCATTCATTTCTGATTTAAACTTTTCAAGATGTGTGACTCACAGTGTTTCTCTTTTGCAGAGCTAATGTTTCATTTTATGATTCACCTTCAAGCAAAGTTCACCACTCAGTCCAGCCACAAATTCCCCTCCCCTTTTCTTCCCTCTTTTCTTTCAGGACAGGGTTTCTCTGTGCAGCTAGAACTCACTCTGTAGATCAGGCTGGCCTCGAAGTTTTGGAGATCTGCCTGCCTCTGCCTCTTGAGTGCCGTGATTAAAGGTTTGCAACACCATGCCTGGCCACAAAGTTTTCTTAATATCACACTACTGAAGACGAACCAAATCAGCAAAGTAATAAAACAACAACAACAACAAAATCCAAACAAATCTATCACAGCTACAGATAAAGCCCTAGTAATACTCAGAATAACTCTATAAAAGAAGCCAGACAACTAGTGCAGCCCAAGAAGCATAAAAGGCCCTATAAATTTCAGCATTCCCATCTGACCACCTTTTTTGGACTATGTAAATGTTCATAAAAACATGTTTCATTTTGTATTTCTTTACAGGTCTAACTGCAATCGAACAGACTATGGTAATGCTTACTGATAACTCTGTGAGTTCTGTTTTGTAAACAATGAATACACACACTGGTACTGATCACACCTCCCATTTTTTTTGCCCCACAGAAAATATGACAACAGAAGCTGTAAATAGTGTTGTTTCTGTGGACCTGGGAAACAAAGGATCATCATGAAGTTCCACAATGTGGTATTACTTGACGTACTCTAGAGCTTGAGTAGGTGACTCTCCTTTCCACTAGTGTTAGCTCACATGTCATATAAATATACTACCGGGCACCACGGCCTATTCTGCATGTATTTGCTTGCTGTGGCGAGTAAGAATCTCAGTGGAAAAACTACACTCATTTTAGGAATGAAATGATCTCCATATAAATGATATACTCCAGATACACACCTTAAAAATATGAGTGAAGCTAGCTATGGTGGAGCATGCCAATAATAAAAAGCTGAAGAGAACAGGCAGGAGAATGGACAGTTTGAGATCGGGCCCAACTATACTTTGCTGGGTATAAATTGTGGTCGTGGTATAAATCTATTATCTTAGCCTAAGTTACACAGTGAGACCATGTCTCAAAATAACAATAAAAAGCAAACTTTAGATAAAGGTTGTCCATATCTCATTTTCAGCCAATCTCTCTTGCTTATTAGTGACTGTCCAATACCCAGTGCTGCCCCAGACACTTAACTCATCCATTGCTTTTGACTTTTATTCCTCTGGTCTTCCTGTTTATGACACTCTATGTCCAACAGAGCCCCTCAATAATAAAAGCCTGTTAATTCTTGGAGGGCTAACATGGACATTATCGTCTTTCTTTGTATATAAATATTATTTTCTATAGAGAAATAGAGGCAGTGAATGCTATTAATTATATACTGTCTGCTGGGTTTCCACCTCTCAGTTTTCCACTTTCATGGGCAGACATTCAGCCTCTTGGCTTGGCATATCTAACAAAGCTTTACACAGAAATGTTCATTTAACTGAAAACTCAAGAAATTATTATTCCTACACATCTACATATATTTTAAAAGTTTCTTTACTGGGATATTCTACACATAGTTAAAATATACTATACTCTAGTTTTTAATATTACGGTTACAGACTGTCTCCCCTAATGCTCTCAACTATAAACTCTATATAGACCTACCACATTTTATCCACAATTACCTGGACATTTGGATTGTTTACATTTCTCTGTGACAATGATTACACTACCATCAATACCTATGTACAAGTTTTTGTGTGGACACATTATTTTCATTTTACTAAGGTACATACTTAAAAATAACTTTTTGTGACGTGAGATGTCCTTCTGTATGCTGTAAATATGTTGCTTTTACTGATTGATGAATAAAGCTGCTTTGGCCTATGGCAAGGCAGAATATAGCTAGGTGGGAAAGCCAAACTGAATACAGGGGGAAAAAAGACTGAGTAGAGAGAGACACCAGCTGCTGCTGGAGAAACAAGATATGAAGTAATAAGTCACAAGTCTCATGATAAAATATAAACTAATAGATGGGTTAATTTAAGTTGTAAGAGCTAGTTAATAATAAGCCTGAGGGAATAGGCCAAACAGTATGTAATGAATATTAAGCCACTGAGTGGTTATTTTAAAAGCGGCTGTGGGACCAGGCGGGACGAGAAATTTCCAGTTATATCTTTGTCAATGTTTGCTATCTTATCTTTCTTCTTCTTTCCTTGCCAGCCTGGAACATGCCATATACACTAGGCTGACCTTAAACGTCCAAAGATCTGCTAGCCTCTGCCTCCTACTGCTGGGATTTGAGGCATGTGACCATTCCTGACATTATCGAACACTTAAGATTATATTCATCTCAGCGAGAAGCTGTATAATACCATGAACCTTGCTTTATTTTCTTGATACAAAGGATTAAAAACAGTAACAATGCACACGACACTGTGTATATAACATATGTAAGCACACATACCCACGTAAGAGCTACTAACTTGCTACAGTGGCTACTATCTCTGGAAAGGAAGAGTGGGTTAAAGAAGAACAAGACTGATACTGTGTACTTGTGTTTTTGTTATACAATATTGTGTTTCTGGTAGTTTTGAATATAAATAACAATACCTCAAACACAGGTTGCTTTTAAAAGAGTAAATGACTTAGCTGACCTTGAGATCGCAAGTGGTGTTCAACAGGAGGTTGGAAGGCTTGAGGTCACGATGCAGAACGTTAGCTGAATGGATGTATTTCAATCCTCTCAGGATCTGATAAAGAAAATAGCAGATATGGTCATTGCTGAGGTGTTGAGTCTTCAAGAGCTTGTAGAGATCTGTCTCCATGAGGTCCTGTACTATATATCTGTTTGACAGGTTAAGGTAAAACATCCAACAGTTGGTCATACTTAGCAAAGCACCAAAACAAATTCATCTTCTCTTAATCCTTTCCCATACAGCTTCCGATACAGCAAGGTTACCAATGGAAAGGAGAAACTGAAGAGAACATGGGTACACTCTCATGGAAGAGAATATACATTATCTCTGCCTTATGTGGGCCTAAACTGAGACTTGAAACAGAATATTGGCCAATCTTGAAGTCTCAACTTCCCTGCTTGCCAAAATTGTCCACTATCAGCCAACTACCTCCAAAGCTTAAAGAGCGTGGCGGTCAACAAACATCAAAATTCATCTCTTCAGCCCAGAAGCAATGTGGAATGATGCTTGTTTTCTTTACTTTCTGCCACCAGTATCTTCACAGACCTAGAAATGACACTGCCTCTAAGTCCAAGTCCAATCTCTGTCTTTTTTCCTTATTGACTACTGTTAAATTCTGATACACTAAGGTAAGCAGTGTGAAAAAGGGGTTGATATTAGATTCTTTCTTTGCTGCATAGCTACTACTTAAGCACCCAAAATTTCAGCTAAGACCTAGTATTTCTTGTAAAAAATTATACTGTGATTTGCAGTGGTGCCACCCAGCTCTTGGTGGAGAAAGAGGCAGGCGAATCTCTAAGTTCAAGGCCAGCCTGGTCTACAGAGCTCCAGGACAGAAGAGGCTACACAGAGAAACACTTGAAAAACCCAAAACCCAAACCAAACCAAACTTGTCATCTACAAGAGGCTTTATGACAAAAGGTAAACCAAGACTAACAGGTGGTGGCAGCAGGAGGCATTTCACTTAAAATACCACACCACCTACTAACGGAGCTATTTAAAAGTGGAAAAACCTGCCTGGAGACATGGAGCTGCCATTCCCTAGTGGTGCAGACTACAAGGGGATCTTCTAGAGCAGCAGTCTTGACCTCCAATGCAATGTAATGCAATTACGTGTGTCAGAGCTAATGGGGCTTAAAAGACCAGGAGGCCCAGTTTATCCATTTTAAAGACAGGAAGTTGAGGCTGAAAGAGGAGCACACTAGGACTGTCTGGAAGGTACTGATCCAGCAGGTGTACCCACTTCCTCATGTGAATGCTTGCTTGTTTCCCTTTTCACTATTATAACAAGCACAACAGGGCTGGAAATGACAATAACTAAGATTTCCCAAAACTAAAATTAAAGAAAATTATTATAGACTGACACAAAAAACACTGGACTTACCTAAAACATAACTAAAATTAGTTACCAAAAACTGATAAAATGGAGAAAAAAGTAAAATGCTTTAAACATTAAAGTAAGTGCAAACAGATTACAATCTCCTCTTAGCATGCTATATATGTACATATTGAAAGAATGCTTTTAATGTACTCTTCCTTCATTCCCAGTTATTTATCCCACAAAGTGATCAAGCAGCAGCAGCGGCGGCTAATGTTAGGAAAGGATACACATCTTTCATTTGCTCAATGGTTGGTGCTCGGATGATGTCATTGATGCCGATGATATTCTCATGTCTGAAGCGCAGTAAGATTTTTATCTCTCTTAGGGTTCTCTGGCAGTACGTCTGGTGCTCAAAAGGACTGATTTTCTTGATAGCAACTCGAACTTTGTTGAGATTATCATAGGCAGAGCTAAAAATAAAAATTTAAAAAGATGCTATGAGTGAGAAGACAGTATTAAAATTTTTAATTTTTAAAAATTTCACAGAATTTTTTGGTGGAAGGAATACAAACTTGTAAAGTATTAAAAGTTTTAACATCTGTACTGATACTTGAGAGAAAGGTAAAGCAGGCAGCAGATGCTGACTGACACCTAAGAGCTTCAGGACCTTGCTCACAAGATGAATGCTCATTTCCATAAACCCAAGATAGGTTTACAGAACACAAAACAAAACCCACAAAAAAAACAAACGAACAACAACAACAACAACAAAAAATCACATTTTCCCATTGTCTTAAGTAGCAGATACATTTTGGTGAGAACATCATTTCTGCTTCCAAAACAAACTATCGACAGTTGTATTGAATTCCGACTCAGCAGAAACATCACATATAATCAACCAACAGGTTTGCCACTAAAATCCAGATTTGGAAAGATTAACCGTCTTTGATCAACCTCAACCTCCTAATTTTTTTTCTTTTAAAAAGATTTATTTTTAATTTGTATATATGGATGCTTGTTTCCTTTATCAACCTCAACCTCCTATTTTTTCTTCAAATTTTTTTTTGCTTATTTTTATTTTGTGTATATAAATGCTTGTCTCCATGTATGACTGGGCATATGTATACAGTACCTGAGTAGGCTAGACTACTAAGGGCATTAGACCTTTTTGAAATGGAGATACAGACAGTTGTGAGTTGCCATCTGGCTATTAGGAATGGAATCTGGAAGTTCTGAAAGAACAGCAAGTGCTCTTAACCGCCAAGGGATCTCTCTAGCCCAATTATCAACTTTCTTACATGAACAAAACAGGAATATTTTTGTTGTTATTGTTTTCAAGAAACTGAATCATAATACTGGAGTAATTCTGTAACAAAACCTACAAAGTAATCTTCTAAAAAATACTTTCACAGAGTCAACGAAATGCCTAGCAAAATTCTTCAAATACCTCGTTAAGAACAAGACTCAACTTCATATGGAAACGCAAAAAACCCAGGATAGCCAAAACAATCCTGTACAACAAAAGAACTTCTGGAGGCATCATAATCCCTGACTTCAAACTCTACTACTACAGAGCTACAGTACTGAAAACTGCCTGGTACTGGCAAAAGAACAGAAAGGAGGACCAATGGAACCGAATAGAAGACCCGAATATCAATCCACACATCTTCGAACACCTGATATTTGATAAAGAAGCAGAATATATCAAATGGAAAAAAGAAAGCATATTTAACAAGTGGTGCTGGCATAACTGGATATCAACATGTAGAAGAATAAAAATAGACCCATATCTATCACCACGCACAAAACTCAAGTCCAAATTGATCAAAGACCTCAACATAAAGCCAGCCACAATGAACCTTATAGAAGAGAAAGTGGGAAGTACACTCGAACGCATTGGCACAGGGAACCACTTCCTAAATATACTGCCAGCAGCACAGACACTGAGAGAAACAATTAATAAATGGGACCTCCAGAAACTGAAAAACTTCTGTAAAGCAAAGGACACGGTCAACAAGACAAAACGACAGACTACAGAGTGGGAAAAGATCTTCACTAACCCCATATCAGACAGAGGTCTGATCTCCAAAATATACAAAGAACTCAAGAAATTGGACACCAAAAGATCACATAATCCAATAAAAAAAAAAATGGAGTACAGACCTGAACAGAGAACTCTCAACAGAGGAATCTAAAAGGGCTGAAAGACACTTAAGGAAATGTTCACATCCTTAGTCATCAGAGAAATGCAAATCAAAACAACTCTGAGATTCCATCTTACACCTGTAAGAATGGCCAAGATCAAAAACACTGATGACAACTTATACTGAAGAGGGTGTGGGGAAAAGGGAACACTTCTGCACTGCAGGTGGGAATGCAAGCTGGTACAACCCCTTTGGATGTCAGTGCGGCGATTTCTCAGAAAATTAGGAAACAACCTTCCTAAGACCCAATAATACCACTTTTGGGTATATATTCAAAGGATGCTCAATCGTGCCACAAGGACATGTGCTCAACTATGATACATTTCACAGTGGAGTACTACAAAGCAGAAAAAAATAACCACATCTTGAATTTTGCAGGAAAATGGATGGAACTAGAAAATATTTTGAGTGAGGTAACCCAGACACAGAAAGACAACTGTCACATGTACTCACTTATAGGTGGTTTTTAAACATAAAACAAAGAAAACCAGCCTACAAATCACAGTCCCAGAGAACTTAGACAACAATGAGGATTCTAAAAGAGACATACACAGATATAATCTACATGGGAAGTAGAAAAAGACAAGATCTCCTGAGTAAATTGGGAACATGGGGACCTTGGGGGAGGATTGAAGAGGGGAGGGGAGAGGCATGGAGGGGAGCAGAGAAAAATGTAGAGCTTAATAAATATCAATAAAAAAATGTAAAACAAAAAAATACTTTCACAGCCATGATAGGACTTTAGTTTTTCCCAAGCTATCCTAAAGACACAACTAATAATTCTGAACAGAAGCAATAAATATTTCACTTTTTTTCTAAGTAAGTACCAGAACCATGACACAGTAAAACAGTTTATTATTCTAAAGTTCATGCTTCTAAAATGGTATTTATTTTTACTGATACCTCTGTTGAGTCCACCCGAAGATGATGCTTTAGGAGTAACCTTGGTTGTGGCTGCAATCATCTCATGATGCCATTAACATGCTGTACTGCACCCAAATACTTTGAAATGAAATACAATTCTTAAACAGAATTAAATATTTAAATGTTATTTTCTTTGGTTTGTACAGTAGAGCCCAAAGCAGAGGTTTTCAGGGAGGCAGGCAAAAGGATGTACAGTTAAGGCAAGTATATCTATACTGGGGCCTACTTTAGGTTGTTGTTGGTGGTGCACTTCTTACTGCGGGCATAAGACAGTTTGAGTTCAAGGCCATCCTGGTCTATAGAGTTCCAGGACAACACAGAGAAACCCTGTCTCAAAAACAAACAAAAAGAAATAAATACTCTCTTGTGGTAATCATAACAAGGAAAAAAACCACCATTAAAACAGTTAACAAATGTTTGGAACTGTCAGCTCAGTGCCAAAGAGCTGCCTGGTAGCATCATAAAACTGTGATATTTGATCCTTTAGCATGGCAAAAATTAAATAAAAAAAAGTTGTAAAATACTGGTCAAAAACTCAACATTACAAATTCTTAGTTTTCACTGAACATCATAGTCAAATCTGACCTGTTTTACAGAATTATAATCTACCAGGACTGGCTTTTATTTTGTTTGTTTGCTCATTTATTTGTATAGTCTGTTTGTTTTGAGGCAGGGTTTCTCTGTGTAGCCCTGAGTGTTCTGGAACTCTCTGTAGACCACACTCAAACTCAGAGATCGGCTTCCTGAGTACTGGGATTAAAGGCGTGTGCCATCACTGCCGAACTATTTATTTACTTTTAAAGCAGGGTCCTTCTAGCCCTGGTGTTCTAGAACTCAGATCTGCCTGCCCCTGCCTACCTGAGTGTTAGGATCAAAGATGTGGCCAGCACAATGGGTTTGTCTAAAGGGGCTGTATAGGAGTCAAGCATCAGTGCAGCTTTCTACCTGTCTTGGTGGTGAAATAATCAAAATGACTTTTTGATTGAAGGTTTGACACCATCCCCTTCCAGCTTCACCTGAAAGGAAGCCATGATCCTGTTCATAGAGTGTGGTCTGCTCTTGTCTGCACAGATATACATGCAGACTCATTTACATAAAGTAAAATTTTTAAAAGGGGAAGGTGAGCTACAGTATCTGTCCTGATGGCACAGGCCTATAATCTCAGTACTAAGGAGGCAGAGGCAGGTGGATCTCTGAGTTCAAGGCCAGCCTGGTCTATATAGAAAGTTCCAGACCAGCCAGAGTGAATGACCCAAGAGGGTCGGTGGATAAGAGTTCAGACTGTTGTTCCAGAGGCCCAAGTTCCGTACACAGCAACACTTCTGAATTGGATTTGAGGTCTGCTCTACAGGAGAGCTGTGTCTGGTACTAAAAATCCATGGCCAGGGAAGCCATGGGTCCTTGAGGAGAATCTACTAATGGTGTTTTGCTAACTGGACATGCTACCAAATTACCTTCTAAATATATCTATACCCATAAGTTTCTTTTATTTTTTTAAAAGGGTCTTTTTAAAAACCTTAAATTTATTTCATGTGCATTCGTGTGAAGGTGTCAGGGCCCTTGGAACTGGAGTTACAGAGAACTGTGAGCTGTCATGTGGGTGCTGGGAATTGAAGCAGGGTCCTCTAGAAGAACAACTAGTGCTCTTAGCCATTGAGACATCTCTCCAGCCCCTAAACCCATTAATTTCAATGCTTTCTCAATCTTGGTCAGAGAAACTTTCTGCAGTGGGCAGCAGTCAATATAGAGACTTGAAAATGGTCAAAGTGCGGGGAATAAGCGACTGCTGAATGTTCAGTCCTAAACTGCACATTTGTATCATGTCCCCATACGCCGGTCGCAGGAAACTTCATGGGAGATGGGAGAAAGAATGTAAGAGTTGGAGGGTGGGGAGAAATGTTGTGAAATTCTGCATATGATCACACCAGCATGAATGAGGGAAGGGTTCATGACATCCAATAGCTGAGGAGTAACTGGCAAGTGATGGTTGCTGGGGAAGAAGTCATTTTTCTTTGGAGGCACAGCTACTGATGAGTTGTCTATCTTCTGGTAGATGGCCCCATGTCCATGTAGGTACACTAATTGAACTCAAAGGTTATAAGAAAAATAAGATAGGAATGTGAGAGGACTTTGGTGGAAGTGGGAAGATATGGGCTAGACATCACCCAGACACATTGCATATATGCAAAAAATTATCAAGAATAAATAAAAGAATTTAAATGGGGGGAGGGGTACAGGACTTTGGATATATGACCTATTCCAGGGCTGAGATGAGTTGGAACAGGTTCCAGAAGCTGTTCTGGATACGATAGGCACAAATGCCATAAAATTCTGGATATTATTTAACAGATGATTTGTCAACACTTAGGGAAGAAAAGGAATTCAACATGAGTCAATTATGAATAGTCATGGTAAAGCAACTTCATTTCCTGTTTTGATAGGGTTGCTACAGCAACAAGAAAGTGCTGGTCACAGCTTCTGGGGAACTCAAGCTACTCTAAATGTACTTCCCTTTTGAAAGACTTCATCTTAAGTGTGGTGGAGGGAAAAAAATTCCTGCTCTTGAGCTCTGAATTTAGTGAGGAATGGAGACGTCAATACACAACATTACCCTCACAGAAATACACTTCCTAAACACAAAGAGAATCTTGGTAGATTAATTCCAAGTAAGGATATTAGAGAAAGAATGAAAAATTGGGTCTAAACTCCAGGTATGGCGGTGCACATTTTTAATCCCAGCATCCAGGAGGCAGAGGCAGTAACAGGCAGATCTCTGTTAGAGGCCAAATGGGTCTACACAAAGAGTGCAAGGCTAGCTAGCCTTAGCTACATGAAACCCTGTCTAAAAGAAGTAAATAAGGCAGGCTGTTGTAGAGAGAGGGGGGCCCTTTGTTGTTCCAGTCGCCCAGCTAGCTTACACCTGAAATTATCACACAGAAACCGTATTCATTAAAATACTGCTTGGCCATTAGCCAACTTCTTATTGGCTAACTCTTACATCTTAATTTAATCCATTTCTATTACTCTGTGTATCGCCACATGCCAGTGGCTTACCGGCAAGATTCTAACCGGTGTCCATCTCAGGTGGGAGGATCCGTGGCCTCTCTCACTCTGCCTTTCTTCCCAGCATTCACAGTTCTGTCTTCTTCGCCTACCTAAGTTCTGCCCTATCAAGCCCAAAGCAGTTTCTTTATTTATTAACCAATAAAAGCAACACATGTACAGAAGAACCTCCTACACCAGAAGGCAAGGTGGCCCTATAGAAACCATATCCTAGCCAGGCGGTGGTGACACACACCTTTAATCCCAACACTCTGGAAGCAGAGGCAGGTGGATCTGTGAGTTCGAGGACAGCCTGGTCTACAAGAGCTAGCTCCAGGACAGGCTCCAAAGCTATAGAGAAACCCCGTCTCAAAAAACAAAAACAAACAAACAAAAAAACCCAAAAGAAAAAAAAAAAAGCAAATCACATCCTATAGGAGTAGATGTTTTACACAAAAGCAGGGGTATAAGCAAGTAGAAATGTAACAACATATAGAGAGGGAGAAGTACCAATATGGCTATGGGATCACTGACTTTACCCAGCACTGTTCCTTTCCATTAGGAACAATACTCACCAACAGCTTTCATTTTCTGTCTCAGAAACTGAAAATCCATGCCTAGCAGATCACTTTTGTTCTGAATCTCAAAGTGAGGGGAACATTGTGGTTTAGGAAAGAAGAGGGCTATGCTAGGGGTGTGCTCTCCTGAAACTGCTGGCACAGAACTCTATGAACCCTAAGAACTTTCTAGTTGAGCCCGACCTTCCAGGTCATTAAGAAGATGTAATACTCATCACAGTAAGAACATATATTCCATTGGAAATTTCTTAGCTTGATTTTTATAGCATGTAGTACTCTATTTGTGGTCTCACTCCAGACCTTGCAAATATCAGAAGCAGATCTAGGAGAGAGGTATATATTCCTTTAGCATAGGAGCCAAGAATGATTTGTATGAATAAGTGAATGAGTGAAAGAATGACTGTGGTGATGAGGGTGGAACCCTGTGTACTGTAGCCAAGTATTCTACACCAAGTTACATCCCTAGCCTACCTGACTTAGAGATCTAAAGATGCCGTGGGGGATGTGCTGGAGACTATGGTTCTCAGCAGTGACAGAAGTCACAGCAGATACCACTGTAAAGGAGAAATGCTGCGAAAAGAGGTCTGGTGACACAACATAACTTGAATCAGTAAAGATGACAAACCAGTTAAGGGCAATAAGAAATTAATAAAAAGTAACAGACTAAGAACTCCTTGTCCAACTCTAAAGTCTACGTGTTTACCCAAACAGATGGACCAGGTGAGGAAGACAATGCTACTTTAGAAGTCAGAGAAGGAACTTCAAATTGAGGTGGAGAAGGCTAAGACCTAGAGAACATTTATTCAGTTTACAGTGAGATGAGGTGAGGTCATGCACGTAAGAAAATGAAAGGAAGGCAGACATGAGGGGAAAGAAAAAAGACTTTTTAAAAAATAACAACAGGGCAGAGGAAGAATAGTAGAAAATGCAGGTAGTTAACTGGGAAGGTATTATGAAGAAAGTAGGCAGCCCATGGCAAACGGGGATGGAAAGGGGAAATCAATGTCAGAGAAAAAAACGCATGCAAAGACACAAAGGCACTGGAGTACCTGGACACATCATCTTCACAACTTGGCTTATGTCCCCATCCACCCATCCATGATATCTTATTTTTGGTAAACAAAAAGGATAAATTTATTTTAAAGATTCCAGGTGATGTCCCAATGTCAGTGAGTGGTTCTATTCCTAGTAGCTTCCATCAACCACATCCCTTTCATAAGAAGCTAGGCACGTCAGTGCCCCAGAGTCAGAAGCACTAGCACACCTCTGCATGCAGTACCTGGTAAGGAAGAAATGCTCCCCCAACGGTTACTCGTCTTTGCTAAACTTCAGTTAAGCAGAAGCACACATTCCATGGGTATTCCAGCTAACTGAGGCTGGCAACATGAGATCATGGTACCAGAGCAAAAGAAAACAGTTCCCTTTCTTAAGCAAATCCAAGAGGCCCTGGCCACCAACACATCACTTCCCTGTTCTCCTGAAAATACAAAATATTAATTTTTTTGGGGGGGGGCCAATTCACGTGTTTATTGAGTGCCTGTTATGTGCTAAATATTGTTCAGGGTACTTGGGACACATCAGAGAATAAAACAAGGAGCCCTGCCCTCATGGAGCGCACAGTCTATCATGTGTCGCCACTTCACCTGCGTACTACTTGTGAGCCTGGGCAAATCACTGCGCCTTTCTGCCCAACGGGGTAAAAGGAGGCTGGGCTCAGTAGACGCTGAGCCGGGTGTACTGCAGATGCAGGCCAGGACACCACCCGAACCCACCACCCAGACAGCAGAGAGGGCTGGAGGCGCATCTTTAATAATCAAGTACAATGAGGAGGGAGAAGAAGAAAGCAGCAACACGACCTGCTGCTGCTGCTGAGTGGCGGCCTTGTTGGCCAGGTCCTTGGCCTTCTCTGTAGCTGCCAGTGCCGTTTCCCTTGCTTTTTCTTTGCCCTCTTTGGCTGTCTCAACGAGTGTTCTTGAAGGGGCCTCCCCTTGTAGCTTGGCCAAGATGTACTCAAAGCCCTTCATCGTCTTGGTCACATTGCTTTTGAACCGGGCAAGGCCAAATTCCTGGACAGCTCGAGAGACACCAAATAAGCTGGAGGAGACCCAGGCTTCCCGACGGATTTCGGTCCAGCCACTGTTGTCAGAGTTCACACAGTAAACACATCGTTCCTCCACCACCATCAGCCGGGCGTGGTTGATGTTCCAGGTGAAGGTGGTCATGGTCTGATTCTGTGGGTCCACAATAAGATCCTTTATATCTGATTTAGAAAAAATTCTTAAGTTGATACTTTGAAGAATTTTTATTTTTAACAATTTTCCACAACTATTTGATAGACTGATATAACTTAAGCTTAATTTACACAAGGTTAATTTTTTTGTAAGATAATCATTTTCAAGGGGAAAAATGTTATCTCAGTTATATAACTTAAGCTTAATTTACACAAGGTTAATTTTTTTGTAAGATAATCATTTTCAAGGGGAAAAATGTTATCTCAGTTATATAACTTAAGCTTAATTTACACAAGGTTAATTTTTTTGTAAGATAATCATTTTCAAGGGGAAAAATGTTATCTCAGTTATATTTTAAAAATCTGCTTCCTATAAAAATGTAGAAATGTCACTCTGCCAGATATCCTTCTGACCTACTCTTTTTAAAAAAATATTTAATTTTATGTGCATGTGTGTATTCCTGAGTGTATGTGTGTGTGCCATGTGCCTGTAGAAGCTCATGGAGGTCAGACGAGACATCAGATCCTCTGGAATTGGAGTTACAGACAGTTGTGAGCTGCCTCATGGGTGCTGGGAATTGAACCTGGATCCTCTGGAAGAGCAGTCAGTGCTCTAAACCTCTGAGCCATCTCTCCAACTCCCATCTGACCCACTCTTATTATAGATGTGCCAGTCACACTAGGAGGTCACAAATATCAAGCATGTTGCTTCTTCCATCCATGGTATCTTAAGAACAAGATCAGGTTAAGCCCTTTCCAAGGTCCGAGGCTATTTTTTCCTTCCTTTTCTTTTACTTTTTAGGTTTTTCGAGACAGGGTTTCTTTGTATAGCCTTGGCTGTCCTGGAACTTGCTTTGTAGACCAGGCTGGTCTTGAACTCACAGAGATCCACCTGCCTCTGCTTTCTGAATTCTGAGATTAAAGGAGTGCATCATCATCAATGACCCAAATGGCCCAAGGTTATTTCAGATGCAGTCTTGAAACTGTCCCAAAGCTTGAGGACAAAATGAAAAAAGTTACTTTACATAGGAGAAGCCAAACAGCTATTAGTCTCTACCAAGAAGTCGCAAGGAAACGTGTACCTTCCAATATGGCAGAATACAGGCTCCACCTCTGATATTCTTGTGTAAGACTTTTTTCTCAAGTCTACAATCCCAACTAAAATGAGAAGTGAAAATGGAAAAGAGTGTGAGGCCCTTAGGGTGAGACCTGAGAATTTCCTCTGCCTAAAGAGCAACTATAAAGCAAAGTTTATGCAGATATAATTCAAGGAGAAGGCCAGTTCTATCTCAAGGCAGAACTGAACAAACACATGGTTCTAGACAGAGTCAGGGACAGAATCTTCCACAGCTATTGAGGAATGCCATAGAAGTCAAGGATATCCCTACATGGAGGCCTGGAGCAGCCACTGCATGAAGCTGTGAAAAGTTAAGCCTGGATTCTGATAGAGGCCACAAGATGTTGAAGATGACAGGACAGTGCCATGGGATGTCTGCTGAGGAAAACTAAAAGAGAATGGAACCAGTCCAAAAGAGACAAGTAATTTGCAGTCTACAAAGGTGGAAGGAGCTGGAGATCTGAAGAGCTATTTAAGCTTTTTTGACATCAAACATAGAGCTACAGGATTTGGATTTGCCCTGCTGGGTTTCAGGTCTTGTTTTGGCTCAGTATTTCCCCAATAATCTCTCTTTCATCCCTTTGGAAAGGCAATTCTATGCCATTTGTTAGAAGTATGTAATTTGCCTTTTGCTTTTACAGGGCATTATAGTTAAAAGATTGCCTTGAGTCTCAGAAGAGACTTTAGATTTTGAAACTGTATTCAGACTTTGAAAGACTACAGGGACTTTCAAAGTTGGACTGGAGACATTTTGTATTATATAGTCATGAACCTCTAGGGGTCAGGGAAAGGAATGTGATGGTTTGAGTAAGAATGGTTCCCACAGGCCCATATATTTGAATGTTGGTTCCCAGTTTGAACTGTTTAGGAAGGATTAGGTGTGTCACCGGAAGGTGGGCTTTGATGTTTCAAAGGCCCATACCAGGCCCAGTCTCTCTGCCTCTAACTTTTGGATAAAATGCAAGCTTTTGTCAGGTGGTAGTGGTGTATGCCCAGTGTCACAGTTTACTTCCTGTTGCCTTCTGATCAAGATGCACCCAGCACCATGTCTACCTGGACACTGTCATGCTCCCCACAATGATGATAATGGACTAAATAAATCTCTGAAACTATAAACAATCACCTCAATTAAATGTTTTCCTTTTAAGAGCTGCTGAGATCATGCTATCTCTTCACAGTAATAGAAACCTTAACTAAGACAGCTGGTAAAGTGCACGCCATACAAGCATGGAAACCTGAGTTTAGATCCCCAGCATACACATGTGAAGCAAGGCTCGGTGGTGTGTGCTCATAATCTCAATCCTGGGAAGGTGGAGACAGGCAGATTCCTAGGAATGGCAGGCCAGTTATTCTAATCCAACAGCAGAGCCCCATGTTTTGGAAGAAATCCTATTTCAAAAAAAAAAAAAAAAAAGAAAGAAAAGAAAGGAAGGAAGGAAAAGAAAACAAAAGGAAAAAGAAAATTAAAGTATGTGGCTGGAGAAATGCTTGCTGCTCTTTCAGAGAACTTGTGCCATCTACACCACTTGGTTCACAACCAACTTTAACTCTAGTCCCAAGGGACCAAATATCTACCTTTGACTTCCAAGTGCAGCTATACACCTGTGGCATTTAACTCATATAGACACAGACATAAAAAACAAATACACATCAGACAGAGGTCTGATCTCCAAAATATACAAAGAACTCAAGAAACTGGACACCAAAAGATCACATAATCCAATAAAAAAAAAAAAGGAGTAAAGACCTAAACAGAGAACTCTCAACAGAGGAATCTAAAAGGGCTGAAAGACACTTAAGGAAATGCTCAACATCCTTAGTCATCAGAGAAATGCAAATCAAAACAACTCTGAGATTCCATCTTACACCTGTAAGAATGGCCAAGATCAAAAACACTGATGACAACGTATACTGAAGAGGGTGTGGGGAAAAGGGAACACTTCTGCACTGCAGGTGGGAATGCAAGCTGGTACAACCCCTTTGGATGTCAGTGTGGAGATTTCTTAGAAAATTAGGAAACAACCTTCCTCAAGACCCAATAATACCACTTTTAGGTATATATCCAAAGGATGCTCAATCGTGCCACAAGGACATGTGCTCAAGTATGTTCATAGCAGCTTTGTTTGTCATAGCCAGAACCTGGAAACAACCTAAATGTCTCTTGACTGAAGAATGGATAGAGAAATTGTGGTACATTTACATAATGGAGTACTACACAGCAGAAAAAAATAACGACAGCTTGAATTTTGCAGGAAAATGGATGGAACTAGAAAACATTATTTTGAGTGAGGTAACCCAGACACAGAAAGACAATTGTCACATGTACTCACTCATATGTGGTTTTTAAACATAAAACAAAGGAAGCCAGCCTACAAACCATAATCACAGAGAACTTAGACAACAATGAGGACACTAAGAGAGACTTACATAGACCTAATATACATGGGAAAGTATAAAAAGACAAGATCTCCTGAGTAAATTGGGAGCATAGGGACATAGGGGTAGGGTTGAAGGGGGGGAGGAGAGAGGCAGGGAGGGGAGCAGAGAAAAATGTAGAGCTCAATAAATATCAATAAAGAAAAAAAACAAATAATTAAACTGGTTTTTTTTTTTTTTTGCTGGACTTTTGAGAGGCAGAGGCATGGTGTAGGAGGGTTCTTCTGCATTTTGTGTTGCTTTCATTGGTTAATAAAGAAACTGCCAGCCGGGCGGTGGTGGCACACACCTTTAATCCCAACACTCGGGAGGCAGAGGCAGGCGGATCTTTGAGTTCGAGACCAGCCTGGTCTACAAGAGCTAGTTCCAGTGCAGGCTCCAAAGCCACAGAGAAACCCTGTCTCGAAAAAAACCAAAAAAGAAAAAAGAAAAAAAAAAAAAGAAACTGCTTTGGCCTTTTGATAGGGCAGGACTTAGATAGGCAGGGAAAAGAGAAAGTATGCTGGGAAGAAGACTGAGTCAGAGAGAGAGCCACCATGAAGCCGCCAGGGTCAGACATGCTGAATCTTCTCGGTAAGCCCACTACCTCGTGGTGACTTACAGACTATTAAAAATGAGTTGAAATAAGATGTAAGAGTTAGCCAATAGAGGCTAGAGATAATGGGCCAGGCAGTAATTTAATTAATACAATTTTCGTGTGGTTATTTCGAATGTAAGCTAGCCCGGCGGTCGGGAGCCGGGTGGCCCGTGCTCCTCTCAGGTGCTGGGAACACAGCCCGCACCTCCTCTTAGAACAGTTGGCCGCCCCTCTTACTACAGAGGCAGGCAGATCTCTGATTTCAAGACCAGCCTAGTCTACAGAGTGAGTTCTGAACAGCTATGGCTACACAGAGAAACCCTGTCTTAAAAAACAAAACAAACACAACCAAATCTCTTAAAAGAATACAAGGTAGAGGAGCTTATGAGAAACCACACCCATTCATGCATGCTCACACACCCTTAAAAGAACATGCACCCTTACACACACTGAGCTATGATACAAAATTAAGGAGCTTATATTGAAGGTAACTCCAAAGGAAATGTTCTGAACAGGTTCTGATTAATGACAATACCTTTGGAACAAATGCCTAGCCTTCCACAATCCCCCTATGCTTTGGTATGGAATTCTGATTATGTTTAGCTTTTCTCTCTATCCTTTCTAGCTACCTTTCATGCAGTCATATTTCATGGCAAAAGCTCAATAGTATTTCTCTAAATGAAGTGGTTATGTAAAAGTATCCACATTGTACACGTTAAGAACCAAAATGATACCTATCAACTGTGAATGGATTATTTTTAGAGGAAGCCATTAAGCTGTTTGTTCTCTAAGCCTCCCATTTTGGAGAACTTTAATTATCAGAACACAAAAACTACAGTACTTCATCTCACAGATAAAAATTAACTCATCTTCAGATGCTAAGCAAGTTAGACTGATCCAAATTATTGTTCCAAAAATAAGCAGGTAGACGATAATGATTGCTTTAAAAGTATTCCTTACTTTAACTCAGCTCTCTCATAGTGCACTAAGCCACTGCAACTGGGTTTTTGTCCTTTTCTTTTTCTTTCTTTCTTTTAAAAGCGAGTTCAAATCATTAAATGAGGATATAAAAGAACAGAAGCTAGCCTAAAGCCATTTTTGCTCTGAAACCAACAGTAATAAGTGCTTTGGAGCTACTCAAATGATTAGCGTGTATGCTCCCATACCTTATAGGTACTGTAAAATCTGATGCTGCAAGTAACTGGAGCTCAGAGCACAAACAAATGTTGATGGCTATGAATGCATTTTTCAACATGTTCTGGCTTTAAATCTATTTTAAGTTTTCTTTCTTTCTTTCTAAGATTTATACAACAGGCATGGTGATGCATACCTTTAATTCCTACACTTGGGAGGCAGAGACAGGTGTATGTATCTCTGTGAGTTTGAGGCCAGTCTGATCTATACAGAGTTCCAGAACAGCCAAGACTGCATAGTAAGACTGTATTAAACAAAAACACCCCCACCTGCCAAAAACCAAACAGATTAATTTAATTACTTAGGACTTTTATGTGCAGTGTGTGTATCTTCATGAGCTCATGTGCACAAGCATGAAGAAACTCAAAAACCAGAAGGAGAAATCAGATACCCTAGCATGAGAATTACAGAAAATTTCAAATTACCATATGGGTGTTGAGAATTGAGCTACCAAGGGCACTTCCATAGTTAATGGACCCCTTATAGCCAAGCTCTTGGAGGCTCTCTAACTCCCTCAAGTAGCCATAGCCCACCCACTCAGTCCTCCAAGGACCCAGTGGTCTTTGGAAAAGCAACAATGACTTAGCAATCTGGTTACTGGCCTCCAGCTCCACTGATAACGAAACATTGTTTCTACACCTTCCTATCAGCCCTGCTATCAACCAGAGGAGAGGAACAAACTCCTGAAAAAGGGGGCCACACAGACAAAGGATGGATAAGTGTATTAAAAAAAAAAAAACAAAAAAAACCCGCCTCATCCTCCCTCAGGACCAGGCACTGTTCATCATTTCAGACAGCCACCAAACCTTACACAAAGGCCCCAAAGCTTTGTTCCATTTCTTAGAGTCCCTCTTTGACCCCGCCCATCTTAAAGTTTGTATTTTACGGGTTCACTCCTCCTGTCAGACCTGTGCCAAGCTCAATCCAAAGGGGGCCCTCCAGACATGTCAGCCCTTGTACTAGCTTCGAGGACATCAACCTCACAGGAGGATTTCATCCATATGCCCACTCATTAAAAACTCCATTACCCCCTAACTCCTGTTGACACCTTTACAGGATGGATAGAAGCCTTTCCCACCTCCAGAAGACAACAGGTGTGGTGGCTCAGGTACTACTGGACCACATTATTCCTCAGTTTGGGGTGCCACAGATCATACAAATGGACAACAGGCCAGCCTTCATGCCCATAGTAATGGAGCTCATACTGGAAGCTCTGAACATTACCTGGGAGCTCCACAATCCTCAGGAAAGGTTGAGAGGTCCATTATCCGGATTTATGAAGCAACAGCTAATTAAACTCAAGGTTACCCTGACCCTCTCTTCTTCCTTCCCACTGCCCTTACCTGCTTCAGGGCCTCCCCATGTTCTCTTACAGGCCTATGCCCTTTTGATCTCCTTTAAGGAAGGCCCTTCCTTCTCAATCACCACCTCCAGGCCCAAACTCCACTCCATTCTTGCTGACAATCTCCACTTTTCCCACGGCTAACCCCGCGCATAGGGTCAGTGTTAATAATCTATTTTTTTTTCCTATTAACTTGCCTTCTTAGCTCCCTCAGGAAACAGATGCCTGAGGTCTCCTGGATGGCAGCTAACTGAATGCTTCTTCACCCATACCTCCCACTGCGCGTGAGCCCACTGACTCTCTGATTCCTCAACTTTTCATTCCCACATTATCCTATGCCCACAGGAAGTAGCCAGATATGAACCTGGAACCAATATACCTAAAGAGTCTGGGATGTTTGGGGGGGCTCCATCTCCCCCGACCCCCACTCCAAATCCTGCCCAGTCTCAGAAAGCTCTCTCTAAACAGCGGCTCCTCCCCTCAAAGATGACAGGGACCATGCTAACAGGCAATTTAAGATGTAGTCCACTGACTTGCCACATTGTTCTCCCTGAAGATTTTCTCTTTACGACTGGGACCACCCAGGTGTTGTCTTACTCATTAAACCTGGACTTTTAATTTTTAATTCAGTTTGGTTTGTCAATGGAGAAACTTAATATCGGGGTACAGAAATCTTGCAGCCCTGTCAACACAACCCTTACTTATCCTTCCACCAACCAAAACTACCTGTAACGAGTCAAAGACTTTGAAAAGACCAGAGATATCTCGTGGAAAGATGTGGAGGAAACTTTTTATAAAGGAAATGGCTTTTAGCATGAAATGCTCGAGAGAAAAAAAAATGTATTTGCCTTAGATAGAAGAAAAAGAAGAAAAAATACCCATTTCAAAGAAGACCAACAGGGTGACAGAATACATATTAGGGAGCATGCATGGTTCAACTGAGAATGAGTGGTAGTAGTGGAGACACGTGGCTACAGCAAGAAGCAAGTTCAGGAGAAACAGTACAGATCATCCCTGAGATAATCTGTCTGTGAAGTGGCCAATGACAAAAGGTAGAACCTGGGAAAGTTCAAGAGGCTGAAAGGATAGTTCAGACTGTTCTTCCAGAGAGGGCCCGGTTGGACTCCCAGCACCCACAAGGTAACTCACAACTCTCTGTAACTCCAGTCCCAGGAGATCTGATACCTCTTCTCAACTCCATGGGCACTGCACACACTATACGGTACACAGACATATATGCAAGTAAAACACCCATACATATAAAAGTCAAATGAAAAAATTAAGAATCTATTTAACCGTACATGGTAATGCACAATATAAGGTCATTCTCATACAAGTGTATGTCATTCAATGTTAAGCAAATCCCTTACTCCATAGCCCTACCTACCCTGCCTTCTTCTTCTTTCCCCTTCCCACTGGTCTTGTTTCTCTTCTCCAGACAGTTCTGCTTTGCTTCTACTTTCATGTCAATATACAATGCATGACTTTATGGTCTGCAGGAAAATTAAGAGCCACAAATGTTTTTTAAAAAACTCATCTGTGGGGGCTGGAGAGATGGCTCAGAGGTTAAGAGCACTGCACTGGCTGTTTTTTCAGAGATCCTGAGTTCAATTCCCAGGCGTACATGCAGGCAGAACACATAAGTAAAACAAAACAACAACAAAAACCCTCATCTTTGAATGGCTTAATTTACTTAATGATTATCTCCAGTTGCATTTAAAAGGGAATTCTGACACAGGCTACAGCACAGATAAATAAATCTTGAGGACATTTTACTCAAATACTGAATATATTTATTAAAATAGTTAAGATGCCAATGCATCATCATTTAGAAAAACAAGATTTTTATGGGTATAGGTGTTTTGCCTACATATATATCCGTGTACCATGTGCCAGAAGAGGGCACCAGATCCCCTAGAACTGGAGTTCCAGATGGTTGTGAACCACTACATAGGTGCCAAGAATTGAACCCAGGTCCTCTGAAAGAGTGCACTGACCCATCTCTATAGCCCTGCCAGACATTTAGCACTGTCAACTGTAATCCCAACACTTGAGAGGCTGAAGGACAGTTTTGAGTCCAAGGTCATCTTAGGTCACAAAAATCGAACCTTGTTCCACAAAGAGTAGGAATAAGATTTTTTCCCCCCAAAACAGGATTTCTCTGTGTAGCCCTGCCTGTACTGGAACTCTTATCTGTAGATCAGGCTGGCCTCAAATGCAAGAGATTTGTGTGCCTCTGCCTCAAGTGCTGGCACACAAAAAAGTGTGTACCACCACTGCCCAGTCAAAATGGTAAAGTGTCTTTTACACAGTTTTTTTTTTCCAAAGCCTTCATGAAGTTACCTATGTCCAGAAACATTAATTAGACTACACACCAATCATTTGCTTCAGGGCTTTCATTTCTAGCCCTAGTCTCAAGACATAGTTATTTAGCTGATGCAATCATTTCTATACTTAAAAGGTATAAATAAGTCTCACCCAGGTGACTTGCAAGCATATTGCAGCTTCCCCCAACTTTTTCACTTTCTAATCCCCCAATCCCTCATGTAATTGTAATAGACACTCAACTGATATTTCTCTTACATATACTTGGTTTGACCAGATTTTAGGGTAAACTGAAGCCAGGGAAAAGACTCACACCAATGTTTAAAGATTACAAGGCTGGTTAGAACTTTGTGATCCTAGGGATGTTTGGGCATGTCATGTCAACACATTGACAAAGTGCTTGTTGCTTGCTATACAAGCATGAGGACCTTCGCTCAATCAACCCTGAGGGACTAAGGACATCCTCCCATCCCCAAAACCTTCGGGCCACTATGGGAGCTTCCCCTACCTATTGGCTTTTCTGCTTAGCACACCCAAGCTTACATCCAAACATCCCTTCCCATCGGTGGTGGGGGTCCTCGGTTCCCAAAAGGAACTCAGCCTGTTTCTGGGCTGAGGCCCTGAGGGAAAAGAGGGCATGTACAAAGCCACAGGGCTTTGTGTGGTGCACGAAGCAGAGAAGCCCGCCCTTTTGTCTGCCACAGGCCCTTTTAGAGAGCTTCTGACCTAGACCCATCTGGACCTGAGGAGCTCCACAGGTTCTTGGGCCAGCGAGGGCCCCTGATCCAGATCCATCCAGACCGAGCAAGTGGCCTCTATCGAGTACCAGTTGATCCAATAGGAGGGGAAAAGATGGACAGGCGCCAAGCCAGGAGTTCCTC
>JAQHUG010000294.1:2252200-2275663 GCA_028555095.1 Dicrostonyx torquatus
GAAAAACCAAAAAAACAAAAAACAAGATCACACCTACTGCAACAAGGCTACACCTTCTAATAGTGACACCACTCCCTATGAGATTATGCAGTCAATGACTTTCAAATCACAGGATCACAAGTCATTTTACGGTGTTTTATGCAACTGATGGCTACATGCAGAATTGTGCTGCAGTATAATACAACTGTTTTTATGTTACATTTATTGGGTGATGTGCTGACTGACACACACCTTTAATCTCAGCACTCTTTGAGAATTTCAGGCCAACCAGAACTACAAAGTAAGATCCTGTCTTAAACAAGAACAAAATAAAAACAAACCTCAAGGGCTGGAGAGATGGCTCAGTGGTTAAGAGCATTGACTGCTCTTCCAGAGGTCTCCAAGTTCAATTCCCAGCAACCACATGGTTACTCACCACCACCTGTAATGAGATCTGGAGACCTCTTCTGGCCTGCAGGCATACATGCAGACAGAATACTGAGAATACTGTGTACATAAAAAATAAATATTAAAAAAAAATCTCTAAACAAAAAAGCATTTTATTTATCTTGGGAGAGGGGCATATGTTGAGGTCAGGGGTCAGTTTGAAAGAACAGGTTCTTCCCTTCCACTGTGTGGGTCTGAGGGATCGAACTCTCAGGTCATTAAACTTGGTGGCAAGTACCTAAAAAGCTGAGTATCTTGTTGGCCTAATGCAAATTTTTTAACCAAATGTACAATTACAAATATGAATTTTAAAGCATAACATCCTTTAAGCAACAGAAAAGGGAAAAAAGAAAAGAGAACTCAGAATGGAGGAAATACTTGCAATACATAAACAGTAATGTGGTAGAGGGGATGGAAACTCAGTCAAGCGATTGCTGTACAAACACAAGGACCTGAGTTTGATCATCAGAACACACAGAAAAAGCAAGGCATGGTGGCATGTGTTTGTAATCTCAGAAGCAGAAACAGGAGGATCCATGATGTTCATTGGCCAGCTAGCCTAGTCAATCAGTGACAGCCCAGGTATCAGTGACAGAATCTTATATCAAAAAAAAAAAAAAAAAAATGGTGGGCAGCTCCTGAGGAATCTCACCCAAGATTAACTTATGGACGCCAAATATGTGCACCACACACACACACACACACACACACACACACACACACACACACACACACACACACACACCAAACACATACCACAAACAACTTCACAGCAAAAAGTGGCAAAACCAAATGTGACTGAATAGAACTGCACCCCTAGTGGGAGTACTGTAAAATCTAATCCCTTTAGAGACCTCTGAAACTATGCACTGCTGGTGACACAACCATTCTGTTCCTAGGGTACAAATACAACTAAGAGAAACGTGTACAAATTCACTAAACACATTTAAGATAACCACGGAAGCACTGTTAATTACAAACTGAGAGCAAGCTGGCTATAGTGGCACATGCCTTTAATTCCAGCACCTGGAAAGCAGAGGCAGGCAGATCTTTGTGAATTTGGGGCCAGCCTGGTCTACACAGTACATTCCAGGACAGCCAGAGCTACATAATGAAAACCCATTTAAAATAACAACAACAAACAAAAAAATGAAATAGAGAATAAGGACTGGGAATGTAATTTAGTGTGGTACTTGCGTAGCATGCATGAAACCCTAAATTAATCCTCAGCACTGTACAAACTAGACATGTGACTCATGTCTTTTATCCCAACAGTTAACAGTAGAGGCAGGATGATCTAAAGATCAAACTCATTCTAGGCTACAAGTCTGAGACCAAGCTGGGTTACATAAGACCCTGTCTCAATACATTAACAAGAAAATAAGCAGAGCTAAAAGTTGGCAACAGACCAAAGGCCTATTCTCAGACTGAAAAAAATAATTTTATCATATACTTTTAATACTGTGGTAAAGATGAATCCTCAAACAAAAGCACAATGTTAATCAGAAAAAAAAAACATAAAGGAGAACATGTTACCTGATTCTATTTATCAAAGTGAAAAACCAAATGAATCTGCTGTTAGATGCCAGTACAGAGGCTTCTTTATGAGAGTAATGACTGAAAGGGAATTAAAAAGAACTTCTTTGATGCTGGGGTTCAAACTTGATTTGGTTGGAAGTTATAATGGGTACATTTAATTTGTGAAACTATATCACACTGCAATCTTTTTTTTGAGATTTTTTTATGTGTATGAGTGTTTGCTGATGTGTATCTACATATCACATTTGTGACACAGAGTGCCTACAGAGGTCAGAAAATGGTGTCAGTGTTGTAAATTGGAAAAAAAAAACCGGCTTGTTTAAGACAGCATGTGACAGAGCTCAGGTGGAGAGTTTTTTTAATTGGGGGAAAGTGAATGGAAAAGGAGGGGAAGGGAGAGTGGCTTCTGGGGACAGGAGCAGCAGAAGAGACAAAGAGAGAGACAGAGAGAGACAGAGAAAGCAACTAGAGGAGGGCAAGGCCCTTCTGAAAGGGAAGAAGGTCCTGTAAGGACCCCAAAGGCAGGCCAGTGCAAAGGCTGAATACTAACAGTCAGATCCCCTGGGACCAGAGTTCTAGACTGCAGTGAGCCACCACATGGGTTCGTGGAATTGAACTGAGTCCTCTGAAGAGCAGTCAGTACTGTTAGCACTGAACCACTTCTCCAGCCCCTCAAATTGCAATCTTTAACTGGAGGTCTCTGCACTCACTGCACCTGTAACACGGCACACATGTGGAGGTCACATAGGAGAACTCTGGGTAGTCAGTTCTCTCTCTTCACCTCTACATGGTTCAGGTCATGAGGCTTGTAAGACAAGCACATTACCTTGTCAAGTGGGCCTGTTAGCTCCAAATCCATTTTTCTATATGTGTATCATGATTTAGTAAAAGCAAAAAATGAGGCAAGACTGAAAAAAAAAGCAAATCACAAAAAACTGAAGACAGTAACCAACTTCAGAAGAGGACTGGTTAAGGGTTCCTGTGCACATGGAGGCCAGAAGACAGGCTCAGGTTGAACAATCTCTCCAGACCTCTAAAGTACCTATTTTATAATCTGCACAATGATAATCCATGTATTTAATTTATTCTTTAAATAATGTTTAGATACATTTGAGTAAATGTTACAAGGTCAAATTAAAATAACATCAATAAATACAAGAATAAATAAATTTATAGAAAAACAATATAGTAAAAAAAACCAGAAAGGGCTCAGGTTTGGTTCCCAGTACTCCCATATGGTGCCTCATAACCATCAACCCCCAGTTTGAAATCTGATCCTTCTTCTGACCTCAGAGAGCACAGGACATGCATATGGTGCACATACATACATGCAGGCAACACACACACGACTCATCAGTTAAAAGCACTGGCTGCTTTCCAGAGGACCTGGGTTCAATTCCCAGCACCTACATGGCAGCTCACAACTGTCTGTAACTCAGGATCCAACTTCCTCACACCAATACAAATAAAAATAAATTTAAAAAAAAAACACTTCAAAAAAGAAAGTGAAAATATTCACATAATTATCTAGAAATAGTTTTTAATAGAAGTATTTTTACACCAAAATCAAACTACCCAGAAAAACAAAAATCAGCCAAGTCCAACCTGTTTTATAAGCAAATTCTATCAAGCTTTAGTAATCAAGCCATTCTAACTTACAAAAATAGGAGAATAGGAGAAGGAACATGTCCTACTCTCTGTAAAAATGGTCTGTAAATAAAAAAAAAAAGCTCTGTAAAATAATGCATTGTGCATTCCTATAGCTGCAATTAAAAACAGTCAAAGGTGGAAATGCCATCATTCAGAATTTTCTAAAAGCTAAAAGGAAAAACAAAAGTGCCAGGGGATGGTGACTCATGCCTTTTAATCCCTCCCTACACTCAAGAGACAGAGGCAGGTAGACCTCTGTTGAGTTCAAGGCCAGCCTGGTCTACGGAGAGAGTTCCTGGACAGCCAGGGCTACACAAAGAAATTTTATTTTGAAAAATGAATCCATTCCGGCTAAATGGTCAGTTTCCTAAAACCAAGCAATTAGTATTTCTGATTTGTTCTCCTAGATTCCCAGCATTGCCCACTGCAGACCTTGATATTTCAGATCCAGATCATAAGAGATTTTTATCAAGGCAGGCCCTAGTGGGGCACACCTTTAATTTCAGCACCTGGGAAGCAGAGGCAGGCAGTGTTACATTCAGTCTGGTCTCTGAGTCCGGCCTAATTTATACAAGTTGAGTTCCAGGACACTCAGAAGTGAGCTACATAATGACACCCTGCCTCAAGCCCCCACCGCGACATTCTTTTACTTTTACTGTCTTACCATTCTTGTCACTCCTGGCAACTGCCAAACTCAAGTGTCCTCCCCGCAGACTTTTCAACCTCTTCCCTCCCTCCATCCTCTCTCCCTGCCCAATAACTACCCCAGCTTGTAAGGAGACAGCCAGGAGACTCTAATTCTTACAGATTACCTCTGTGAAGGATTCTTTTTTTTTTTTCCTCTACATAAAGGCCCACAATGTCTTCAGCCATTTGTCTGACCTTGTTGATCTTTCAAAATCCAGCCAGCATCTTTAAACAATGGCTTTCCTTTAACAGAGCAAGTAGGAATGCCCTCTACCAACACTGTGCTTCCATTTCAGTTCTGTTATGGAGGGTCTGGTAATTAAGACAGGATAAAACACAACACACCTAAATTGCAGGTGGTGCTTTAATCCCAGCACTCAGGAGGCAGAGATAAACAAATCTCTTGAGTTTGAGGCCAGTCTGGTCTACAGAGCAAGTTTCAGGGCAACCAGGGCTACAAAGAGAAACCATCTCAAAAACGAAGAAAACAAAAACCAACCAACCAAATAAAAAAGAAACCTAAGTAATGAAGAGACAAAGCGGAGATGATAGACAACCACAAGTTTATTTTCTCTCCAGGTTTCTTTGTATTGAAGAAAATTTCTAATATTCTTTGAAAATATCATTTTTATTGTCAATGAATTACGTATGACTAGGAATGTCCCCAAAAGATTACTCGAAAATATAATAAAAAGGGATGGGAACTGGGCATGATAGCACATGTATTTAAATCCCAGTACTCAGGAGACAGAGGCAAGTAGATCTGAGTTTAAGGCTAGTCTACTCTACAAAGTGGGACCCTGGTGCAAAAAGATGACTCTGCAGTTAAGAACACCAACTGCTTCTCCAGAGGACCTTTGGTTCCCAGCAACCAAGTCTGGCAGCTCACAACTGTTTTTAACTCAATTCCAGGGGATCCAACACCTCTGGTCTTTGCATCTGCATGCATAGGCAACATTAAAAATACTAAAAACAAAACAAGAACCCCAAATACTAGCAAAATGTTATCACAGGCAGAATGTCAAGTCACATGTTGGTGATTCTTGTTTTTTTAAAAAAAATGTAGGGCAGCGATTCTCAACCTGGGGGGTTCAATGCCTAAAACCATAGGAAAACAGATATTTACACTATGATTCATGACAGCAGCAAAATTACAGTTATGAGGTAGCAATGAAAGTAATTTTATGGTTGGGGGGTCACCACACACGAGTAGCTGTATTAAAAGACTGCAGCATTAGGAAGGTCGAAAACCACTGGGGAAGGGAATCACACACAAGGCAAAAATATCCTACCACTGAGCTAAATTCTCAATTGTTCCCACAACAGTTTTAATATAGCAATTAGCTGTTTTGTCGCTGACGTAAGTATCAATTTTCTTCTTATCTTTTGAGATAAAAGCCTGCAGCCCAGGCTGGTCTCTCTCCTCCACTTCCCCACAGCTGGTTGTATGACTGTAGCCATTTGCCATAACGGTCTACTATCATATATTCTGACTCGTGGGAAAGGTCTAAACTTTTATATATGTATTTCTTTTTAAAATCATTTGATTCAAACAATGAAACAGAAACAAAGATGATCTAATGGGAAAAATATAAATTTTAGGATAGTTTTTAACATTGCTGGACAGAAAAGTGAGCAAACATTTTTGTATCTGTTGAAGCAGAGAACCTAGATTGGTTCTGCTGATTTCCAGACCAAAGTTCTTCAGTTAGTTGTCTTCAGGCTTCTCTCGAGTTTTGGCAAATAATTTTTAAAAACATCTTCCTCAGAGTAACTAACAACTTTTAACTGAAGAGAAACAAAATATAGTTCTTCAAAATATGTCTGCCAATGATATCTGACCTATTATTTTATTATACATCTTATCACATAATTAGAATGCAAGCTCCAAACTCATTAACATTTGATACATTATCAGCAACTTAATGCTTTGATTCCAATCTAGTGTTGCCAATTTGGAATAGAGTACTACCTATAACCATCATGGCTTTAGACTCCTTCAGTGTGAAACTATTCTGTGGCCTTTTCTAAAACAAAATTAAAAAGCCTGAGTTAATTTGTTGTTGCTTTTGAATGGGCACTGGCATGTGCTCACCATAGCTTCTACGTGGAGTTCAGAAGACAATTTTCAGGAGTTGGCTCTCTCTCACCACACGGATCTCAGGAATCAAATTCAGGTAGTCAGAATTATGCCTGCTGAGCCATCTTACAGACCCAAATTGTTGGTTAGGTTATTCTGTCACAGTAATGAGAAAAGAGACAAAGGCACCAGGTACTCTGCATTCAACACTTCAACACTCTTACCGACTACTCACAACATACAAGTGCTGGTAAATTCCCACAGCCGCATGTAAGTGGACAAAAGCCATGCTGTTCCTTGCTGCACTGAAGAGACACCATAAACAAGATAAAATGCTGGAGTAAGCTATAGCCAGGCATTAGGAACACCAACCTTATAAAAGTACGGTACAGAATGTCTCAGCTGCATGGTGGTGGCGTCACGCAAGCCTTTAATCCTAGCATTTGGAAGACAAAGAAAGGAGGATCTCTGAGTATGAGGCCAGCCTGGTTTATAGAGCTCCAAAGCCTTTATTCTAGCCGTGGCACTTTGTGGTTTTCCTGACCACATATGCTATTTTCATGCTGTTGTGCCTTTGCATGTATTATTTCTCTCTTCCTAGAAAGCATTTTTAAAGGTAAACCACTCGTAACATTAACACTAAGCTCAACACGTGAAAGGCCTTCCATTACCTAGCACGCTATGCATCCCTCCTGTACAGCACAGGCAGGCTGTTACTGCCCAAGTATATCCTATTCAAAGTTACTAACACGCAGGACCCAAGTGAATAATCCTGTGTGTGATAAGCTCCTCCTGAGCAAACCACCTTATATCAACAGTTTTAAGGAAGGCTATAATGAGAGGCAAGAAAATGTAAGTAACATTTTTGTTACTAAAGCCATTGTTTTCTCAACTTCATCTTCCCTCCCTGTTTGTTTTCAACATTGAAGATGAAATCCAGAGAATGCTAAGCAAGCACCACCACTGACTCCCAGCGCCCCATCCCTAACTCTATAATCCTCTGAATGTCACTAAGGAGCCAGCCAGAATGGGTTTCCTCACATATATTAGGTCCAAGTCCTCTACCATTGAGTCATACTCCTAGTGCTGTCATATTTCTAGCTATGTCCTAGAGCAAGTTACCCAAATGCTCTCAAATCACCTCATGGAAAAGAACAAAAGAAAAGCTAATCACGTTTACTGCTGCTTGATTTGATATACACCTTCTAAAACACACACACAACAAAGTACAGAGTAAGTGATACGTACGTGAATATTTTAATCATCAAGCCTTAAAAGAACAAAATACTGTACTATTAGGAAAAAGAATAGAATTTTGATAGGAACCATCTTTTTATTTAAGAGTGGAAAATATGCCAGGTGGTGGTAGTGCACGCCTTTAATCCCAGCACTTGGGAGGCAGAGGCAGGTGGGATCTCTGTGGATTCAAGGCCAACCTGGTCTACAGAGAGAATTCCAGAACAGGCTCCAAAGCTACAGAGAAACCCTGTCTCGAAAAACCCAAAAAACAAACTCCAAAAAGAGTGGAAAATATGATAGCTTGTCTTCAGCTGCATTCTTTTTTTTAGTTTAGTTTTTCGAGACAGGGTTTCTCTGTAGCTTTGGTGCCTGTCCTGGAACTAGCTCTTGTAGACCAGGCTGGCCTCGAACTCCAGAGGTCCGCCTGCATCTGCCCCCAGAGTGCTGGGATTAAAGGCACGCGCCAATACCGCCTGGCCTTCAGCTGCATTCTTTTGCTTCCTGGGTAACTCTTTAATGACTACTATGTCCTTCCTTGGGTTCCTGTAACAGTATCAATCCTGGCCCCTTTCACCACAGCTCCTATCCTCTTTGTGTGACTTGCCTTTCATTGATACCTAGAGGTAGATAGATAGTCCCATCTCAGTTCTCAGATAGTTTCTCATCACTTCCATTAGCCTAACCTTAAATTAAGAATCCCCCCCAGTCCCTCTGTCACATACAGAAAAAATCTTTCAAAATTAAGATTATCCAGGGATGGAGAGACAGCTCAGGGTTTAAGGGTGCTAGCTGTTCTTGCAGAGAACCCCAGTTCAGTTTTTAGCACCCACATCAGGTGGCTCACAAAGCCTTCTTACTCCCTCTTTTGGCCTCCAAGGAGACACACCCACATACCCATATAAACTGATTTTTTTTTTAAAAAAAATGAACTCAGTCATCTTAGTAGACAACCAAGTACACAGTTTCCATTTCTTCCTTCTCATCTCTGACACTCTTCTACACAGCTTACCAGTTACTCAGGTTTCTCTTCTTTGCAGTGATGCTTTCATTCCTCTTCTACTTCAGTAGTTCTTACTCATACTGGGGACCATGAAACCCTTTGAAAATCTACTGAATAATATACTAAAAAACATGAACATGCTGCTTACAACGTCAAGAAACCAATTCCTCAAATAACTTATGCTCCTCCACTCAAAATTTTATCTATACTGCATATAAAGTTTTCTTTTTAGAAAGATTTATTTTTTCTGTGTGTTTTGCCTGCTTGTATGTTTGTGCATCATGTGCATGCCTGGTACCTGTGTAGCCAGAAGAGATGGTCAAATCCCCTAGAACTAAGTTAAGGGCAGTTGTGAACCACCATGTGGGTTCTGGGAATTGAACCCAAGTCCATCCATAATAACAGATGTACCGCCAAACAAACAAAGAAACAAACAAAAATGAGCGGTGGCACACACCTTTAATCCCAGCAGAGGTAGGTGGATCTTTGTGAATTCGAGGCCAACCTGGTTTGGTTTACAAGAGCTAGTTCCAAGACAGGATCCAAAGCTACAGAGAAACCCAGTATTGAAAAAAAAAAGAATAAAAGAAAAACAAATGCTCTTAATGCTGAACCATCTCTCCAGTCTCTATAAAAAATTGCATCATTAGCTCCTGCTCTCGTGTTATAAACTTCAAGATGCTTTCTGTACAGCCATGAGTGGTCTGCAAACTTAATATGCTGACACAGAAATCACTATTTCTCCCTGATAAACCCGTTGTGTCTACAGTACCCTCTCTTGGATTAGGGCCCCAATACTAAACCTTGTCTCACGTTACCTCAGCAATCTTCAAACCTAAGCCCATCTTTCTCAGATGCTTACCTTTTAAAATGCTTTGCTTCTGTCTTCCCTTTGTTAAATCTCAGTCTCTCTCTTTCTCTTTTGGTTTTCTGAGACAGGGTTTCTCTGTAGCTTTGGAGCCTGTCCTGAAACTAGCTTTTGTAGACCAGGCTGGCCTTGAACTCAAGAGATCCACTTGCCTCTGCCTCCCAAGTGCTGACCTCTGCCTCCCGAGTGCTGGCATTAAAGGCGTGCGCCACCACTGCTCGGCTTTGTTAAGTCTTATCACTTCCACAAAAGCTCCTGACTGACTCTGTTGGCTCAAGATTTCTCATCTCAACTGACACTTAATTAACCGCACCTAGAGATGGCTACAATGGACTCATTTCTCTATCTCCACCAAAATTAAAATTTGATCATGACTGACTGAAAAAAAAAAAAATCAATGCTTTCTTTCCCATTCAACGAATAAAATCATTTACTTTTGCTGTTATGGAGTCCTCTACAGTTTTCACCCAAAGACTTTTCTGAGCTTCAACAGCTCAGGCTGTTACTTGTCCCTATTATCTGACTATCAAAATCACACCCACTCTTAAACGCCCAACTCAAATCCCAGTCTTACTTTATTTTAAAACATTTTAAATAATGTATATTCTATATGCATGCATATTTGTGCACACACAGGTACCCACAAGAGTTCAGAGACATTTGATTACTTGGAGCTGGAGTTACTGGCTGTTAGGAACTGAATTCTAGTAGGAACTCTTAGCTGCTGAGCACCCACCACCCAATCTAGAATCTTTTAGTCTTCACATAATAATTAGGAAAGAGAACCTAAATAAAATGGCACAATTTCTAGTGAATTGCTTTAGGGAAAACCCTGCTAAAGAATAGCTGAAAATACCTGAAATAATTAACGATTTTTAAAATTATTTTTTAGTATGTATGTGTACCCAATGAGCTATGCATACGTGTGCAGATGCCCTTGGAAGCCAGAGGGTCACCTGATGTAAATGCCGGGATCTAAAGGAGCTCTTAAACACTAAGTCATCTCTCCAGCTTTTTAAAGATCACAATTATTCAAGAAGATATTTAAGCCAAGATGCCCTTCATAAGTCCAGCACAGATAAAATGCTAATGACCTTTAATTAAGAAGATTCTGTAAATACTAAAATGTTTTCAACCTGGAGATAAAAGGATGGACCCAGAATTTAAATTTCAATTATATCTTCAATTTTCTTAAAACTAAAATTTGTATCTTTAAATTTATTTCACGCATATGGGTGTTTTGCATGTCTAAAGGGGACATCTGATCCTCCATAACTGGAGTTATAGACAGTTGTGAGCTGCCCATGTTGGTGCTGGGAATCGAACCCAGAGCAGCAAGAGCTCTTAACTGCTGAATCATCTCTCCAGCCTCTAAAATTTGAATTTTAAAGAGAACTTTGCACAACAGCTGGGAACTTCAAAGGTCAAGTAACTCCACAGCAGCAATAGCACCAGGATCTAAACAATCCGTTTTATCAGACAACTGGGGGAGAGACCAACTGACATAGCCTAAATTTATTGTCCCTATTTAAAATAAGCTCATTTTAAAAATAAACGAGACTATGACAGGCAATCTTGAGTATATATGAGAGACTTACTGGGATGTTTACCTGCAGGTGCAAGAGCAGTAATAATAGGTGCAAGACAGATGTAACGTGGAAAGTACTTTTTCTCCATCCCTTTATAAAGGTCTTTCTTTAATTGTGACCTAATTTAATTTCTCTTTTGACTCCCAGGACTAGTTCTCTTCTATCGTCACAGTTGTACATTATGAAATATTTTGCTCATACAGAAAATAAAATTATTCATGAGTCTTTTTAAAAAGAACATTAATTATTCTACCTAGTTAAGACACTTGGTAAAAAAAAAAATACATCTTTCCTAGCATTTCTAAAATGATGACCATTCAAATTTGAATGCACTTCTGAAAATAGACTTGCTTATCAGGAAAATACGCTAAATTCCCGAGATTATTAATATCAAGGAAAGGCGTGTGTAATGACTGAAGAGCTGCAGCATTTGAAACAGGATCTGTCTATAACCAAAGCCTGATTCTAGTTCTGCACCCTTGAGAAAGGATTTCTTATAATACCTTATCTGAACAAGAAAGGTATCCAGGTAAAATTAAACTATGAGGATAGCAGAGTATCTAACTCAGAGATCTTCAAAAAATTTGTTTACTTCATGTAGCACAAAAAACAAATTTAAAAGTAAGAAAATCTACTTCCCTGAGTTTTCAACGTACAAAATACACGCAGCCCGTTTTAATAACAACAATACACTTCATCATTTCACAATCTGGTGAGAAATCCTGCAGAACTATTAGGGCTGTATATATACCGAACACTAAAATGTGGAGAAACGGCCACAGTAAACTGGGCTAAAACGTATGGATACATTTAGTTTTAAGAAAGCGCTCTCGATGGTAAGGAAGGAGTAATTTAAAATCAAATTGGGCCCAATCCCAAATACATCTTAATAACTCTAAGAGTGATGCTGGTTTATCTTTCCTGAAACGCAGCCGATACGATATTTAAAGCCATTTCGAAACTTCAAGATTTAAATATCCTCACAACCAACGCTAGTGTCGTTAGTGCGTTTTAGAAAGCCTGAGTAGGAACGCACCATTAGCTCCACTTAAGATATTTTGTGAAAGCCGTTCATGCACACAGAAAGAAGGGAAGAATATTTTGATGTTCAGCACACAAACTGAGGATTCTGGCTTGCAAAACCACGGCCGCCTCCACCACCGCCACGGACAAGTATGTGATGGAATTCCTGGTTTTACAACTTAATGTCAAAAGACGACGACTATAAAGCTATAAATTAGGGGACACTGTGCACTTCCGTTCCCGTCCCGAGGGAGAAGACACTAAAGTACGAGCCTGAGACCAAGTCCTCGGGTCCTGGCTTCATTCTGGGGTGCCCCTCCAACGGCAAACGGGTGTCAGCACAGGAAGCACACAACACCACCTAAGCCTCGACGGGCTTCGTGAGTGTGGACCGAAAAGAAGTCAAGGGTCCAGGGCGCCGCAGAGAGGCCAAGGCGCGGGAAGGGCCGCGGCTGCGCCCAGAGCCAGCAGCAGAGGCATCAGGTGAGCGGGTGACGCCGGGCTTGCACACCGGCGCAGACACTCACCAAACCATGCCGTAGGCGCCCTCTCCGATGTACGAGAGGTTGGTGTAGCGCGGCCCCACGTCGAACACCTGCCCGCGGACCATCTCCGGGCCCGCAGCCGCCGCCGCCATGTTGGCTGCCTAGCTGCCGCCGCTGCTTTGGGCTCGACGCTTCGCGGCCGCCGCTCGGCTTGTGCAGCGCCTCCCGCAGGGACCGCGCCGCCACCCGTGCAGCCGCCGCCGCCGGCGACCGGGAACGAGGAATGAGAACAACACAGAGGGAAGAAGTGACCGCCAGCCGAGCCACTGCCTGCCTTCCTGCCTGACGGGCGGGCAGCGAGCGGGAGGAGGGAGGGGCTGGCGTCGAGGGGCGCTGGGGCGGAGTCAAGGGCGTGCTCGCTGATTGGCTCCTCGCGGCGCTGGGGCGGAGTCTCGAGAGCCGGCGGAAGCAGCGAGCGCGGAGCACTGCGGCTGCGGGGGAGGCCCGTCACGTGCGTTTGGAGAACCCGGCGCTAGGTGGCTCTTGAAAGCCAAGTTGGAAGCTGGACGTAATGACCCCATAGAGTGTCCCTCTTTGCCCGGTCCAGAACGAACTCATGTGGGACCAGGAACTTGGCGTGAGACCGGAGGACTCACCATACATCAGCCACTGGACCCCCGAGACTGGCCTCTGGGAATCCGTGGCCCACCAGTCTGATGAACTCCCAAACTGAGACAGAAACCAAAAACCATGACCCAGACCCAGAAAGATATTTTCACACATAAAAGTGTGAGACAGAAGTGGAAAACAAAACACAAGGCATTGAATCCCTTAATTAGAGGTTTGTTCAAGAAGATTTGCTGCATACCTTCCACCCTTCTAGAGAGAAGAGATAGACAAAATGCAATACTTAACTGTAAGTGCTGTTTAGAGGGTTGTGGGTGGGGACATTGGAAAAAGACTTTCAAATTCAGAGACTGAGACCCCAGTGTTGTGTAACAGTTTCCTGAGATTGAAACATTTTATCCTGAGGAGAAGCTCCTTAAACAGAAAGGTAAACAACAAAGGAACTATGGGAAGTCCTTGAAACTGACCAGATTCACCGGGCTACTTCTTGCTAGAGTAAGCAATAAAACCTGAGAGTGCCTCTCAGATGAAGGCAGGGGAGCTGCAAAGAAAACTCTCAGCCAAACTGAGAAGCAGAAACCAGCGCCCCCTGCCCAGAAGAGGTTTAGACCAACTTAAGTAGCTGGAAGGACACTCTTCAACTGTGGTGGTAACCATACTTTGGTCTGTCCTGAGCTCCCTATCAGTAGAGAGTAGATGCGTGTCCTGTCTCCGCAGGAATCCTTTTGTCACACAACACCAGTTTGATACAGATGAGCAGAAACGTAGATGGGTATCCTGAAATACAGCACGTTTAGAATTGCTGAAACATCTGAACAAGATTTAGGAAAAAAAACATGATGTCGTGGGTCAGAGCCAGTCACAAACACCAATAAACTGAAGAATAAAATTGGAATCTTAAAGTAGGTGGGTGCCAAGGAAAGCAATGGTAAGATAGCGACACCGTTTGTGTCCCTGGAAGCAGACTCCTTTATGGCCAACAGTGCGATCTAACCCAAGACACCAACTCTGCCCTTTTAGAAATCAATAAGGATCAACTGAGCAATGTCAAAGATAAAAAAGTAAATCTTTAAAAATAAAGGGAGGAACTGGGGTGTCCCTGGGTGGTAGAGTGCATGCTTATCCTATGGCAGGCCTTGGATTCATTTCGCAACACTAAAGGAACAACATCCTGAAGGGGAAAAAACAAAGCTCTAAGAGTTAAAATTAGTCCTTCAAAATGTATTGGGCCACTCAGCAGAATCCTTTTTAGAAGACAATACCATGACTCTATTAAGATGTACTTTTTTTAAAAGATCAGGATAAATGGATAGTACCATGAAATTAAACCCACATTCACCAACACAAAACTAGCGGTTGAAACAGTAAAACAGACCTGATGACACTGCACAGTTGATAGTGTAAAAGGTGGACATGAGAAGAGTTTACAAAGTCGTAGAATTCCTGAAGAAAGAAAATGATCAGGGATAGTGCTGTATGCTTTTAATCACAGCATTTTCCTGCCAGGGCTACATACATAGTAAGACCTTGTCTTTAAAGAGAGACAAAATAATTGAGATAATCGTAGGGGTTCAAACAATACAGATTCCAAGAATAAAACTGAGGGAATCAATTAGAAGTAGTAGTCTAAGTGGATGAAGGCTTTCCTCAGTAGAAAAGGAGAAAATTCAGTGGGTTTGCTAGGTTCCAGAAAATTAATAAGCAGAAGCCAACGTCTTCTATTGCTGTGTCAGAATGCTCTGACAAAAGCAACGTACGGGAGGCAGGGTCTATTTTGACTCCCCATTTGAGAAAATGTGGCTAAAAGTCCTGGTAGCGGCGCCTGAGGCAGCTGTTCACATTGCAGAAGCAGGAAGCACAGAATGATGTTAATACTCATCTCCCCCGCCCCCACTTTTAATTATAGTCTTGAACTTCAACACTGAGAAAAGTGTTCTCCATAGTTAAGGTGGGTCTTCCAACTTCCATTAACATGAACTAAATGATCTCTCATAGGCATGCCCAAATCCTGCCTCCTAGAAGATTCTAACAGATTGACAGTATTGACCATCATACATCTTTAAGAGGAAATCTGGGTAAGTGCACATTTATAAAATGACATATATATATATATATATATATATATATATATATATATATTCTATGTGTATAACTGTTTGGCCTGGTGTGGGTAGAGGTCAGAAGAGGGTGTTGGGTCCTGGAGTTACAAACTGCTGGGAGCAGGCATGTGGATGCTGGGAACTGAACCTGGGTCCTCTGCAAGAGCAGCCAGTGTCCTTAACTGCTAAGCCATCTATCTAGCAGCCAAAAGTTGATACATTTCAGGGATAAAGAACAAACTGGTAACATCCTATCAGAGGATAAAGTTATTTATTTGAAAAGCTAGAAACTATCTCCAGAGTGATGATAGATACCCATAATCCTGAATGTGGAGGCCAAGGATGGTAAGTGTAAGGTCATTCTTGACTGCAAAACAAGTTGGAGGTCAGTCTGAGCTACAGGAGACCCAGTTTCGAGGAAAAAAAATACCTAAATACTGACCTTCAGATATCTTCTCTGTAATAATTATTATAATAATTAAATGCTAAAGGAAAATGCAGCAAAACTGGCAGCTGTTGGAACGGTTCAATGTGATTCTCCTTGGATCATTTCATTCACTCTGAAGTCTTGGTTGCTCTGAGTAACTCTTAATTTTGCATTTGCACTGATTTACTGGGTGGGCAGCGCATGTTACAAACAGCATCTCTATGGAAGTCGGTGACAACTCATAGGAGTTCTCTCCTTCTACCATGTGCGTTCTGGGAACCAAACTCAGGTCCTCAGGTTTTGTGGCAAGCATCTTTATTCTTTGAGCCATCTCACTGGCCCAAGAATAACTCCTCTTGAGCTCCAGGTCAGTATATCTACTACACATGGGACAGTGCCATGTGACCTCCCACATTTACGTCAACTCTACATAGCCAAACTACTAGCAGTTAATTGATAAAACCTTAGCTTCAATTTCCCCAGACTTAGAGGGGTTTGCAATAATATCCACCTCATATATGTATTGCACAGAGTAAATAAGATAACACACAAAGAACCCGGTATATAATACTATGTACCCAATAAAGGTTATCTGTTAGTGTTATCTACCCCACCCAGCCCTATTCCTCGTCTTGTATCTAGTGGACAGTGATACCTTTACATATATACAAACTGTAAATAAGGCTGTAATTGTAATGCCTCATAGGCTGGCAGTGTAGCTTTGTGGTAGAATATTTATCCAATATGTATTTTCCCCACCCCTGAATGTAACACCACCTACCCAGTCACAAATTCCCATAAAGTTTAACGTACATGAATCTATTTAATATTTCTTTTGGTTACTTTTTATGTGTAAGGTGTGTCCATATGTATATGCATGTATGCATGTGTGAGCATACTTATGTGTACATGTCTATGTGGAGGCCAGAAAACACCTTGGGTGTTTTCCTCCATCACTCTTCACTTTAGGGTTTTGTTTTTTTTTTTTTGGTTTTTCGAGACAGGGTTTCTCTGTGGCTTTGGAGCCTGCGCTGGAACTAGCTCTTGTAGACCAGGCTGGACTTGAACTCACAGAGATCCGCCTGCCTCTGCCTCCTGAGTGCTGGGATTAAAGGCGTGCACCACCACTGCCCGGCTACTTTAGTTTTTTTTTGAGACAGCATTGACCACTGAAACTAGAATTCTCATTTCTGCTAGACTAGCTAGCCTTTTGGCCCTCTGCCCAACACTGGGGGTACACATCCATACTGCCAGACCAGGCTTGTATGTGGGTGCTGGGGATCTGAACTCAGTTTCTCATGCTTTTGTAGCAAGCACCCTATGTTCTGAGCTCTCTCTCCCCAATCCTAATACCTCTTTAATATATTTTTGCTACTCGAAAGTATGGTCCCCAGACCCAGCAGCATTTCTGAGAGTTTGTAGTAGCATCTCAGGCCCCACCCCTAACCTCCTGAATCCAGAGCTGCATTTTCACAAGAGCCTCTGGTCATTAGTTTCCATCTAAAGTTTGAGAAGCAAACTTTGCGTATAACCACTTGTTGGTTAAAGCCTGTTATATCATCTTACTGAGACTACACAATGTCTCGACTCCTTCCAGTGGTGTCATCTCCAGTTGTTTCTTCTTGTACTGGGATTGGTCTTTCTATAACAAACTTTTTTTTTTCTTTTTGGTTTTTTCGAGACAAGGTTTCTCTGTAGCTTTGGAGCCTGTCCTGGCACTAGCTGTTGTAGACCAGGCTGGACTTGAACTCACAGAGATCCGCCTGCCTCTGCCTCCAGAGTGCTGGCATTAAAGGCATGCGCTAACACCACCTGGCTCTATAACAAACTTAATCATATTCATGTCCTGACTCCCAACTTCCTTTTTCTTTTTGTTGCTGGGGCTTGAACCCTGTGCCCTAGTATCCTTCCATACTTCCCAGATAATCAGTTTTGGCTGGATCTTAGAGCACATATCAAGATTGTGAGGAGCCAGGCAAAACCCAGTAACTGTGGCACTGAAACAGATATGACACCACATAAATGATTTAAAAGTTCTGGAGGAGCCCTGAAAGTTAAGTGTGAACACTGAAGCACAAATACTTCAGTTAGGGGCTGGAGAGGTGGCTCAGTGATTAAGAGCACTTGCTGCTCTTCAGAGGACCCAGGTTCAATTTCCAGCTGGCAGCTCACAATCATGACTCTAGTTCAAAGGGATCTGTCACCCTCTTCTGGTCTCTGAAGGCACCACACACATATGGGATGTGGACAAAACACCCATACACATAAAATTATTAATTATAAAAACCAAACCAAACCAGAGTTCTAGCTCTGAAAAAATTTATGCTTCACAATGGCAGAAATGAAAACATATCTTAAATTTCATTTATTTTGTTTTGGTTTTTGGTTTTTTCGAGACAGGGTTTCTCTGTAGCTTTGGAGCCTGCGCTGGAACTAGCTCTTGTAGACCAGGCTGGTCTCGAACTCACAGAGATCCGCCTGCCTCTGCCTCCCGAGTGCTGGGATTAAAGGCGTGCGCCACCACTGCCCGGCCATATCTTAAATTTCTAGATATTTTTTGAGCATTAAATGGACTAGTATGTGGCTTTGAACATGATACTCAATAGTTACTGCTTTTTTTGTACCATGTGTAGTCCTCAAAAATCTTGCTTAGGATTCTGATTTCTACCCTATTGGTCTTCATTAATTTCAAGTTGTTTCCTGGTCTAAATATTTTTCTTATTTTTATTTTTTTTAATGTGTATGGATGTTTTGTCTGCTTGTATGTCCATGTTCTACATTTGTACCTGGTGCCCTCGGAGGCCGGAAAAGAGCACTGGATTCCTGGTACTTGATTACAGATGGTTGTTAAATGGAAATCAGCCCTGAGTCCTTTGGAATAGTGGCCAGTGTTCTAAAGAATTATGTAGCATTGACACTTGACATACATGCTTGTAAATTAGAAATCAGTGTTTATGTGGCATGTGGTTGATTCAACCTGTAGAAGATTTCCATGTATGTACGTTTGATTTTTCAGCTGTTGCTATCAGAATTATGAGAATACTTTTTTAAACTCCTGATCTAGGGCTGGAGAAATTGCTCAGCAGTTAAGAGTACTGACTGCTTTTCCAGAAGACCCAGGTTCAACTTCCCAGCACCCACATAGCAGCTTACTACTGTCTGTAACTCCATTCCCAGACCTGACACCTTTACACCAATGCACATAAAATAAAATTTTAAAAAACCCTCTAGATCCATACACAATATTAATAAGGGGATAGTTTAGAAAGGGGAAATTTCTTTTTAAGATATCATTTGTCTAAAAATAAAGAATTATGTAGCCATTGATATATTTGTGTTTATTTTTCATTTGTTCTAATCCCATGCCCCCAAACAAGATTAACATATCTGTATTGCTTACTAATATTTTATTGACATGTTTATTATTGCATTACTTTAAGCTCTAGCTATAAAGCTTAAATTTGATCAGTTCATTGAAAGAAAAAGAAGAAGTTCAAGAACTAGGTACTATTTCTTGAGGTGGCAGATGTCTCAGTGGGTATTTGTCATCAAGCCTAAGGACCTGCGTTTGATTCCCCAGGTGATGCAATGTGGAACGAGAGAACTGACTCTCGCAAATTGTCTTCTGAATCCCACTGAATAAGGTGTTGGAACCGGGAGGCTCAAAAGTCCAAGGCCAACCTTAATTTCATCGGGGTTTGAGGTTGGCCTGGGTTAGAGACTCCATCTAAAAGAAAAAAAAAAGTTCAAGAAACAAAAAGTTGATTCTTGTGACCAGTTTATGTCATCATAAAAATGTAATTGGTAATGAAAGTCTAAAGTATAAAACATCTTTCCTGGGGCTGGGGAATGAACTCAAACCAGTAGAGCTCTTGGCACACAAGCATTCAGGAAGCCCTGGACTCAATAACCACAAAACATGAACTGGGAGTGGAGGTGTAGGTATGAAATTCCAGCACTTAGGAGCTGGAAGCAGGAACATCAGAAGTTTAATATTAGCCTTACCTGCGTGAACAGTTCAAGGACAGCCTGGGTTACTTGAACCTCTGTTTAAAAAATAAAACAACTATAAAAAGTCCTTTCTTCTGAATTTCAATGAAAGAGGCTGTTTTTATTGCACAGATGTTCACTGAGATGGTGGCAGAACTTGAGGCTGGGCAAAGGTTTGTGGCCTTCTTAAAGAAATTGCTATAATAGCATTGTTTTTGTCCTAATTAAAGGGCGTTTTTCTTTCCGGAGAAAAAGAATACATGTAAATGGAAGTTTTTCTGTTCCAGAAGCCACTTTCCAAATAATCTCTCAGAGGCTTGCATTAATTATAATGCTTGGCTGGTAACTCAGGCTTGTTAACCACCTAACTCTTCCATTTAAATTAACCCTTATTTCTATTTATGCTTCGTCACGTGGCTCATGTCTTGTTACCTCATTTCCTACATGTCCTGCTTGCTTGGCAGTTGGCTGTCATCTCTCAACTCTACCCTTCTCCTTCCCAGCATTCTCCATTTGGCTTTCCTACCTAACTTTATACTGTTCAGCTGTTGGCCAGTCAGCTTCTTTATTAAACCAATCATAGCAACAAATCTTCAGGGTGTAAAAAAAATTATTCCACAGCAAAAACATTACAATGACTTAAACTATTTACCCACTATGTTTTTCTTAAAGAATTTTCCTTACTTGGTTCCATGGACATTACAAAACTATATGAGTTTGGCTGCACTTGAAGTTCTCTAACAGGCAAAGTCCCCTACCAGCAGACAGCTCTATTCAGGCCCTGTGTCGATTACTATTCATGCTAGGATGGAGTTTAATCTCATCATTCTGTGCTGAGTCAGACCCAGAGGGAATGTAAACCAGTCACTCCACAGGATACATGAGACATACTAAGCTGTCATCTAGGGATAGGGCTGTGCTTGGTTGGCCAAGTGGCCACCTGAATGTTTCTACAGAAGGGTAACTATTCACAGTAGATCTTAGGCAACAATGGGAGCTGTTACATTTACCTGTCCATCAGAGATGTCTCCCTTTCCTAATAGTAACAACTCAGTTTTCTTTGAGTAAACTGTATGGTCTACACACTCCTGTAGTTTGAAGGACTAACCCCTCCCCCATTCCCACCCTCTACACAGGACCCTGTGCTCTCCAACCAGAATCACCAGTGTTGGCGGGAAAGTTGGGCATGTGACCTTGTCCAGGTTAATGACACTCAGCTGAGACTCTTTCAGCAATTATTGGAAAAACAATGTTGCTCTCTGCAAGAATGTCATGGTAATGAATGCAAATCTGAGACTCAATACATTACACTGCTTTCTGAGTATGAAGGCAAGGTAGGAAAAATAGAATTCAGAGATACAGATACAATTTGCTGCTGCCAGAATTTGCTGTTGTATTTAAGATGCTCCTGGACTTCAAGGATGATGAGCCAGCATAGTTTGAGCTAGTTTTCTGTCACTTAAAACCAGAGTTACAACACACGATTCAGCTCCATTTTTTCCAAATATTGCTTAGCAGGGGACATCAATCAGAAACTCGTGAATAATGAAACAAGTGGGAAGAACTGGCTTCAGCCTCAGAACTGAAGATAGTTGAGGTAGCTGAATAAAGTCACCACTCAAAGGAACGTGGGATACTGAGGAATTTAAATAATTGGTAGTAAGCAAAATGCAAAAGAAAACTGAGAAAGATGGTGATGATATTTTTAAGACAGTGTCTTATAGTGCAGTCCTGACTGGCTGGGAATTTGTGATGTAGACCAGGCTAGCCTCCAAATCAAAGAGATCCACCTGTCTCTGCCCCCTGAGTTCTGGGATTAAAGGTATTAACATTATTTGACAAATGAATAATGAAACCAATTTTAAAAATCAATGAACAATGAACATCCTGCTAGATACTTCAGAATTAAGACATATACTAAGCCAGCAGTGGTGGCGCACGTCTTTAATCCCAGCATTTAGGAGGCAGAGGCAGGCGGATCTCTGAGCTTGAGGCCAGTCTAGTCAACAAAAAGAGTTCTAGGACAGCCAGGGCTACACAGGAAAACCCTGTCTAACTCCCCCTCAAAGATATTATACTAAAGAATTTTTTGGTCAAGATGTTAGGAATATTTTCCTAACATGAGCTCTCCGCCAATGCAAATTCCCAATCAAGCCATATCAAAACAGGCCAAATTAAGAGATATCCAGGTTTAATGGGAGTTCTGGCCCTGAAGGGAAATTGGGAAGCTGTGCCTATGTGACCACCAGGAGGAAGAAAAGGAGACCACGTGTTCCTCTTTTGGGGATTCACTTAAATATTCTTGGTGGTGGTCCTGACCTCCCCCCCACCCCAGGGAGGGGTCAGGACCTGGCCTGCTGGGATTTGGAGTCCAGAGTGCTAACTCTCAGGATCAGGGGACTAGGATAGATGCAAGGGGCTGGGGCCTAAGCTCCCAACTTAAGATGAAATACAACTAACACACTAATACACTTCAGGAAACCATAAAATAAGATGGCTTATTTTAGGTTTTATTGCTGTGAAGAAACACCATGACCACAGGAATTCTTATAAAGGAAATATTTAATTGAGGCAGGCTTACAGTTTCAGAGATTTAATCCATTTTTGTCACGGAGAGAAGCATGGTGGCGTGCATGCAGACATGGTGCTGAAGAAGCTGAGAGTTCTACATCTGGATCCACAGACATCAGCAAGAGATCGCCTCACTGGGCGTGGCTTAAGCTTCTGAGGCTTCAGAGCTCACTCCCTACTGATACACTTTTTCTCCAGGAAGCCCACACCTCCTAATAATGCCACTCCCTCATGAGCCTATGGGTCCCGTTTTCTTTTAGACCACCACATATGCCAAGAACTATTGCACAAACTTGGAGGATAATTCTTTTACTACCAGGCACATGATCCCCATGCTGACTCACAGAGAAACTGCTTATTTATCCCTTTGCAGGGTCCTCTGAGTTATCTGTCTGTTTCTTAAGTTCCGCTGCCTTCTGTTTTACTAGTCCAGAAAACCTTGGAACATACATGGCTTGAACCAGGGTGAAGCAAGCAAGTGGTGGAGCTGTTAAAGGAGCCCTGCTCTCTGCAGGTGCGTGAGCACTGAGATGAGACCTTTCAATATGCTATCCAGGGACCTCACATTTCTCACTGGGTATGTCTCTGTCAAGCAAAATTGACACTAACAGTAAGGACTTCCTTATCAAACACAGGAGAGGTGCTCTGCCCCTCTTCTATTTGTGTTTCACTCCTCTGAAACATGAAATCAATTGGCATTGCCTTCGTCAAGGGACTGCTCGGTAAGGGTCCTCTTGCTGCGTCGTAAGGCATCAGGAAAGAAGCATGCGCCAGCTCAGGGCTCCTACTCTCATTATGAAAACCACTAGTCTCATCCCTGGGCTCCACATTCATGACTTCAGTTAATGGTGTAGTTTGGATACGAATACCCCAAAGAAGCTCACATGTTGAAAGCTAATGTTCTGCAGCTAATGGACTCACTCACTGTGAGGTGATTATATCAGGAGGATCTCTTATATACCTGTGGATTAACCCACTGATGGTGGCATAATCTGATGGTGTTATTTGGAAGTACTAAAATCGCATCTGGTGATGGTGTCTAGCTGGATAAAATAGATTAATATGTGAAAAGGGAGGTGTAACAAAAGCTGGGTCTGTTTCCCAAGGGGAGGGGGATCTGCTGCTTTAAGCATACACAATATGTAGGAGACTCGTTCACTAGA
>JAQHUG010000294.1:2326273-2336282 GCA_028555095.1 Dicrostonyx torquatus
TACCATGGTCAAGTTGGTATTTCCAACATTGAACTCATATAGAGGTGTCTGATACTCTGCCAATGCTCACATTATCTATTTTTGCCTGATAAACTGTTATGACATTACAAAATGTAATGTCATTGTGGGTTCTGTGGATTAGGGATCCAGGCAAAATGTACCAGGCTTGACTTTTGAGTCTCTTCATCACGTCTGGTCCTGACATGATTCAAAGTTTTTAAAATAATTTAAATGGTTGGTAGTTCTAAGTACTAGTCAGGGTTCTCTAGAGGAACATAAATGATAGAATGAACATGCACACACACACACACATACACACACACAGAATTTATTAGAGTTGCTTAACAAGCCTCCTAGAGATCCCATTAGTCCAGCAATTGCTATCTCCCCAGAATCCAGTAGTTGTTCAGTCCACGAGGCTGGATGTCTCAGCTGGTCTTCAGTAGATGTTGTGATCCCAGAAAGGAAGACTCTTTTAAATGGCAGTATAGGAGAGGACTTGCCAGTCGGAGTGAGGGCAAATATCACAAGCTTCATTCTTCTATGTCCTTTATATAGGCTGCCACCAGAAGGTATGGCCCAGATTTAAAGTAGATCTTCCCACATCAAAAGGTCCAGATTAAGGTAGGTATTTTACATCAGATGATTCAATCAAGAAAAATCCTTCACAGACGTGTCCAGTTGCTTGGGTTCTAGTTAATTCCAAGTGAGGTCAAGCTGACATCCAAGAACAGCCACTACACTCCAGAGTCACCTCTAGGATGATACCCTAGGAAGACAGATGAGGATGGACCTGGGAATTGTCACAGTTTGGTATCTTCCAGGCAGGGAGGATGTTTTCTAGACCTAGCCTTGGGAGTTACATGGTGTCTCTCCTGCCATGGTCTAGGGGCCACAGAAGTTTCAAGGGAGAGAAACGAGCCTCACTTTCTCAGGAGGGTGTGACAGGGGTATGTGACAGGGATGTGACAGGTGAGTGTAACGGGTGGGTGTGACAGGGATGTGACGGAGGGTGTGACGGGTGGGTGTGATGGGGGTGTGACGGGAGAGTGTGGCAGGGGTTTGACGGGGTGTGTATGTATGTGTGTGTGATTGGAGGGTGTGACAGGGGTGTGACTGGAGGGTGTGATGGGAGGGTGTGACAGGGGTGTGACGGGTGGGTGTGACAGGAAAGTGGAGGGAGGGGAATTCTGTTGGAGTAATCTTCAAAATATACTTTATATTTTGCCATATCTTGTTCCTTATCAAACCTCTACCCTACCAGCACTAGCAGCCACGGCTCCATTATGCCTGTTCTCCCTAGACCAAGTGAAGCTGACTTGATGGCCCCCTTTTCAGTGGTTGCCCTTTCTATATTTATGAGTTGTTTCTGTGCACAGAGAAGAGCTCCCATCCTCACTGAACAATATGGGCTTGTAGAAGTCTCTATAAGTCAGTAATTAGTAGTCTCCCATCTTCTTTTTGAGGCAGAATCTCATGGAGCTCTAAGTGGCCTTGAACTTACTATGTAGCCAAGGATGCCCCTGAGATTCATCGGATGCTGGTGCTAGGATCAAACCCAGAGCATTGTGAATGCTAGGAAGCAGTCACTCACTGGGCTACATATATTACCCGCTCATTATTTTTTACTTTGATGCTCCAAAGGTCAGATGGAATGTTGGAGGGGAGCTCTTTCAGGCTCCTGTGTCTTGACATCTATTCAAATGTACAGAGAGTTAACACACATATATACACATATCGAGAGGTTATATATATTGTTAAGAGTTACAAGAGAGTTCATATACATGTCCTTAGATACAATTTTTTATACATGTATTGTGTGGTTGTTTTCTCCAGGTTGGACATGACTATTGTCATGTAGGTTCTGCATCATGACAGGCTTACAAACAACACTGCCAAATCACCCAGAATTTAATTTTCAGAAACCTTGAGCTTTTCCCTTTAAAGCTGATTATCAAGGACATTTTTCTTTGTCACAGTGATTGAAAGCTGGTAATTGCATACACACATACTCATAAAAAATTCAGCTCCATTTCTTGGGGTTTTACATAAGAGCTTTATTTGTCATTCTCTCCAGCAGTGAGAATCCTGCCTCAACATATTTCCAACCGTGCCTTTGGCTTACAGCCATGTTGTCATTTCTGAGGGGATGGCAGAGAAGGGAGGAGAAGAGTAAGGAGCCAGAGGGTTGTGTGCCAGTCTTCTGTAGCCCAGCCCCTGCCTCATGTCCATTGCCTGGTTGGTGCTGACTGGACTGCCTGATCTCTCTGTCAAGCACTTTTAGTCCTTCTTGTCACCTCAGCCTTTTCCTCAGCCTAGTGATCTAGCAGTTCTTTTTGTCTTCTAATGCCTCCCAACCTCACAGAGTCTTATGTAGTTCAGGCTAGCCTCAAACTTGCTACATAACTAAGATACACATGAACTCCTGATTCTCCTGTATCTAACTCCCATGTATAACCATGCTTGTCTATTATTATTTTTAATTATAAAGTATTCCCTGTGGGGCTGAGGAGATGGTTTAGGCAGTAAAATGATTTCTGCGTGTGCATGAGTACTTGAGTTATGTTCTCCAGTGTCTACATCAAAGTCAGTGTGGCACCACATACTTGTATTCATAGTACTGGAAGCAGAAGCAGGTGGGCCCTTGAAGCCTGTCAGTTCGCCACCCTAGCTGGATCAATAGGCACTAGGTTCAGTGAGAGACCCTGCCTTAAAAATGAGGTGGCCAAGTGCACATACATGTGCATGCATCCACATGTACACGTATGTATGCTATACACATGCGAGTACCTACGCACATACACAAAGAAAACTATTTCATGCTCAGTGTGGTGGTTTGACTAAGAATGCCCCTCCCCCCAAGCATGGTGGTGCCTGCACTGGGGAGGCAGAGGTAGGCAGAACTCTGAGTTCAAAGCCAGCCTGGTCTACAGAGTGAGTTCAAGGATAGCCAGGGCTACACAGAGGAACCCTGTCTTGAGAAACAAAAAACAAAAAACAAAGAATGGGTCTCCATAGGCACATATATTCCAATGCTTAGTCACCAGGGAGTGACCCTATTTGAAAGGATTAGGAAGAGTAGGGGTATGTGGCCTTGGTGGAGGAAGTGTGTTACTGGGTGGGCTTTGAGGTTTCAAAGGCGCGTATCAAACCCACGGTCTCTCTCTTAGCCTGTGGACCAGGATGTAGTTTTCGACTCCAGCTCCATGTGCGCTGCCATGCTCCAGAGCTGCCAGGATGATAATGCACTAACTTCTGAAACTGTGAGCAAGTCCCCGATTAAATGCTTTCTTTTATTAGAGTTGCCTTGGTAATAATGTCTTTTCACAGCACAAGAACAGTGACTAAGACACTTAGTTTTACAAAATCAAGAAGTGATGTAACTTGTGTGAAGGAGGCCATGAAAGTCCGCATATTTCATTTTCACCAGTTCTAAGATGGAACTAGATTCTTCCACGTGATTTTCAGAACAAACATAATGTGTTAATACTTATATGCTAACCTAAGAAATTAATGAAGGCATTGATGATGATGATGAGAGGAGAGAGGCAGAAGAACACGGATGCTGTAGCTCAGTGGTAAAGCACTTGCCTGGTATGGGGGAGGCCCCATGTTCAATCCCTAGCACCGGAAAAAACATACACACCAGTCTTTGAAATAGGATAGTTTTGTGTGCTTTCTCTTGCCCATGTCTGAGCATAACTCTGGTATCATCTAAGCAGACATACAGGGATCCAGCATGAGAATATGCCACCATTATCCATTTATACACAGGCCACACCACTGAGGGACACCAGTCTGTGCCAAAGGCCTTCATTAACATTGCCATTCAGTCTTGCTTTGCCCTTTGGGCTGGTTCTTGGGTGGGGATGACTAGAAGCTTCTGGAAAGAGACTGATAGGGCTGGAGGAAAAGCACCAGAAGGCTGAAGGTTGAGTTCTCTCACTTCTGTGCCTGGCCCTATTCATCCTCTTGCCTTCATGCTTGGGTAGGACAAAGGCCCCAGGCTCTCTCTTGCTGGCCCTACAATTTCTTCACCTTTCACATACTTGGTATGGTTATCTCACTGCCCAAACTTGTGTGGGTTCAGTTATCCATAGTCATGTGTGGTTTCAAGACATTAAGTGGAAAGTTATAGAAATAAACAATTTGTCAGTTCTAACTTGCATGCCATTCTGAGTAGGGTAATGAAGTTTTCACTAACTGGCTTCATTCCACTCAGGATGTGAGTCACCCCTTTGTCTGGTGCATCCTACTATAGATGCTAGTCACAGTGGATTGTATTGGTGTTATAAATGCTTGAGTTTCAGAAACTCTCACTTATTTTATTTAGTATTGACTCCAAAGCACAAGAATATTGGTACTGACTGGGCGTGGTGGTGCACACCTTTGATCTCATCACTCAGGAGGCAGAGGCAGGCAGATCTCTGGGATTTTAAGGTCAGTCTGGTCAACAAAGAGAGTTCCAGGACAGCCAGAGCTGTTACACAGAGAAAACCTATCTTGAAAAACTAAGAAAAAATATTGATATTGATGATTTTGATATAACAAAAATGCCAGAGGCCATGGAAATATATAGCATAAAGCAATTGATAATTCAGAAGTCAACCCACTAGAGGAGTAACTCTGATGAAGGTTAATCCTGTTCAGGCAAGGCCTGCAGGATCATTGACTCTGGAAACTGTACCTCACATTTGCTAAGGCAACTTGGTGTCTCCCCAATACCTTCATTGTAGTGTATAATCTCATGTGATGCTCATATGTAATCTTATTATCTCAATCTTATGGACACATGTATCTGTGGGTGGTCAGGGATATGACTTTTCAATTAGATATATAATTTTGGTATATAGACTACATGCTTCATAACTAGATCTATTGTCCCATGAGGACTGCAGACACTTAAAAGCCTGCTTTGTTCCTTTTTGCTCTGACTAACTATACACAATTAGCTCATTTTCACCTCAGAGCAAGTTCAAGTTAGGCTAAAGGTTTTTTGTAAATGGATCTTGAGTTTGAAACTTTATAGCTGTACACAAGGTCAGAGTCGCAGGTGTCCAACCAAGGTTGCTACACAAAGCACCCTAAGGAAGGCGTGCCAGTTCTTCACTTGCCAGTCTGCTGACAACAGACCTATGTCTCAAAGTTTGTCACTGGAAACTGTGTCCTCCTCCCCCCATCTGGTCACAGTCTTACTCCTGCAACCTTGGAACCTTGGGTTGTCACAGCAATGGCTCAGCTCCCTATCGCTTATCCTAGAAATATGCTTTTGACCATTGAGAGGTAACTCTTATAATTTTTTTTTTATTGCTTCAAGGCTCTTATAAGAAGAAGAGTTTTTAGGCTAAAGGAAAAGAAGCTGGAAGGAGAAGCCAGGAGAATTAGAACAGAAGCAGACCAACAGAGAGACTGGTTCAGGAAAGCACGTGTGAGAGACTCCATTCACCCTCAGATACCCTAAGAAAAAGTCCTTTTCGCTTGTTGTCATTTCCAGTCTAAACCCTGAAGAGAGTCTTGGGGCTGGACCTAAAGACTCTTGTTACAAAAAGAAGCCAAAACATATTTTCTTTAAGTAAAAAAGGTGAAAAATCTAGACTTAATAAGGAAATTAAAAATCCTATACACTAAGTTTGGTAAAATATGCAGTAAGAACAAATCTTTCCTTGAAATTAAGAAGAGGCAATAGAAAATTTGTGTTAGTATTGTTTTTCCCTTCAGTCTGCAAAAGAGATAGCCGAAGTGCAACCCGTGCACAGCTGAAACAGAAAAGGGGTGATATTTGTCTTGGGATTTGTCCCCTGAATTAAAGGGGTTTGTTGTAAGCAGCAACCCTTGGCTGTTGAGGGAGAATCTCCTGTATCCTGGAGGGGCCTCAAACTCCCTCTGTATTTGGGAATGACCTTGAAGTTTTGATAATCCTGCCGGCCCACTCTGAGTGCTGGAATTACAGACATGGACTACCACACCAATTTATGTGGTGGTAGGGATTAAAATCCAGGCCTTCATGCGTGCATGCTATGTAGGCCCTTGATCAGCTGAGGTGCATTCCCAGCCCAGCCACAAGATCAGCTAATGCTATCTACAGATGTAATCTATTTGTCCAAGGGCAAGCACTCAAGCCTAAGAAGGCGTGAGCTCTAACTACATTTCTCTTGTTGGGGCAAAATACTGTGTCAAGGAGTAACTCAGGGAAGAAGGTTCATTTCAGCACACAATTTCAGGTCACAGTCCATCACTGTGGGGAAGTCGAGGCAGGAGCGTCACACCCATCCACAGTCAAGAGCAGAGAGAACGAGTGCGCGCATATTCCTTTGCTGGCTGTGCTGAGCTGGATTTCTTCAGTCACATTCAATTCAGCACCTCCTGCCTCGTTGGCGGTTAGGTCTTCCCAAAGCAGTTAACACGGTGAAGATGCTGCTTCTCCACAGTCACGCCACAGGACAACTAGATGTAGACAGTCCCTTATTGAGACTCTCCCAAGGGACTAATCAAGCTAATAAGTAAAACTAACTGCAACAGCTTGGAAGGCACTCTCACATCTAAGTACACTTTCTTTCCGCCGCCCACAAGAGAGACTTGTTTCACAGGCAAAGTAGAAAGCAAATCCCGGGCTGTCACCTTTAAAGACCTTGGCTGCCACACACCCCGTCTCAGCACCACTGTGCCAACTCCATATTTATTTTCTAAACTAAGCAAGTGATTATCTCTCAGGACATAAGAATTCAGTAAGGCTTACTGAAGACCAACTGCTGGCACACACGTCTGGTTTCTAAGAAATTTGTTCTATTTAAATCTACTCAGCTAGACGGGCAGCCACATGGCTCACACACGTGCTCCACAGGCAGCCACACGGCTCACACACGTGCTCCGTGGGTAGCCACATGGCTCACACACATGGCTCCACGGGCAGCCACACGGCTCACACACATGCTCCATGGGCAGCCACATGGCTCACACACATTGCTCCACAGGCAACTCATGGCTCACACACACTCATACTTGCTACTCTGAGCCACTCAGAGTGTGCACATGCGCGTGCACACACGCACACACACACACCTCACAGATAGATTTCACATATATTCTCGTGCACTCACACATACAATTCCATCTATACACACTCACACTCTCTTTATACTCACACTCTCATAGACAGTCACAAGCACATGCACTGGCATCCTCACACACACTCATGTTCTCACACACACATTCATACCTCACCTTTGCACACATGTACACACCTGTCATCCCAGTTCTCAGATACAGCGTGTAGTGGCCAGAGGGAGGAAAGTGCAGTTCTGACCTCCTGGAAGAACACAGCAGGGCTGTGCTGTGTGAGCCTAAGTCTCCATCAAGCTATGGTGACACATCTAGGCATATGGGAGGCCTCAGTGAGTGCCACCTTTCATCCCCACTACTCGCGGGTTCGCTGGTGTCTTGGCCCAGTGGTCACCCTTTAGGTAGGCATCTGGGCAGTGGCTATGGCTTATTATAGTAAGTCCACTAGCCGTAAGGCTACTAGCCACCCTCAAACACAGTCAACTCATTATCCACTGTGGCCTGCTTCAGGACATGCCCAGGGAAGACCCCAGATACCACTACGTGGGTTAGCAGAATCTGACAAGTATTTTATCTTAAATCAGTGTCTTACTACACCTCAAACTTATGATCCTCCTGGCCCGGGCTCCCAAGTGCAGGCATCACCCGCTGGACCACTAGACCTGGCATCTACTCTTCATGTGACATTCCTTTAGAGAGAGCCGCACTAGTCTCAGGCCTAACTCTAACAAATCTGGACAGATGTGTTTATCAATACCATCAAGGCTCTGGCACTTCACCATGTCTATAGATCAGTGTCTCTTGGTCTTAGTGCAGATCTAGTCCTCTGACTCCACTTCTGACCCAGTTCCTGCCCAAGGCTTTCAGTACCTCTCGCCTGGAGCTCTCTGAGTGTGAGCAGCTGCCAGGGCCATCCAAGCTGCAGACAGACAGCCTCATCTTGCCTCCTTCCCCAGCTTATTACAGGACATGTGTGTTCAAATCACTGGAGGACAGGAGGATAGCAAGCTGTTCCTCCTCCTACCAGATCCATCTTGGTCTTTCCTCTCCTGAGGATGCCATTCCAGCTCCTGTTCTCACTGCTGTTTGCTATCCACACAGGACTGAGATTCTACCACAGCGCCAACCTCTTGCTCTTCCTGGGATCTGCTAATTTCCTGTGTTCCTTTCAGGTCTTGTGTATGTTATGCCTAAATCCATGGGTCCCCACAAAAGCCAACAAAGGAGACCAAGTCCCATATGTAAAAGCAAAGAGCCTTTATTTTAATCAAGTTTGCAAACTCAGTCTCTCCGCATGTCCAATGTATTGGAATATCTGGAGAGCCCCGAGCTGAATTAGAATTGGGTTTTTATAGTAGTAAAGGTGGGGGTGAGGGATCTCTGAGGTTCAGGACCCCTGATTGCTGAAATTTGTCTCGGGGTGTCCTGGTGAGGTGCGCTGGCAGGTGATCCTATCTACAGCGGTTGGAATGTCAGGCATTTTCTTTGAATGGTCTGTTCTTGGATGGGGGTCGGGTAATCTCAGCTTGTGGTGTTTTCCTACTACCAGGTATTGCTTCAAGGTAAACTAAGGAGACTCAGGCCTCTTATTTAAATTTATCGATGGCCAGAGTCCCAGGTGATAGAACTTCCTTTGGGTGACCTGCCCAGACTTAGCTTATCATGGCTGGCCCCCACAGTCAATAGGAATGGGTGTTGTTAAGTGAGGAATAGAAGACTCAGCTCTAGACTCCAGCTGTGCGGGCCACACTGGCCTCCAACTGTAGGCAATCCTCTTGCCTCTGCTTCCTGAGTGCTAGGTGTATAGGCCTAAGTCACCAAATCTTGCCTTGGCTTCTCCTTAAGTCTATCAGGCCCATGACAACCTCTAGGCCTCTGGACTTTTTATTACCTCAAATTATTATTATTTTTTTAAAGATTATTTATTTATTACATATACATTATTCTGCCTGCATGTGTACCTGCACCCCAGAAGAGGGCACCAGATTTCATTAGAGATGGTTGTGAGCCACCATGTGGTTGCTGGGAATTGAACTCAGGACCTCTGGAAGAAGAGTCAGTGCCCTTAACCGCTGAGCCATCTCTCCAGCCCCTACCTCCAATTATTGAATAATGGAGTGCCAGAAAGCATCAATTGGTCAGTCTCTACCAGAACCGCCCAAGAGCTTGAAGGTTCAGAGTGTTAGACATGAGGCTTGAAGTTGTCTCCACACTATTAAGGCTGGAGGGCATCAGTTTCCAGGTCTCCCAGGAAACTGATGCCCTCCAGCCACCTGTGAGTCAGATCTGGGAAGCAGCAAGGCCTCTGGCTTCCATCTCCTTATCTGCCCCTTCCACTTGCTACACAATTGGATGGCAGCAGAACGCGGCTGCTCTGTTCTGTACCTGACACTCTGCACCAGTGTGTGATCTGAAATAAGGCCAGCAGACCTTAGGGCAATGAATGGATCCATTTTGGTTTTATGAAATAATGTTATTTTTTCTGATTTAAAAACTTATTAATAAGATAGAAGATGGGCGGGGAAGATAGCTCAGTTGGTGAAATCCTGGCCTTGGGGCTGGAGAGGTGGCTCAGTGGTTGAGCACGGATTGCTCTTCCAGAGGGCCCAGGTATGATTTCTAGCACCTACATGGTGGCTCACAACCATCTGTAGGGATCCAACACCTTTGGGCCTTCACAGACACTGCATACATGTGCTGCACATACATATATGCGGGTGAAACATCCATACATATAGGATAAAAAAAAAAAACCTGCCCGCAAGCAGGAGGACCTGAGTTTGATCCCAAGTCCATCTCCCCTGCCCTCCACTCCAGTCAAAGTCAGGCATGGTGGTGCATGTTGCAATCCCAGCACTGGGGAGACAGACAGGAGGATCCCTGGAGTTGCTGGCCAGCTTAGTTTAGCCTACCTGGTGAGCTCTAGTGAAAGATCTTATCTTAATGAGGT
>JAQHUG010000294.1:2336473-2358684 GCA_028555095.1 Dicrostonyx torquatus
GGGGGAACCTGGGACTTGCTTTGCTCATATGACCTGAGTTTGATCATCAGAACCCATTTTTTTCTTTCCTGCCAGGTGTGATCGTGTGTGCTTGTATTTCTGGGTGCAGGTGAGTTTGAGGCAAGAGACCCTGAAACAAGCCCCCCCCCAAAAAAAAAGAATGGAAAATAAATACAGGGCTGGAAACAGCTAAATGATGAGTGTATTCTTGGCATGGGTGAAACTTAGATCTCAACATTAGTTGTAAGATGACAATGATGGTGACGATGATGACGATAAAAGGAGGAGAAAGGGAAAACATACAGGCAAAGTGTGGTGGTATGCAGTTGTCACCTGTGCTTGGGAGGTGGAGGCAGGAGGATCAGGAGTTCAAGGCCAGCCTGGGATATGTAAGATCCTGTCTAAAACAAACAAACAAAAAAGAAAATACATTCTTTGGTATAGAAAAAACTCTAGCATCTAAGCACCCAGAAGTGCCTGATTTTACTGCAGTGAGCACCAGTTTCCAACTACCCAAGGACCCAGCAGGTGTCCACTCATGATGCTCCCCTGCTGACTTGTTTTGCCTCTCTGTGTAAGTATGTGTGTGTGCATACATGTGTGTGTGTGTATGTATGTGTGTGTATATGTGTGTATGCATGTGTGTGTGTGTTGTATGAGGAATGGCTGCATCCCACCCAGCAAGCTTACACCCAAAATAACCACACAGAAATTGTATTAATTAAATCACTGTTTGACCCATTAGCTCTAGCCTCTTATTGGCTAATTCTCACATCTCGATTAAGCCATTTCTATTAAATCTGTGTATCACCACGTGACTGTGGCTTACCAGCAAGATTCTAGCCTATGTCCATCTCAGGCAGGAGATTCATGGCGCCTGCCACACTGCACTTCTTCCCAGCATTCAGTTCAGTCTACTCCACCTATCTAAGTTCTGCCCTATCAAAAGGCCAAGGCAGTTTCTTTATTCAATCAATGAAAGCAACATATAGACAAAGAACCTCCTACATCATGTGTGTGTATGTGTGTGCACGTGTGTCCGTATGCGTGTGTGCATGTGTGTGTGTGTGTACTACTACAGTTTTCATTCCTCAAATGCCTCCCACCTTTCTTATTTATTCTTTTCTTGTGAGAGTGGGTCTCTCACTGACCAGAACTCACCAAGTGTACTAGGCTGTGGGATGGATCATCTCAGATGTCAAGGTGACTGGATCTGCTATCAACTAAGTACTGGGCACTCCTCTCCTCTCCTTTAACCCTGGCTGTCCTGGAACTCGCTCTGTAGACCAGGCTGGCCTCAAACTCACAAAATCTGCCTGCTTCTGCCTTCCAAGTGCCAGGATTAAAAGTGTGCACCATTGTCCCTCTTTGAGGGATTTCTTTGGTTAGATTATTTAAAATGGAAAGACTCACAGTAAATGTGGGTGGTGTCTTCTGATGGCAACTTAGATAAAAGGGAGATGGAAGAAGGAAGCTTGCTTTTTGCCTGCTTGTTTTCTTTCTTGCTGGCAAATTCATCTGTTCTGTTGCTGCAACTGCTGTACTCCTCGCCAATATTATAACCAGCTTTTTAAGGCTTCTAATGTAGACTGAAGACTGGCAGCTATCAGGCAACCCACTGTTATGGATGAGCGACTACCTTCTTGACCTTCATGGTGTGACACAGCCATTGTTGGACTACCCAGGTTTTATGATATATGTCTAATAAATCTTCTTTTAATACACATTCATTCTATTACTTCTGTTCTTTTAAATAACTCTAATACAGCTGGCTATTTAAAGAGCCCCAATAATCCTTCTGTCTGACTCCCCAGTTCTGGGACATATACCATTAAGTCTGGCTTTTTAAAATCATGGATTCTAAGGACTGAAGTCAAGTCTTCATGCTAGAAAGGCAAACACTTTACCAAGAGAGCTGTTTTCCCTAGCCTCTTGATTTTTTGAAACAAGGTCCCCCAGTATAAGCGCAGGCTGGCCTTGAGATTTCAGTCTCTTCTTTGGCCTCTTAAGTGCTGGGGTTATGGTCCCTTGGTGACCCATGTGCCAAAGGTCCCATTTGAAGTCCTCTTTTGACCTATTTTTGACTGGTCCCAGAGAAGCTGATGAGGCTGAGGTGGTAATGTGGGACTCTTGAGTGGGGAGATGTGAGGTCACCTTAGATATCAGCTTGCTAGTCGGGACTTCTGCCACTTTTCACCTGGTTCTGCTACATTCCAGACCCAGCCTTGGGGACCTGGCCTTCAGAGTCCCTTCCTCAGAAGGAAGCCCTTGTTTCTGGTGAACATAAGGCCCAGTCCCACCTATCCTAGCAGACTGTGTTAGATCTCGCTTGTTCTCCTCCCTGACAAGTGTAAGGCATGCTCTGCCCTATCCTGGAAGCTTGGTCACTTGGATGAAGAACCTCCAGCTTGCACCCGCCTGCCCATCACACCTCACTTGTCCTTCAGGCCTCCCCCACTCCCATCTGGTGGCTCCAAAAAGGGTGTCAAGCTACATGCAACTGGAGGACAGGGGGAGCGCAGAGCACCATCTGGAGATGTAGAAACACAAGCCGACTCATCAGGGAACAGTAAGGCAGCATATACTTAAGGAGGTTTTGCCAGGAGCTATGGAGGAGTTGTGTGGGTGGGAGGAGGGGAAGACAGATGGATGTGTGGGTAGCAGGGGGCAGAGCCTGATCAGGAACCCCCAGATTTGCATGTTGTCATTATCTTCTTCTAGGCTTGTTGTCTAGTGGGCAGCTGTGTCCCCTGGGGGCAGGGAGCTCTGGGGACAGGCTAGACATCAGCCCACTAATCAGAGAAGAGATCTGTAGGCGAGAGGTGGTTTGCAGGGGTAGTAGGGAGATGCGCGAGGGTGTGTTGGAGGAGTGTATGCAGTATGCACATTTGAGAAAGAACAGAAAAAGAAAAAAAATTCCCACCTCTCTGCCTGGCTCTGCCACACCCCAGCCCCAGCCCCCCAGGCCCAGCAGCAGCAGATAAAGCGGGTTCTGCAGCCTTGGAATGGCCGGTGTGAGTGGCTGAGAAAGCACTGAGAGACAAGGTAGACAGCTGGGAACAGCAGAGGCCCAAAGGCACAGGCAGAGTAGACGGGGCCTGGGCTGGGACAGTGCTGGGGAGGAGTGGGTGCGGTAGGCCTAGGCTGATTACCACCCCACCCCACCAAGCTTAAGGCACACAGGCCCCTCCCCGTTCTAGGGATCAGTTCAGAACATTTTAAAAAGCAGAGTGAGGTTTACTGGAAAACCTCTTGGATTTCAACAGTTTATACATTACCAGGTTTCTTTATGGCATTTTCATACCAATGACCCATCCTATCCTCACTGGCATTTCCGAGGCTATGCTTCATTCAGACAGCTTTAATGTTCTGCAAGGCTCCCTGAGAAAGCCCAGGAAGAGGCTGCCGCTGCCTGCTACTTTCTTCTGTTTGAGGAAGGAATCGCAAACCAAATGGCAGCAACTACAGTTAGGGGTTCCTCAGGTTGAAGAACTGCTCCTGAAGACTTGGCAGGCAGTGTATCTCCCACTCTTGCTGGAGACTTGTTGGCTGGCTCTATGGGCTGCCCTCATTCCAGCGTTGGGAGCTGTGTGAGACAGATTGAGTCCTGCTACTGGTGGCTTCTCAGTCATCTTGATATATTGATGCTGAAGGGCACAGAGAAGGCTCTTTCGTGTCCTGTGTTCTGGGCTCTGCAGTCTATTTGAGTCTGCATTTGCTTACTCAAGCTCCTCAAGAGGAGTTGAGGCCTCTGGGTGCAAATCCCAGCTTAGCCACTGTCCCCAACATGGGTGAGGTCCCCAAGGTGAGCTGGAGGTCACTGTGGACAGATGGAAGGCTGTGGGTCTAGACTCAAAAGGGGGTTGGATGGGTCCAGGCACATCTCTCTTAAAGGCCATCTGCTCTAATGGTTCTGAGGCACATTCCTGACCTGGCCAGGCAAACCTTGAATGACCAGTCTCATTAGCCATTAGGTCCTCTGGTCCCAGGCCCTTCACTAGAACAATGAGTGAGCCTTGTCTAACATTGAAGCCCACTGCTGAGGACTCCCAGGCTGTTGTCCTCCATACCTTTGACTTAAGTTACCTGGACTGTGGATCCATATGGCTGCCCAGGCCATTGCCAGGTCTGCAGAGAGACGCTGGGTCTTGGCACCCTTCTCTTATGCTAACAGTTGATCTCCCACAAGCTTCTTCTTTTTTTTGGGGGGGGGGTTCAAGACAGGGTTTCTCTGTGTAGCCCTGGCAGTCCTGGAACTCACTCTGTAGACTGGGCTGGCCTAGAACTCAGAGACTGCCCTGCCTCTACCTCTCTTAAAGGCATGTGCCACCAAGTCCAGCCTAAAACATTCTCTTGGCAAAAATGGTTTCTAGATATAATAAAGCCTTTTTTAGAGGCTTTTAGACTTGATTCAGTTATAGAACTGTGTGTAAATCCTGCATAGCTCTGTGCTGCAGTTTGTTTCCATAGCAACACCAAGTCCTTATGACTCCCCTCAGCAAAAGACTTCTAAGGGGTGTTTTAAGATTACCTGGTGTTGTGGCTTGATATGAAATGCACCCCACAAGCTTGTGTATTTGAACACTTGTCCTCAGCTGGTGGCGCTGCTTGGGACCTTCTGGGGGAAGAGGGTCTCTGGAGGGTGGGTGGGGGCTTTGAAGGTTTATAGTTGGCTCCACTTTCTGGTCTTTTCCTGCTTCCAATGTAGATGAAAAGAGATGTGTTCTTCCAGGATGCTGGGCTGGTCTTATGCTCGTGACATGCCTTCCCTGCTCAGATGGACTGTATCCTTCTGGAACCTTCTATCACCTGCTCTTTGTCATTTTTTTTTAAATCACAGTAATGTGAAAGTAACTAATTCATTTGAATATTTGGAGATAATATACACCAAAATATGGTATTTTAACATTTATCTGTTCTACTGAAATAAAACTTGACAGAAAACAAAAGCATGTTTGCTATATTAAAACAGAACTCGGGAAAAATCTAAACAAGGAAAAAGAATGTGCCATAGCCCTGCCTCAGAAGCCTGTGAAAGCTAAGTGCAGTCACCCAAGGCCCCTCTTCCGAGGGCTCCTCCGTTGCCCTGTTTGAAGGCCCCACCTGCAGGGAAAGAAGAATGCCAGGCAGAAGTTGGGAGGCTCAGTGGCCAAATGCCTGAGCCACTCCAGGCTCTTGGCTGTGGCGAGGCACCACTGATGTTCCTGAGAGGCCTGACCCCTCTCCTGTCCCCATGGCTAGTGGGACGGACAGTCTCAGGATGACAACTAGGAGCAGCTGGCTAGGTGTTCCTCCAGATCCTCAGCAGCTTCAAACCCTGGACACCAAGAGGTTCCTGAATCCAAAATGCCTCTCAAAGGCTCATGTTTTCAATGCTTGGTCCCAAGTTGTTGGTACTATTTTGGGAAATTGTGGAGACCAGCAAGCAGAACTTGGCTTGAGGAAGCTGATCACTTGGTGTGGGTCCTGGTCACCTCTCTTCACACTTCCTGGGTTGGCTTTGAGGTAGACACCCATAAAGTCTGTCACATGCTCCTGCCATCATGTCCTGTGCAAGCAGACAGAACCAACCACAGGGTAAACTCTTTAGAATACCTTTAGCTAACATCTTCCTTTTAAAGGGTTTTCAGCTAAGTATTTTGTCAGTGACACAGAAGTAACTACAGACACTCAGAGGGGAGAGATGAAAGTGGTACTCAGGAGTCTTGAATATATGGTTTATTGACACCAGTACAATGGGCCCCAGGAGACTGTCCTTCTGAGATCATCAACTTGGGACTTGTCCCTAAGATTAGAGAAACATGGTATCTTAGAACAATACGTGCTGTTGCATATGACTCCCAGGAAGTCCCTTGAAATAAACCCTTGGCAAGGCCCACACGGCATGTACATGGCAAAGCTCAGTGTACGTGGTACGGGTATAAAGTCCAGCGGAAAGCACAGGACTCTTGAAGACAATCCCTGGAGGGTAACAGAGGCACAGTCAAGCCAGAAACACAGCTTACTTAATACAGTTTGGCCAGTGCTGTCCTCCTGGCCCTGAGAATACAGCTGAGGTACCCAGGACACCCATGCTGAAGCCTACCACGGGGAGAGGGGACACTGCATGCAGGACCCAACAGGGCAGGGGCAGAGAGATCATGGTGACCAGCAGGGGCATGGGCTTTCCCAAGCCCTCCAGGTGCCTGTGCCTCTCCCATCATGAGTCCCTAGATGCCCAAAGGTAGGCTGCACGTACGTTGCTTGCACACCCTTTAAAACACACCACGTCCTATGCTGGTTTCTGACTAAAACCCTGAAAGCCTGCCTGTACCCTCCCACCTCTTACTCCTACGGGCTTAGCTGGAAGGCGGCCCGACTGCTTTAGCTTTTGTATCCATGCAAGACACTGGCATCTGTAACTCAGCTCTTTTCCAGCCCACTTAATTTTAAGAATAGACACTAATAATACTTTAACCCCTCTCTACTGGTGGTGGAGATTGGGCCCCTCTGCTCTGGCAGCTGCTCACACTGAGCAGCTCCTTCACCTTTAAAATTCCAGGTTGGAGGGTCTGGTAATGCTGTGCACTCCATGCCTTACCAAAGGGTAACTGAGACCAGAAAAATACAGTGACTTGTTCAGCTCATGCAATGAGATGGTGGCAAAGCTGAGACTTAAGAAGTGGGAGCATTCTGGCTAGGGGATCCTCTTGGGATGAGAGCCTGAAGAGGGAGTGGCCATGAAGTCTTGTAGGCTAGATACTGGCAGCTCTAGTCAAGACAGAAGAGTCCTTCTCTGTGTCTATGAACTAGCACAAGGCCAGCCCTAAACAGCACAAGAATGTGCTCTCCCTTGGCCACTAGGTAAGGATGGAGCAGCACCTAATGCTGGTCCTGGACTACTACCCGGCAGGGGCTTGACTATCACCACTGCAGATGGACTGAGGGGACGGGGGAGACACTCAGAGAAGCCTGGGGAAGGGGCTTCCCTTTACACCTAGGCCTTGATATCTGGCACAACCTTATATGTGAGTATGACTCAGACCATCAGGGGACATCTATGTGGCCTGAATTCCACTCTTACCAGCAATGAACAGAATAAGATTAGCAAAAAAAAAAAAAAAAAAAAAAAAAAAAAGGGAAAAAAACCAAAGTCAGTATCTCCTCCTATCAAGGTCATTGCTACAGGAAGGCTGGACCAACAACCACACCCCTGTGCTAAGAGAGGGCACCAGGCCTTCAAGATGAGTCATTATGGTGGCCAATTATCTGAGTGTTTAGGATGATTCCTATTAGACTTTGACCAAGGAATCAACTACATGGTCTCAACTCCTCCATCCCTGCTGTGGGAATGGGTGAATGCCAAGCATACAGGTGGTGTGCCCAACCAAAGCTGCTCCCCCCACCCCCGCATCGCTGGACAATGGATTTGCCTCAGGGTCAAAAGCACATGTGCCCTTGTTTCTTTTGAGAGAGGGCGTAGGTGTGCTGAGCAAAGCTCTGCAAGCCTTGCTGAGTGGACTATCGTCCTCTCCATGGGGACCTCATAGCCAAGCTCTTCCCAACGCTGCCCTCCCATAGCCTCTGCTAAGCTACCCACTATCCTCTGGACTTGCTGGTGTCTGTATAGAGCAGCCTTGACTCACGCTGAGCCCTCCCTCGGGGCCTCCTTGGTCCTTCTACTCTGGGTGTCCCTCCTTTCTGGGTGTCTTCTTGGCTTCTTCCTCCTTCCAGGGTGTCTTCCTGGCTTTCTTGTCTGATTTGATACATCCCAGCTCTTCAAGCACCCAGGCATCATTGCTGAGTCTCCCATCCACCGCTCCAGGGATGTGGAGATCTTTCTTTCATGTTGCTCAGGTAAAGGACAGAGTCCAGCAGAGGACATAAGCCATAGGAGATAGGTGGCGACCATGGTGGCAGACTATAAGCAGCCTCCCCAAGGTGGTGGACCGCTGGGCTTGCCAAAGTTCCTTAACTATGCACTGTCCTCAACAACTCAATGTGACTAAAAGTATACCAAGAGATTCTGAAACTTCTAGCCAAGAACAGTAAGATCTTCCTAGCTGGAACCCCACTAGACCCCCAAGGGTAGGCAAGGAGGCCACTGTCACCTCAGATGCCCACAGCCACAGCCTCTGCTGATCACTTCAAGGAAGTTCTAAGGTACCCAGAAACACAAAAGGACCTTCCCAGAAAGCATGTCAGCCCAAAGCATGCCTTCCCACAACAAATGCTGCTTTTTTGAGAACTTGAACATGTTTGCCTATCAGGATCCATGGTGGGCCCAGCAGCTCTCATCTACTCCAAAGCTGTTTAAGGCACTTCAATGGCTTATTAACACAACCTAGAAAATTTTGTTTCCATCCTGATTTAGGGAAACAAAATCAGTAATACTGCAAATGTCTCCATGAATACATAAAAAAGTAAAATACTTATGTCTTTATGAACAAAATAAAAGCTAAGCTTAGCTTAAATTACATGACCTTGTGGGTCAGCTTGGCACTGAAAAAACCTGAATACTGATTCTGGATTAGACCTTTCCTTGCAATAAATCTAAGTACACAAATAAAACACACATACATCTGACATCGCTTCCCTTGGATACTCAAGGAAAGAGAGGTCTAGAAGACCCTAGTGGCCTTAGTACTCAGTTTAGAGTGGCAGTGAGCCAGTCCTCTGGGGCTCCTCCCAGCAAGGCCAATGCCTCCTTTCTGGGAAGCCAGCAGCCAAGCAGGACTGCGAGCCTGTCTGTCAGTACAGACCAAAGCCTCCCAGCCACAGGAATAGTGAGAAGTCACAAACTTGGGCCAGACACCTGGCTGCAGATCTTACCCCAGGATGGGCCTGAAAGGTCTGTGGGAGGGTCTCCTAAGACCTGACCTGCGTTTTTGGTTAGGCTGCCAACAGGTGCCTGTGGTTTCTGTCCTCAGTCCTGTATTGCCGAGACCACCTCAGCCATTTTCTCTTTGGTGAGGTCATTTCCTATGCTTCCTTCTGAGATCCACTTGCTGCCTCCTGCAGTTCTGCGGTTCTGAGGACAGACTGTGGCAGGCAGCACGAAGGGCTGGGTGCTAAGGGAATGCTGTGAGGGTACGCACCCCTGCCCACTATACCTGCTGGATCTAAGGTCTCTGAAGGGGAAGATCACAAGGGCAAAGGGAGAGTCAGGATGGGGCTTGGGGCCTGGACCACTTAGCTTCTCAGAGAGGTATTGGTCTCAAGTTCTGAGAGGCCAGTGGGCAAGTCCTGGCTTCCTACATCTCCTTGGGCAACCCCTGTTCCCTGGGCTCCACCCTCCAGCAGCTCCTTGGGGTCCCTAAGGAAGACTACCATGACTGTAATGTTGTCATGGGAGCCCCGGTCACGGGCCACAGCCACTAGCTCCTCAGCCACACGCAGCCCGCTGCCCTTCTGCCTGATCAAGTGGCTGTGGACAAGACCCGAGACTTCCTGGTGGGGGACAACATCGAAGAAGCCATCGCAGGCAAGCAACAGGTAGTCTTCTGAGCCTGTTAGCTCTCGGGATGCTGCATCTGCCTCGCCAGACACATAGGGCTTCTGGAAGACATCCCCTAGGAACAGACAGAGAGAGAGCCTTGTTTTCTACTGCTCACACTTCCTATCCCCATCCCCAAGGGCGTCATGTAGATGCAGAGCCCAGCTGGCTCTTGAGGGGTCACTTGCCTAGTGCTTTCCACCCTCCTGGGAGCAGACATCCTCCCTCCCCCAGTTCTACGGGAGCAGCTCACACTCCAGGAATGGCTGCCGCCTCCAGTGTGTCCAGAGATAAATAGCGACAGCAGCATAAAGATAGGCTGTGAGGAAGGAGCCCACAAAGACTCTTCAGGAGAGTGAGAAGGGCAGATGCCAAACTCCAAGGACAATATGGAGATGGAGCTGTCGGAAGGGGCAGGTGTAGTCTCTGAGTTGGGTCCCAGCAGTGGTGGCATACAGAGGAAAATGGATCTTGACCATTGTTTTTGGAGTAAGAAAAGACTCATTAGCATGCATGGGTTGAGAGAAGAACATCATCTACGGATTATTTAACCTTGCAAGGGGTTTCCTACCGTATTTTAGGGGGACTTAAGAGATTTTCTACATTTTTACTTGATTATTGTTATTTGAGACAAGCTCTCTAGTCCAGGTTGGCTTCAAATACTCTATGTAGCCCAGGATAACCTTGCAGTTCTGATTCTCCTCCATCTACTTCCTGAAGGCTGGGAAGGACCACGGCTGTGTATCAGCTTACCTGGTTTAAGGATCAGCAGAAGTGGGTACTGAGCCCAGGACTCCGGGCATGCCAGGCAGCCACTTTACTGACTGAGCTACACTCTTCCTACTTAGTAGTTTCTGGACTTTATAGTGTGTGACAGTATTCACAGTCAAAAGAAACTACAGCCTGACCCCGAGGCTTTCCTGGGTAGAGGACCTGGTCCAGCCCTCTCAGCGCTGAGGAAGCAGCAGAAAACTGCAGGATCCTCAGCTGGGATCCTGGAGGCAGCTGCTGACGCTCCCCTAGACTGTGCTGAGTGGGAGTTCACTAGGTTGGGTGGATCACATTCTGAACACAGTATTTTTTGTTTATCATGGTTTATTTGGGGGCAGCTCCACTGGATATCTAGGAGGCCTACATGCTGTGAGTACTTCAGGGAACACTATGCTGCCCTAAGTCACTGAGCATGCCTGTGGCTCCCCACCCTGTGGCAGCCCTTGTGTAACTCCTTACCAATGGCTCTAGACACTGCCAGGGTCCCGTTGACTCTCCAGCAGTCCATGAGAGAAACAAAGCCACCCAGTGATTCAATACGTTCTTTCTCATCCTGCAAGAGACAGGATAAAGTAGGGTTAGGGTGGGGGTGGGCTCAAACGTCATTATATAAATAGAACTTAAGTCAGTCCAAAGCACTTGAACCAAGTCAAGAGGCTTAGTTATATATCCAAATTAGACACCATTAAAAACAGGGTAAACTGTAACTAACCTCACTATTTTTTAGCTGTGGGAATGGTTGGTTAATCAAGGAATGGGGCGGCATGGAAGGGTCAGCCATGTAAGCCACAATGCATCTCTAAGCAGGGTTTGGGCCAGGAAGGTACTCTTGGGGTGGGAGGACGGTGTCAGCTCAGACTCTGAGGACAGACTCCTCAACTCTAGCCTGGGGCATCTATGTCTACTTTGAAAACTGCTGGGTGAAGCATGTGCTGTGTACAGAAGGCTATGTGGCAGGAAGCACACTGAGGCCAGGCCACGAGATGCAGCCCTAGGTCATCCTTCTCCCTGCTCACTTCCAGGCATTGTCTTTGTTTGCTAGAAGGTCATGGTACTCCAACCCTGACTGCAAGGAGATCTGCAGAGACTTGGTCTAGCCACAAGTATCTTAAAACTCTCTTTGGTTCCATCAGTCCCCTCTGGGGAGAGGCCTCCCAGATGTAGTTTGTCTCCTGGATGCTGGTGTAAGTAGCTGAGTGCATGCCTTGTGCCCTGTGGATGAGGGAGGTCACTCATATCCCTACTTTACTAGTTTTATACAACTGAGCTCACACCTTCCTTGGGGCAGAGCCGCCCCAAGGCTTCTAAGTGGCAGAACCCTCCTTTCTGAAGCTCCAAGTCCTGATATATTTGACTGGGCTTTACTGGGCACCAGGGCCAATGATCCCCACCATGACAGGGAATTTGGAAATCCCTAGCCAAGGCCTCTGTGCCGGTAGGTCCATCCGGTCTACAGCGGCAATAGCACTAGGATTTAGAGTAATGTGTGAGCTGGTCAGCCTTGCAGAGCTTGGCCCTGTGACCTTGGTCCTATCCTGGTCCTTCTTCCCTTTTCTGGACTCCTCCTCAGTCGGTACTGACACAGCCTTGCTCTATGCGCATGCTTGTTCTGGGTGAAAGCCACTCATCCTTGCCTGTTTCCTCTGACACCCTGCCCTTGGTTCCGCCTGCATTCTCCTCCCCACCTCCTAAGACAGTCTCTCTGCAGCCAAAGCCTGATGGCGCAGCAGTTTGCTATTAACAGCCACAGTATCCCTTTCCTTGGCATCAGGGCTGTGTCCAGCAAGGTCTCAGTATCCTTAGTTCTCAGCATCCCTGTGGACTCCAAGGCCCTTTTCATATCTCCCCAAAGCCTGGAGAACAGCACAGTAAGAGCTGGAGGAAACAAGCTCCACCGGGAGCAGAAGCCAGGAGCAAATCCAGCCCTGGGAGCCAACCCAGTCCTGGGACACTGGCAGACCAGGATTGAGCCAACGACCTGACCCAGAGTCTGCGACCTCCACCGGAACTGGAGTGGGACTGAACCAGTTACCTAAGACACAGAGAGAAAAAGCTCCACCAGGAGCAGAAGCCAAGAAGCAAACCCAAAGCCTGGACTCCTCCTTCCTGAGGCCACCCATCTGTAATTGCCATCGACCCTCTCACAGCCCCACTCTTTTGAGACCAGACCTCAGCTTGCCCTCTAGTGGCCTGGACATGAGAGCTGCAGGTCAGTGCTGCACAGCCTGCTCTCTCTCATCACTGCGATGTGCTTGTTGCGGTCATGCCTGTCCTAGCCCATGACCTAGCCCATGTCTCCAGTGCTTTGTCCACAGTCCTTGACTTGGGTCTTACACCCTCACTGCTATGCCTTGCTTCTCCACCAAACACAGTGTCAGGGCAGAGGGTACTGGGTCCCGTTTCATCATCTTGCTGCCTCAGGAAAGCATCCTATGAAGCAGACACTAAATGTCAGCTGGCCTAAACTGAACCCAGGGGCAGGAGGAGCTCTATTTAGACAACTTCAGGATAAGGGACCATCATGAGTCCCCAAAGACCCCTCAAAGTCACTCGTGGTGGTTGCTGGGCCTTCTTTGAAGCTCTCCAGGCCGTCAGTGTTCCTGCTGTGGCTTTTCTGGCAGTTGGCAGGCAGTGGCAGGGACTGGTAGGATGGGGAAGGAGATGGGATCTGATCTTAGCTCTGGCAGGCTCCAGGTCAGCAGACATCTGACCCATAGGTGTGCTCCTGTGAGGGCACTAATTCCATATTCATCCCATACCTTCAAGGGACCCTGCCTGACAGACAAGCCCCGAGGCTCAGAAGGGTCAAGCTAGGACCAAACGGGCTCAGGACTGGGCGGAAAAAGGGATTATTGGGCACAGCTTGCAGGGTGTTGGCAGTGGCAAATAGAATATCCTGGGCAAAGGCTGGCACTCATCTAGACCAGGCTGTATTTTACCTGCCCACGGGAGGAGGGCCTGCCGGGAGCAGATGTCAGTCCCTTGTGGCTGTGGTAAAAACAGAGTGGCAGAGGCTACCTAGTGATGGGATCTGGGTAAGTGACTGAATCTTTCTGAGCCTTCATTCTCTCTTCTATATACCAGCATGAGCACAGTGCCTCTCAAGCCAGGAGCCATATCCCTGCCTGCTGCTACCTGTCCTTACACGACAAAAGAGGAATGTGTGGGGAACATGTCCAAGTCCCCAGGCAGAAGCTGACTTCCCTAACATGACTGTAGTACCCACAGTCAGTATAAACAAAACCAAAAACAAATAAATAAACAAACAAAAACAGGCAAAGGACAGACGGTGCATGCAGAAAGGAATGCAATCATCCTGAACTTCAGAAAAGATGTTCAAAAGTTAGAGAGATGGCTTAGTGGTGAAAAGCATTGGCTGCTCTTGCAGAGAACCTGAGTTCAGTTCCCAGCACCCACATGGTGGCTCATAACTGCTTGTGACGCCAGTTCTGGGACATCTGACACCTTCCCTGGTCTTTGCAGATACTAGGCAGAAATGTGGATCACATACATGTAGGCAAACACTCACACACATAAATAAAAATAATAAAATCTTAATGACAAGAAAATAGGTTCAAATTTACTCTGTAAGCCTGGCTCACACCTGCAGTCCTAGCAGAAGGACTGTCAAGTCTGAGGTCAGGTTGGCCTACATAGCAGGTTCCAGGCCAGGCAGAGCTACAGAACCTGCCTAAAACAAACAAAAACTCACTTTGAAAGAGAAAATGAAGGGAAAATGAGGAATTCTTGCCTTCAGCTGGTGTTGCATAACAATTCCTTGCAACTGAAATAGACCCTTTGGGAGGGAGAGATGCTCACTGGACTTTTAAGGGTTGGGAAACCCAGAACACTTTACAGGAAGCTGCATGGATGAAGCCTTCATGAGCCTGGGGTAGGTTTTCCATGGTGCAGCTTCAAGTTACCCATAAGAAATCCTGATAAATGCCTGGTTCACCCAGGAGACTTGGGAGAAGTGACTCTGGTCTGCCACTGATGCTTTATCTGGAGAGAACAGGCATTTGTTTACTTCTGTCCATGAAATGTCATGAAACAGATGGGCAGGCTCCATGGATTGGTGAGGCTGTAGACAATGGACTCTCAACAGCAGGGCTTGGCTCAGGCTGGTCCAGGCTGAGGACAAACGCTGGGCAAATCTCCAATTGTAGTGTATCTACCATAACTTAGCGTCTTTCCTCCTAGAAACCTGCTGTGCGGATACCTGAGCCTGGACCATGTGAGCACACAGTTATCACTGCTGCCGTGTTTCCGAGTGGAAAGAAGAGAATCCCGGTGAATGTCTGTGACATGGGGACTGCACTGTCAGTGAATGGAAGGCCATGCTGTGTCTGTAAGAAAGTGTGGAGCTTTATGTGCTGATGAGGGGAGGTCCCTGCTGCACAATGAAGTGGCACGAGGCAGGAGGAGCATAGGGAAAGGAGGGCTGGTGAGGTGGTGGAGAACATTCCTCGACTCTGAGCATTCCCTTTCTGGACGTAGAGGGCAGTCCACACATTTGTAAGGTCAGAATCTGAGCACTTGTAACTCCTATGTCCAAGGTGAAGACCTCAAGACTCAAGAGGCTGCATGACTTTAGAATTCTGGGATTCTGGGGCGGACTCTACCTGCCTGAGGTCTTCCAGACTTTGGGCAGTGTGGCTTCCTTGGTCACTCTCAGCCAGTGGCCATCTGCTCTTTGTCAATGTTACAGGATTCTGTGCAGACTCCGCCGGCCCGACAGGCTCCACTTCTAGGCTTGCCTGTTAGGGCACAAGGCCCAGTTCTTGCCTAAAACTCTGAGCTCCCAGGAAGGGTTCACTTTCAGCAGGCAAAAGAACCCTTCTTTTGCAGGAGTCTTCTGGACCCTTTGCTACTTTCTAGTTTACACCAACAATACTAAGCTAGGACCTCCTGCCATTCCACTTCTCTGTGAGGTCCCAGACTTGGGTCCCCTCCTGGGGTCCAGCACAACAGGGGCTTGAGAATGTCTTAAGCTTGGACGAAGGGTGTCTCTTACCTGTCGCTCCGGTTTGTGTGGCTCCATCAGCTTCACTACCTGGCTCTGCTCTACCAGGATGATCTGGGAGTCTCCGAGCCAGGCAACATGCAAGGTCGCTCCCGTGATGAGTGCACACACACCTGTGGTACCACTCTGCAGTCGCTGCAGGGAGAGGAGGAGAGCCATTGAGGGTTGAGGACTGAGGAGGAAGGTGACCTCTCACAAAGGGCTCCCACGGCTACTCATGGGCCATGTCATTTTCATGCTGTATGGAGAGAACATGTCCTACAGGAAGCCCTTCATACCCAACACTGGAACTGACAAGACGGTCTACAGTGGTAGGAAGCAGACTATGATACTGGGAAGGCATGGAAAGGCAGAAGTAGGGCAGGGACCACAGAGAGCAGGAAGAAGGATCTAGGCATGACCAACATTGAGGCAGGGCTTCATGAGTGTACGTATAAGTCAAACTTTTCCAACTGCCTACTGTAAACAAATACAACTTATGCTCGAATTGCATCTCGGCAAATCTGTATAAAAAAATAAAAGGGGCTGCATGTGTAGAAGAGTGGTAGACCACTGTGCTAGCCACACGAGCCCTTAGGTTTGGTCCCCAGAGTGAGGAGGAAGCGAGGGAAGGAAACACCTGCTTAAGAAACTTCTTTCACTATTCGGAGGGGTAACCCTAATCTCCATGGCCTGTTTCACCCGCTGGATGTAGTGGTGGCCACGAGGCTCTCCAGAGTTGTGGATGTTGCATGGCTTTCTGCTGAGAAGAGGAACCAGTTAGTTGTATTTCACTAAAGTCTTTTGCTCAGTGTATGATAATTGAGAATCTCTCTCTCTAGGGTCTGTTATTCCAGGGTGGCCTCCACCATTGAAGCTCCGGGCCTGGGGTCTTCCAGACTCTGGGCAGTATGGCTTCCTTGCTTATTATTAGCCAGTGGCCACCCAGTCTTTGCCTGTGTTGCAGGATTCTGTGCTGGCCTGAGCACAGGCCCCACAGGCCCATTTAGGGGGTTGGTTTCTTAAGCGTCTAAGCATTGGTAGCTCAATGTCTAAAATGGCTGCAGTATTTAGACCCTGCCCTCACTGCTGCTGGGAGGGCCCAGTGAGGTCTGCTTTAGGGCATAGAGGAGAGGCCCACTGTCTGTTTTCATAAACAAGGGCCTCATCCCTACACATAGCTGTCACTCCAGGAAGAGAGGTTCCAGCGGCTATTAGTAGCCTGTCGAGACTTGGCTGAACAAGGGGCACTGGGACAGTTTGTTAATCATGCTTTATATTTTCTTTTTGGTTGTTTTGTTTTTTTGGATAAATTGACATCTGAGGCCTTACTGATCCTGACGAGACTACCACTCGTCCCATGGCTGTCGAACTTTTAGTGATACACACCCTGCTCTGTTAGTATTATTACCTTTCTCAGGCATGCCAGACAGTCTGGAGCCCATGTCCCAAAAGCCACCTCCTTGACCTACAGGGACCAAGTTCTGACACTAGTTGGGGGCTGTTCTTACAGCTCAGACTAGCATGGGTTATAACTGAGATTGCTGGGATTTAGATGCCTGGGAAACCAGGCTTGCCTCTCTGTCCCGTGACTCCGGCTCACCGAAGCTGTAAGTACTTGTCTGCCATTCTACCATCCTCAGCTGCAGGAACCAGCCTGTATCTAAGTCAGGCGGCTCTTGGCTGTGTTGGCAGACCATGTCTATGTCATATAGATCCAGCATGGTGGCCCAGGAATACTGTGGTTTGTAAGCCCCAAGACTTATGTACTCTAACTTAATTTCCATCATGAGATATTAAGAGAGTAAAAGCATCCACTGTAGTGGGAAAGATGACTTTGCTGGTGTGAGCACTGGGAGGGAACTGGGACTGGATAAGGTCATGAATGGATAGAGTAGAGTAAAGCTCCTCATAGTTAGGTCCTGGTGGCTTTGGGAGACAGAAGATATATATACACCCACACATGTGCACATGCATATTTGTATGTACACATACACACACACACACACACACACACACAAAATCTCCCTCTCTCTCTATTTCTTGTTCTTAGCTACCATGACATACTAGGCCATTATCAAGGTCATTTACCTTGCACATCCTGAACTGAGTCAAAATAAACCCATCTTTATAAAGTGATCCGACCTCAATTATTTTGTTATGGTGATGAAGAACAAGACTAGTACAAGAGACAACCTCTGTGTTGCTTCCATTTAAATGAAAACTGAACCCCACGCCAGCAGTGCTTGGTGAGACCCTTCCTTCCTGTACCACCAACCACTTTCATTTTTCTTCCTCTATGGAGACCAGAATGATGCTAACAGCTACAGTTCCCCAAACAGCACGTTAGACCCAGCTGCCAGTTCTCACCTCTCGCTTGGCTTTCCAGAGAAACATCTCATCAGTGCGCCGGAAGGCTTCTTTGAGGGCCGCTGCCGGGTCTGTGAGCAGCTCCGGCTGGTGGGATGCATTGGCGTGCACGTGGACAGAGGCATACCTTGCAGCATCCACTCCTCCATGGCCATCAAACACAGCGAAGTAGGCGCGATCCACAGAGTCCTGTGGGAGTACAGCGGGAGTCAGACCCCTGGCCAGGTGCTCTCATCTGGTTGCAGTTTGTCCATACAATTCTTACGTTGGAAACCAATTCCCACAGTATGTAAGGGAGATCTTTGGGAAGCAGTTGGGATCAGTTCATTTAGGGATGAATGGACTGTCAAGGAGTCGTTTTTCTCCTTGGGAAACTTGTCCTATCTTGCTATGTGAGGGCCTGAACTGCTTTGGTGTTCTAAGGATTTCCCCATCAGCATGAAGGCCCTCTTCAGATGCAGCCCCTTAACATAAGGCCTCTCATTTTCCAGAGCAGTAAGAAATACATTTTTTATAAATGACCCAGCCTCCGGCAATAAAACAGACTCAAGACAGGTAGGGTCCAGAAGAACTGGCAGGGCCCTGTCCATCACACAAGTCAAACTGCTCAAGTCCTACAAACAGGGAGGCTTGGGAAAGGTCAGTCCTCAGCCTCAGTCCTACCAGCTCTTCCTGGCTACTGCACACATGCTGCTCAAGGTGAGAGGCATCAGGAAGCACCTGCGGTTGGAGACATAGCATTCAAGTCTGAACCTAGCACCTGGCCTCTTGATATACAAACACAGGCCAACTGTTGGCTTCGTTTAGTCTTTGGTTGTGGAAAGCAATGTGCCTGGAAGTTTGGTGCTGTGAATGAGCTTTCCAGGCTCTGCAGGGTGGCAAGGACTTAGCCCCAAGACAGCAGCTTCTGAGAATCTCCCCGGGCACGACTTTGGCTGGTGGCTCTCTCAGCACTCATGGTGCCTCACTGTCTGTATTGGTCCCGTACCCCCGTGACACAGTGCCTGTTCCTGGACTCTGTAGGCCAACACTCACAGACAAGCCGAAGAGGTGGTTGAAAGTAGGAAGGGACACATGCCGATCCTCCATCTTGCGCCGTGTGTTCCGGATGGCATGGATAGAGACCAGCCACTGCCGTTGAAGAGCTTGGGCAGGCAACGGCACCTGCTTCTGCCACTGGCTACATACTTCCCAAAGACAGTTAAAGAAACTTCGGGCCAGGCCTTTGGCATCTAGCACTGATGGGCACAATGGAGAAATTGTTAACCAAAAAGGAAAAACATGCAATTGAGGCTTTACTACTCTCCCGTATCCTTTCCTGACACGTTCCCAGGTTTTAAATAGCTCCTCTCAACAGCCTACATGGGCCCCACCTCACCAACCAGGGCATGCTCAGCATACTAACCTATAAACTATGCAAGAAAGCCTGACTTTGGTGGAAAAAAAAAGGCTGATAACTGCCCATTAATTAGGAATACTTTAGGTCCAAGGGCAGAGGCGCTAAGTGAATTCCTGTTCCAATGAAAAATTAAGATTCCCACAACTCAACATACAACTACCCTCTAGGCCAACAACTTTACCTCTTGGGCATGAGTCCCAGAAAAATGAGGGCTGTTCTCACGAAAACAGTGCATGAATCATACTAGCTTCATCTGTAATAGACTAATTCTGTAATCTGTCCAGATTTCCTCCAACCTACAAACACCTTGACAGCCAGACCCTGGGAGAGTGCTCAGCAGAACTAGAGAAGGCCGATAAACGGCCCAGCTAGCTCAGTCCCCGGGGAATCACATCAAATGGAAGATGCTACTCCCCAAATGTTAAGCTTTTTTTTTTTTTTAAATGACATCATTAAATGGAGAAAACCAGTCACTGCTAGGAGTTAGGGACTGGATTTAGCAGAGGAGGTGTGTTAGCGTGGCCCGTAGAAGGATCCTTGCAATAGGAAACTGTCTTTTGTCTGACCATGTTCAGATCCTGTATGTGACATATTATTACAGCTTTGTATGATGTTCCTGGGAGGAAACTGGGTCATGTACAGTTGTGATGGATAGCTCTGCATTATTCCCATAATTAACTGCACATGTACCATGATTATTTTCAAAACAAAGGATGGAACAGAACGGAACAGAACAGAACAACCTCCCCCACCTCCCAAACCCCAAAGCAAGCAAGCAAGAAGCCCAGCTAGGGCTGGGGATGCAGCCTGGTGACAGAGTCTCTGCTTAGCACATTCGAGGCTTGAGCTAGATCTCCAGCACCACAAAGAAACAACACGGAAGCATAGAAATAGACATTATAGGGGCTGGAGAGATGACTCAGAGGTTAAGAGCACTGACTGCTCTTCCAGAGGTCCTGAGTTCAATTCCCAGCAACCACATGGTGGCTCACAGTCATCTATCATGAGATCTGGTGCCCTCTTCTGGCATGCAAGCATACATGGAAGGAATGCTGTATACATAATAGATAAATAAATCTTAAAAAAAATAGACATAAAGTTTACAAGAATGTGAAACTGATTATGATTTTAAATTAAGAAAATTATAGAAAATTACATATACAGTTATTTGCAAGTACATGAAAAAAATCACTTAGTTCCAGAAAAAAAAAAAAAAGGAGGCAAAAAAATGATGTCTGAATAATCAAGCCATGGGCAGTAGGACCCCAGGAGCTATATTTGTGGGCTTCCCAATTCCCCATATGTATGATGTTTTAACACTTTTCTAATTCCCCATTACAAGTGCTTGCCCCCATGTGGCCTTGAACTTCTTCAGCCAGTGAGGCTCCCAGTGTCAGACCTGGTAGGCTGCTGCTACAGAGCTGAATTCAGACTTTAAAAGAAAAAGTCCCACAAGCCTAGCTTCTAAGATGAGACCAGTAAGGATCAAGGTCAAAGGGGACTCTAGGGGCTGTGTTCTCAGGCTTCACTTCATCTCAATGCATAACACCCTCTTGCCAGTCTGGGTGTGTGTAGCAGAGCCACCATCTAAGAGGTGGCTAAAGGTCAGTTATAGAAAAACCACAGAGCTCAAACGTCAAAGCCCATGCCAAAGGGACAAGGAGAATTGGGAGAAGTGTTCTTCGTCGGAAGTATAGCTATGGAAGAAAAGGGAAGGAGTGGAAGGAAGCCAGAGGGAGCCACAAAAGAAAAGCGATGAGCAGGGAGAAAGATAAAGCCGAGCAGAATCCTCCATCAAGGTGGGGGCAGGAAATCTAGTCTGCTGCAGCATCATGTCTAGGACAGTGTACCACTCAAACATTTAGCAACAGCCGTGGGTGTGGCAGACCAAGGAGCTGGAGAACTGACTTTATTAGGCCCAACCTAGGGACCACAGCTCTAAATGTGACCCAGTGCAAACTCCCGATGAACTTATGTGCTCTTTATCCAGCCAGCTTCCAACCACATCACTTCCGAGGTCTTTCATTCTCTCTTCTCTAGAAAGCTGGACTCATAAAACTGCCTCGGGTGCTGTTGTGGTCACCCCGCTCCTGGCATTTAGGGAGCTTTGGGCTTGCCAGGGCTTCTAGGCCTGGGCTGCCTCTTTTTTAGTCTTAAGTTACACTGCTATTTCCAGCAATAGGTTTGGACTTGAATTTTGCTCAAGCAAATAAAGGGCAATTAAAAAACAAGGCCTACAGTTATGCCCAGCCTCAGGCTCTTGGAGCCCTAGCCTGAATTCTGGCCAAGGGCTATAGCTCTGAGCCTCAGCAACTACCTGGGAGGTCTGTCTTCACAACAATCACAGGGAAGCTGCTAGAGGTGGGCACAGAGATGCTGTAGTCACAAATCTGCCTGTGGCAGTAAGTCTCACAGAATGTGCTGATACAGCCAGGCCAGAACAACCTGGAGACTATAGACTTGCCACAAGCCAAGGCCTGCCTGGAGGCTCTGGGACTTACAGGGAGGGTGCGGCTGGCTCCACCCTTCTCCATATGCCCTGGTGGAAAGACCTGGCTTCTCAGCTGCAATTTTCCTTCCTACCAGCAGGTGATGCTGCCTCCCGTCTAGAGGTGGTGTTTGTTTTGTGGGGCCTGGTGGCAAATGCTACCAGGCTGGAAGCCTGCTGGCTTTACAGAGAACAATGGCAGCTGTCATTGTGAATGTCTCTCCCAAGCAGAGGGGCAAGGCCATGCTGGGATGAGAGGCTGGCAGGGAGTCGTGGAGGGGGACGGAAATAGGGGTGGGGAGGGTGGCTGGTAGGCACAGTGCTAGAGGCTGCAACTGTTTTTCTTTTTCTTCTCTTGGGTTGTTTTCCCTTCTACACAAACCTCAAAGGCTGACCTCAAAGAAGGCAGCAAGGAAAGAGAAGCTGTTTCCTACTGTCTGGAAAGCATGGCCCGGCAGCCTGTGTGGGGCATTCCTGTAGCAGCCATTTCCTTCCTGGCACTTGTGGTCTCACAACAGCCACTGTCTTGCTACAAGACTAGGAAAGAGAGACACACAGAGGAAGAGCCCTGTACTCTTAGGAGCAAATTTCCTGCCAAGCGGCCTAGAGGCCTCTGGGCACTCACTCCCAGCCCCTGGGCCCCTTTGGTTGTGGTGTACCAGCCTGGAGGTCCCTGGGTTCCCCTGGTTGTGGTGTACCAGCCTGG
>JAQHUG010000294.1:2360548-2390109 GCA_028555095.1 Dicrostonyx torquatus
TGTCTCTGCCTCCCGAGTGCTGGGATTAAAGGCGTGCGCCACCACTGCCCGGCAGATGGGCTCATTCTTATAAGTAGGTTCAATGAGGATGGCACTAGCAAAGATGACCTTCAATATGACTGGCTTCTTTGTGAAAAGGGTGAACACAGACACAGATACACCCATGAGGAGAAAATCCTGTAGCTAGAGGATAGGGATGTAGGTGAACCTACACACCACGGAAGGCCCACGATTATCTGCAGATCAGCAGGAGGGCTCAGCGAGCTGACACCTTGACCTCCATTTGGCCTCCATCCTGTGAGCCGATGATGATGATGACTATGCTGTCTGGTCTGCACACTCTGGGGTAATAGCCCCAGGGAACTGCTCCTGGGTGGAGGGGTCCCAGGTGATGCTTTATGGCAGATGACCCATGCTGCCCAGGAGAAGGCTCTCTGAGCTGCTGGGGTGTGGAGAAGGGAGCTGGGGGTGGGTCAGGCTGTGGCCACAGAGAACTCTGGTCTGTTCTGAGGAGAGACATGATAGTGTCAGACAGAGTTATTAGATCTCTTTGAGCCTATAGAGGATGGGCTGAATGACGATAGTCTAGAGAGGCCAAGGCCTAAGGGCTGGGCAGGGAGCCTCTGCGTAGAGAGAGAGTAGAACAGTATTGGGAGCTGATTAAGAGTGGGTCAGAGGAAAGAGCAGAGAATCAAAGTATATGATGTGAGCAGTCAGGCTGAAGGGGAGGGGAAGCCCCACCAATGAGCCGGGAGAAGGAGTCAGGTTCTGTTTCCACAGGTTCTGCAGAGTTCAGGAGACCTGGGGAGCTGTGAGAACGTGGTTCGGCAGGAGATAGAGCCCAGGAGGAATGAAGGCTGGGAGGCTCAGCTCCAGAAGAGTTGGTGGAGTGAAGAGTGGTAAAATAAGGGTCCTCCTCGGGACCTCTGGAGGAAAGCAGACGGTTGCAGAGTCACAGAAGAATGAAGAGCACAGGAGGGTGAGAAGGAATGTCACCTAGTGCTGATAGCAGTTGGGAGAGAGGAAATGTCAGTTTCCTGTTGGGGCCTTGGGCAGGCAGCAGTGCAAATGGGACAAAGGACCAAAGACAAGAGGCGCCTGGGAGAGAGACAAGTCTGCTGTAGCCAGGGCAGTGGATAGTCTGGCCTTTAAAACTTCTTTAAATTTAAAAAAAAAAAAAAATTGAGATAGGGTTTCACTCTGTAGCTCAGGCTGGCTTATAGCCCATGCTGGCCTTAAACTGGTGATCCTCCTTGCTTCAGCAGGGATCATAGTTGTGAACCACTATGCCTGGCTTTATGTGTGTGTTAATATGCTCGCGTGCACATGTTCCTGCAGAGGCCAGAGGAGGACAGCAGATGTCTGGCTCTATCACTCCCTATTGGATTCCCTTGAGACCCTAAAAGCCACTGAGCTCCTGGGATCTGCTGTCTCTATCCCCTAATCCTGGGATTACAGGTACATGCAGATCCTTCCAGCTTTTACGTGGTTACTGGGGATCTGAATGTAGGTTCTCATGCTTGCACAACACTCTCACCCACTGAACCATCCATTTCCTTAGCCACTTTACTGCCTTTGTTTTTTAAACACAGTATCTCCTGTAGTCCAGGTTGGCCTCAAGCTTGCTAAGTAGTCAAGGCTGACCCTGAACTCCTAATTCTCCTACCTCTGCCTTTTCAGGTAGAGCGCCAGGGTTACCATCATGGCAGGCTGACATTTCACTTTGATGAGAGCCTGGCTGATGAGTCGTATCCTAAGGCGACTGGCCATCTACTGATGGCCTTTAGCTTTAGAGAACTGGGGATTGAACCTAGAGACTCCTGCAGGCAAAAGTCTGTCATGGCTTTCTTTTTACTTTTTGAGCCAAGGTCTCACCCAGACCCTTCAGTTATGCCTTGTATTGTAGGCAGGCCTGAGCCGTCAATCCTCCTGCATTGACCTAAGTAGCTGAGATTATGGAACAGTACTGCCAGGTTCTGCTACCAACAGCCTTTGGAACTGTACAATGAGCTGAATTTTGAGAGAGAGACAGAGACAGAGACAGAGACAGAGACACTGACTCAGGGAGAGGCCTCTGAAGTGCCTTTGAAAAACGACCAGCCGAGATGGGGCGCAGTTCAGTGGTAAAGCACTTGCCTAGCTTGCTGAGACCCTGGGTTGCTCTCCACTCCATCCCTGCCATATTCCTTGCTCCCAAATAAGGAAGAGTACATCTGGGAGAGGCCAAGACATGAGAACAAGCTCCCCTGTGAGCCATTTCCTGCCAGGCGCTGGACTTTCCTTCAGAGGCAGGGAAGGGGTACCTGCTCATCTGGTGAGGTCATGCTGAAGCTTCCTGCCATGGAGACACAGACAATGCCTGGCCTCTAGCCACCAGCACTTCCTTCCTGGACAAGGCTTCTTCCTTATTCCAGGGACCCACCCAGGGATGTGCTCTGGAGGCCTTCAGCCCTGTCATTGCACCACAGATGTCAGCTCTGAGTCTGCGAGTGGAGCTCTTCAACTCGGCTGGAGGATGCTGTGCCTAGGACATGGCCACCTCAAGGGTTACCAGGAGCCTACACTATGACAGGATGAAAATGATGTCGAGGTAATTACAGTGTAAGTTTTATATTGCTCAGGAACCTAAAGATGTGACAATGAGATCAGAATAAATGGAAAGGAAAGGAAAAAAGAGTGTGCAAAGCCCAGAGGTCAGACATATGACTTCTGGATGGTCTCAGAGGAATACCACTTAAAATCCGAAAAAAGAGCTGGACATGGGCTTGCCTATAAGTCTGGTTTGTAGCCCAGTGAGACTCCATTGGAGAAAACTAATTTTTCCTGGGCAAGTGGTTGTCAATTGGAGATAGCTTCCTGTTAGGGCTGGAAGCCCATGTCCACTTCTCCCCTCAGCACTGGGACCCATCTGGCTTGAAGCTGTGCAGGCCCTGTCACTACTGTACGTCAGTCCTGTTGTGTCTGGAAGACACTGTTGCCATGGCGTTGCCCAACCCCCCAGCTCCCACTACCGTCTTTTGGCCCAACCAGCTTCTAATGCAGGGTTTTTGCCTATCATTGACCACTTGTGTGCACCTCAAACGAGTTTTGACCTGGGGCTCTGTACTCCTCTCTCATCCCTCATCAGGAGTAAACATAGCTCCGGCTATGGCCATCCCTGGGCTGTCTGCTGTTGCTAGCAGCCATCAATGCCTTTACACTCCTCCCCTTCCCATCTCACTGCTGTAAAGCAGCACCAGCTCCTCCCATCCAGGTCTCCCCAGCAAAGTCCTTCCTTGGCACCACCTACACCTCAGAATCTATGCACAGCTTAGAGGCCCTGTCATCCCCTGGGGTTAGGAACTGATCCCTAGCCTAGGCCACATGTCCTTGCCATCCCAGCAGCTTTTCCCTGTCCATTTCAGTCTTTATGGACTTGGTTGTCTTTCTGGACACTCCTGAGCCCTGCAGGTAGCAAGGCCCTTTGTGTCTATGTAGAAGATCTAGTGGCTGCTCTCTCCTAACTGCTTCACCCCTGCAGCTCCCAAGTGTGGCTGTGCTCTTCTGTCCCCGCGCCCCCACTTCCTGTACTCAAGGCTTTTGACCATGAAATGGCCAGTTCTTTCTAACCCTGGGGATGAGTTAATTTATACCACCTGTCTCAAAAATACTTTCCCCAAATTAACCAGCAACACCATATTCATATAACGCGATCACATAGCAATACTCCTGGGCCTGTGGGGTCCAGGGTGGACATGGCTCTGAAGCAGACTGTGCGTTTTCTACTGTGCTAGGGTCCTAGTAACTATTGCTGGGTAAGTAGAGATGGAGCTGATGAGCAGCAAGGAGGCAGGGAAAGTACATCCCCAGGGGGACACTGAGGTGACAATATGCCGAGGCTGGACATTGTTAGCTTTGGGATATCTACAGAAGAGTCATGAGCAATGCTGACAGTAAGAGTCGTGGGCTCATTCCCCTGGTGAATGAGCCAGGCGTGTATGGATGCTGTATGGCCTGCAAGTCCTCTCGCCTCCATGAGCTACCCCTTTGACTGACATTAGCCTGACTGCAAGAACCTGCATCCATCTGAGCAGAGGAGGCAAAGATCAGAGATGGCATCTGTCCTTTACTGTCTTTCATGACATAAATTGTTCTAGAGTAGATAACTGAAGGGGAAGGGCCACAGGGCCAGCACAGGAGACAGACTTGCAGTCCCTCACACAACCACTTCTCTTCTTCCCAGTCTGCAGACCACACACTTTGCTGTGCCTGCACACCTTTCGTCTGGGAGATGGTACAGTGCCAGCTGCCTCTTGGATTGTCTAGGCTTGAAAAGCTGTATGTGGCCTGGCCTTGCCCAGACCATGAAGCCAGTCTTGTAGCCCACTTACTCTGTCTTAAAAATGGGCAGAAACAGGACTTAGCTCTGAGCACCTAAACTGGTTCAGTTGTGTACCTCTCAACAAAGGCATGAAGACCTAATCCCTAGTGACCCAGAATGTGACCTGATCTAGAATTACAGCTTTTATAAATGCAATTGCTATACAGTGGGGCCATTCTGGGGAAGGGCAGCCGCTAATCCAATATCTAACGTGACTAGTGTCCTCCAAGGAGGGAGGCCTAAAAGGAAAGGAACCGGGGAGCTAGTTCAGTCAGTGAAAGAAGCATGAAGACATGCGCTTAGATTCCTCAAAAGCCGTGTAAACATCTGAGTGTAAGGGTGCACAGCTGCAATCGCAGTGGCGGTGAGATGGGAGGCAGAGAGACAAGGCCTAGAAATTTGAGGGCCAGATAGCCCAGCCTACAAGGTGAAGTTCAGGCCAATGAGATGGCTTCAAACAGAAGGTGGATTGTTGCACTGACACCCAAGACTGTCCTCTGCTCTCCACATACACATTGCTCATACCCATACAAAGTGAAAATTAAAACAGTGACGGCACACGGGCAGGGAGGATGCCACAAGACAATAAAGGCGTTTACCCGAAGCCAAGGAGCACTAGCTGTTGCCACGAGAAAGAACACTAAATATGAACAATCTCCCCCAAGGAGCACAAGCAGTCGCCATGAGAAAGAACACTAAATACTAGAACAATCTCCCCCGGGGCCTCCGAGAAAGCAAGGCCTTGTTCGCAGCTTGATTTTGGATTTCTGACCCTCACACCTGTCAAAGGACAAACTTCTGTTTTCACTGCCTAGAGAGTACTACTTTGTTACTGCAGCCACAGACATCTACACAGGTGTACCTTTAGCTCAAAATAGTACTTTCTGTTTCTTCAATTACTTTTAGCAATGAGTTGAAAATATTAAGTGGAAAAAGGCATGGTCTGGAGAGATGGCTCGGTGGTTAAGAGCATTTGCGGTCCTTCCAAAAGACCTGGGTTCTGTTCCCAGCCCTTACATGGTGGCTCACAACCATCTGCAGGCAGGTGTGTGGCACATATCTGTATGTACAGACAAAATACTTGTATGTAAAATAAAATTAGTAAAAGAAAAAAGAACCCGCCTGCAGCAATAAGAAACAAGTACCTTTAAGTAGGTATACTATTCTGAGCAGCATGATACTTAGGCAATGCTTGTCTTCAGGAAGAGTAACCATGTCTGTCCAGTGCACCTATCATCAGCAGCTGTCTTAGAACCACAGCGTTCAAAAGGCCCTCATTTTACCTAGCAATAGCTGCAAAGTACAGGGGTAGTGATACAGTGCTGACAAACAATAAAGTATTTCCTTTAAATAAGATGGTGGAAGCTCTTGACCTAGTAAAGAAAGGAAACAAAAGAAATCCAAAAATGCCCCCTCCCCAAACATGCTGAGATTGCTAAGATCTATGCCCAATGAGTCTTCTGTCTGCAAAACTGAACGACAAAGAAGTGGCATGGTCTATGCTTCTGAGTGCTTGCTTTGGGCCCATTACTCTCTGCACTTTTAGGCTCTACCAGACTGTGCCGCTACAGATAAGGGGCGGCCATACCACTCTCATGACTTAGGCAGGTCCAGGTCAGCACCTGACATACAATGCTACACCCTGCTCCTTCCCATTAGGCTTCTCCCCTTTGCAGTAGCCCAGGCCTACCTGCTGCCCAGGAAGCCCATTGCTAGCTCAGCTAGCTCAGCCTCCACCTCTTCCTGGCTCAGTACTGTCCCTGGGACCTTCCATGGCAAAGAGCTCTCCGTGCTCAGTGGGGCTGGGAAGTCTTGGAGGAAGGTGTCCAGGAAGCCTGGGATCTCGCTGTCACAGGCCATCTGGCTGCTGTTCTGTGGGGCTCCAGAGGCCATGCCCAGTGCATCCCGGGGGGCTTGCAGCTAGGCTGGGGTGAGATGGTCCCCAGTCAGGTCTTCACTCTGGGGAGAGATGTCAGAGTATCAGGGTGACAGTTTCTGCATGATGAGGAGTACAGGTACCCTGCTTTGTCTTTCACCAGAAAGCAAGGTAAGGCAGGTACCTCAACAAGCTCTGGGCCTCACAGTTCAGGGAACACAGCTAATGGAGTGGTAATCCCATTTAGTATCTGACACGGGTTCAAGTGGAGAAACACACATGAACAGAGTACAACCCCAGGAGACGGTATCAGAAGCAGGGCATGAAGACATCTCAAAGAAGTGATAGAGGGAATGCATGTTCCCTGCAGAGTGGAGGAAGAGCAGAGGCAAGCAGGAGAGGGACACTGGGACCAGGTCATCAACATTTAACCAGATCTTAGAATGCCAGTAGACAGGAGGGCCCAGGAAAGAAGTGATGCCAGCATGGTAATAATTGACCAGCTGGCAGAAAGGGACATATGCCAGGCTGTAGAGATGGTGGAAAATAGAAGAGCCAACATATAGGGGTTGTCAGTGTATTGTTATTTGGGAGCAAGAGTGAACTAGGAGCAAGGGGTCCCTCCCCAGATACCTCTGGGGTTGCCTGATGGGAGAAGCAGAGGTTAGCTAGGGATAAGGGGCTTTTGGGACATGGTCAGGTCTATCCATTGCTCTCTAATAGGAAGTGTGAGACAAAGGTTTAGAACACCTTAGGCTCCTGAAGTTGGGGACATGGGTTTCAGCCTTTTCCCACATCCTTATGGACACTGAGGGTTCTGTAGTGGGCCCCAAGCTCTGCAAAGCCAGGTTAAATCCCCATTTCACCAAGATTTGGAGAAGGTGGTCTCCTGACCAAGGTCTCAGGATAAAGATAGGACTTGGAGGAATGCCTGCCTGAGTTTCAGACTGTCACTACCCACACCAGCCCTTTCACATCTGAGGTCCACAAAATGCCCAAGACTCTTGTACGTCAATAGCTGTACCCTGCCCTCTTCCCTGGAGTGGGATTTTAGTTCTCATTTGGCTCAGAGTCACCTCCAGCATGGTCAACCAGCCTTTCTATACTTAACGTCCAAGCCTTGCAGGCTGGTCCTTCAGTCTGTTACCCCTTTAGATACCTGATGGTCCAAATTGACTCCTATCTTCCTTTACAATCATCCAGCCTCAAATAGTAATTGAGTGTCTCTTGTTTATGTCTTGATTTTTCTTTCTCATGCATGCAAGGCAAGCCCAGTATCACCAGACCACACATTAACCCCTTCTGCCTTGCTTTTATGACCTCCTATGATGGGCTTTGGTTCTTCCCTCCCCCTGCTCCCCTTGGTGTTGGAACAAAACTCACCCCTATCACACCTGGGCAGGTAGCTTCCCTGCCAGCATCTGCTCACACAGGTCCCCTTCTCTGTAGTCACTGATTTTTTTGCCAGGTACACATCAGGCCTGGTGTACCTGTCCACTCACTTAACACTCCAAGGATGTGGCACCTTTTGGAGTTCTACTTAATATTCTGGCTTAGAAACTTTCCTTAGGAAGAGTTCAATGTGTTTACTATCAGAGGGAACAAATGGTGATCTTTATGGTGATGAAATGGATCTAAGAATCTGAGCACCCCAAGTTGTAGGCAGGAGAAGCTGGAGAGCAGCTTCACAGTCCATCTCCCTCTGGAGGCCTTTCAGATCTTAACTACCAAATCGACCAGGTGGAAAGACAGGTGAGACTTCTAGAATCATAGGTCTTAGAACGACCACAGATGGGTGTCTCTAAGCTTTGCGGTGAGGGAGGGTTGAGGTGTGAAACAGGGCTGAGGAAGCCAGGACAACTCAAAGCACAGCCGTCCTCACTTGTAACAACGTTTCTAGTACCAAAAGAGAGTAGAAAACAGAGAGGATGGAGAGGCATTTCTGTTGGTAGACTGCTTGCCTGGTAGGCACAGAGCCCTGGTCTCAAACCCCAGCGCAACATAAACTGGGTGTGGAGGTGGACACCTGTGATCCTGCACTGAAAAGGTAGGGGCATGAGGCTCAGAACTTCAAGACATCTTGGGTTACATGCAGAGTCATAAGACAACCTGGGATACAGGAGACAGTCTCAAACAACATAAAGCTAAACAAAACCCAAAAAGAGAAGTTGATGTGAGAGGGGTTCTAATATCATGTTAATCAAAATAGTATTTAGGGTACAAAAGGAAAGGAGTGGTTTGACAGTTAATATTGTCAACTTGATAGGATTGGATTACTGAAAAGACAAGTCCTGTCTGTTTGGGAGTCTCTGAAGTGAGGCCAACTGCAACCATGGGTGGCAACATTCTATCCGCTGGGGTCCTATACCAAATAAATGAAGTATACTAGCTGAGCCCAGTATCCATCTCTTGTTTCCTCACTGTGGGTGGACACAATGTAACCAGCCGCCTCTTCAAGATTATGTTGCCATCATGGACTGTATTCCTTGAAACTGAAAACCAAAGTAAACCCTTCATTCCAGAAATCCCCTCTGTTAAGTATTTATTCTTCTGCAACAAGAAAAGTAGCTGATACAAGTGATAAGCAAACAAAACACAACTCCTCTTTCTTTTTTCAGAGGCTACAATCAAGAGCTAATTTGTTTTAAAAAGAGACACAAAAAGAAACTGCAGGCTGGTGGTGGCACATGCCTGTAATCTCAACATTCCGGAGGCAGAGGCAAGAGGGTTGTCTCAAGTTTGAGGCCATTCTGGTCTAAAGAGCAAAATCCAAGTTAGTCAATGATCAAGCAGATCAACTCAGTTTAAGGGAATGAGAGATGAAAAGCTCTCTGCTGCCACTTGCAAACTAAGGGACTTGGAGATCATGCAGTAGAAGAGGAAAAAGGCGAATGAAAAGGAGAACCCCAAGAGGCTTCGTGTTCAACGTTCCCATCCTTTGTGTGTATGGAGTCAGTCCCATCATGCTCGCCCTTCCTCTTGTAGTGCTCACAGGTTCCAGAACACTCCCTTGTCTTGACTCTGCAGGTTCTTTTTGTGTTTCCTTCCTTCCTCTTGAAGGTCAGGTTAGTTACCCTTTCCCAGTGTTTTTTTTTTTTTCCTTTATTTTTATGAGGCATATCCCAAAGTATTAAAAGTAGCTTTGTAAAAAAAAAAATAGATACAGTACTTTTTATTGAAAGTTATGTTGCTAGAGTTACAATTCACTGTCTACACTCACATTTACTTACAAGTTAATAAAATGTAGCCTGGGTTAAAAATAGTGAGCAGGTAAAAAGAGAGCAAAGAGGGAAAGATCCAGATGGGAACAAGACAGACACATTCTGACCCAAAGTTAAGACATAAAAGAAGAACCAACTGAGCCCTGGGCTAGGGGTTGGAGAGATGGAGAGCAGAGGTAGTAGGCAGTTTGTACACAGGCAGAGCTGCAGAACATGGAGACAAAGAGATGGAATTAATTTCCAAGAGGATGAGGCCAAGTGTCACACTGTACCCCACTCACCAACTGCTCTAGCCTTCTAGTATGCAGGGTCAGAAGTATGAACACTGCAAAGCCATTCCCAAGCAAGTGACAAGCATTTGGATTATTCTGTGCAATTCTACAGGACCCAGAGGCACCAAACTCTGCAGCAGTGCTAAAAACACAAAGTTTTGACTAGGATCAAAGGGAAAGGACAGCACATTCATGCCTGAGTACACAGAAAGCCCCAACCAGTGAAACCCTACCCACAGCATCACCCTACCTGCCACTGTAGCAGCTAAATGTTCCAGAAGGCAGGTGCCTCTTTCTAACCTTTGGCCTTGGAATGCTTCCTGTATCTGGAGCCCTTCCTCACAGTCTATGTTCCTTGGAGGCTGGGCTCATCCTCTTTGCACTGCAGCACTCTAGACCAAAGCGTTAAATGAATCTGGCTACACACTTGCTCTCACTGCTCTCTGCCCTATGCATCACGCTCGGGACCCGTTATGAGCCCCAAGGCCATCTGCACCATGCATGCTGAGTGGGGCTTGGGTGGCAAGGCGTACAATGTGACACCATACTCACATTCTTGCGTCTGCTGGCTGACTCTCAGGGACTGTACTGGCTGTTTACTGCCACTAGAAAGACAGCATGCCCAGAGAAATTCTGCCTGCGGCAGCCACTCTACATTATTTTGGCCATGGTGAAGAACCAGGCTACAGTTTTCCTTCTCTGGGGTCTAGCGAAGGCATAGGATAAGAGTAATACTCTTTCTTGCTTTCCCTCTTTCTGACAAACCCCCAAATCTGCTGCAGGACTTTCCAAGCTACTTGAAGCAACCAAGTTCTGGGAGTCCTAGAGTGGACAGAAAGGCTCAGACAGTAGCAGGAAGGACTGGCAAGGGGCATGGCACCACTGGGGTCCCTGGAGGGGAGAGCGATAGCTGGCTGGTAGTCAGCAGCTGGGCAAAGGAGTCTGGGGAGAACAGGGGTGGGGCAAAACAGAAGTGCTGGGCCTGGTGTGGGGCTGTTTGACTCCAATGGTGTCCTCATAGTAGCAAACGGCTCAGGATGAGAGGGACATGTGTATGAGTGTGCGCAAGTCATTAAGCAAGGACCTGTGGGGAGGGACACCAAGCACCTGACTCCCATAGCTGCACAGTCTTGACTGGTTTGGCCAAATGTGACACTTGGCTGGTTCCTCCTGGTTCCAGGACTGGTATCTCTCTATACTTTATGAGCTGGCAGCTGCTCCTAAGACCCTGAACTTGGGCTCTCCCTGCCTCCACCTCTCTACTGTTGGGATCATAATTGTGCACTGCATCTGGTTTATGTGGCACTGGTGCCAATCATGTGTGCTGGGTAAGCAGTCCAGCAGCAATTATATCCCTAGACCCAGCACTCAGTTCTCTATTTGTGATTGACTGCTAGGTATAGTTTGGTGTAAATCCTTCTAGAGCTTAACCAATCTTTTACTTCATACATGGAAAAGATTTTATTTATATTTAAAAATGATTATTATAAATAGTGTGGTAAGGGCTGGAGAGATGGTTCAGAGGTTAAGAGCACTGACTGCTCTTCCAGAGGTACTGAGTTCAATTCCCAGCAACCACATGGTGGCTCACAGCCATCTATAATGAGATCTGGTGCCCTCTTCTGGCATGCAAGCATACATGGAAAGAATGTTGTATACATAATAAATAAATAAATCTTTAAAAAAAATAAATAGTGTGGTAAAATATACACTAAAGATGATCATTTTAGCTTCACATAGTGGTTCATGCCTATAATTCCAGCATTTGGGAAAGTGAGACAGCAAAATTGCTACCAGTTTGGTGCCAACCTGGGCTACGCTGCGTGAAACCCTGTCTCAAAAAAGAAGAAAATCCAGCTTGGCAGTGGTGGCACACACCTTTAATTCCAGCATTTGGGAGACAGAAGTATGTGTATCTCTGTGAATTCGAGGCTACCCTGGTCTCTAGAGTTAAGTTCCAGGACAGCCAGGACTATACAAAGAAAGCCTGTATTGAAAAACCAAACCAAACCAAACCAGGAAAATGAATAAATAAATAAAAGAACCACCAACCAATCAACAAAAAAACTAAAGGGCAGGTGGTGCTTGGAAGTGTAGCTCAGTTGGTAGCTACTTGCCTTGAGGTCCTGGGTTTGCCTGGAAACTGGATGTGGTGGTGAACACCTGCAATTCTAGTACTCGGGAGATGGAGGCAGGAAGACAACAAGCTCGAGGTCATTCTTAGCTACATTATGAGCTGGAGGCCAGCCTGGGCTACATGAGACCCTGTCTTAAAACAACTCAAAAGAACACAGAAAAACACTTTAAGAGTATTTTTTTTTTTCTCTGTGGTGCTGGGGATTCAACCTGGAGCCCTGTGCAAGTTCAGGATGCCCTCTACCACAGCCATGGCCATCCCCTGACTTTAGTCATCTTTAACAGACCATTCTGCCACCCCCACTTCAGCCATCTTTAACAGACCATTCTGCCACCCCCACTTCAGCCATCTTTAACGGGCCATTCTACCATCCCTCACTTTAGCTATTTTTAACGGGTCATTTTGCCACAACAAGGATAGCCATTTTACTGTGCAGCCATTTTTCTTTTTAAAGGGTTGGTATTTTTTCAATGGATCAGCGCTCCATGTGTCAAGGTTTCTGGCTCAGCAAAACTAAATGGCCATGGAATACAGTACGCAGCCTGAAGCCTGGAGCTATCAGACAGGAAACAAAAACATTCCCTTAGCACACTGGAGAGCAAAGACAGCCTTAAAGACAAGGTTGGCTCCAGGTGACATCACAAAGGAATTCTGAAAATTAATCTGTTGTGGAAGGTTTATGGTTTTTAAAACAATTGTTTGTTCTGTCTACCTCTCAGAACCGTGCATGTCATCAGGCCACACTGCAGCTGAGAAAAACAAGTGCTGGGGGAAAGTACTACTCTAAGGTCACACGCTAGAGATATGACCAAGGCAGAACTCCGTTGAGGACTCTGATGCGCAGTGACTTGGCCACTTCCCCCCGATGGTTGCAGAGAAAAAGTGAAGTTTGACTATGGGAGGGATACGAGTATGGAGTCCATGAGGTAGAGACGGGCTCGCGTTCAGTTCCTCAGGTGGGAACAGTTCACAGAACTTGTTTCAGGGCATACTGTGAAGACATCTATTACTAAGGGACCTCCAAGTAGAAGGCCTTAGTGGAGGAGACCACCCACTTCCGCTGGGCCTTCCCTAGATGTTAGTCTCTGTGCAGAAATTCCTACAGCCTGGTGCCTTTGCTTAGGGGCCAGCCTGAGACCACACAGTTGTAATGGTGAAGCCCCAGGCTGAAGACCTACGCTCTACCGCAATCTAGCTAACCGGGTTCAGTCTCAGCCTGCAAGCCAGGCGTTAACTAAAACACCAGCTTTAAACACATGCAGGGGCGCCACAGGGCGCCAGGCATTCAGGATGAAAATGTGGTTCCAGAGGGGGCCTTCTCTGGGAGGGCAGAGGGCAGGCCATGGTCCTGGCCCATGTTTGGGCGGGGGTGGGGGGATTGAAAGATCCTAGAAAACCGAGGACTGTCACCTCTTGGTACTGCTTGGTCTCACAGCTCGGCCCCCTCCTGAACCTCGGTTCCAGTCATACTCCATAGGGTCAATGGATTCCCAGTTCTGTATCCTTAGTTCCCCATGCTTTGCCTCTGTTCCGCAGGGTCCCGGCTGCTTGCCCCGCTCTTTTGCTCACTGCTAACCCCATGTCTCTCGGGTTCAGGCACCCGAAACCCGTCTTGGCCTTAGTGCTTTCTCGTCTCTCCATTTCGTCCTCAGTCTCATTTCACCCTCATGCACTTCATGACCCCACCTGACAGTTAGCATAGTCCGAGTCTTCCACCCTCGCCCTTCATCCCTAGCACCCCGCGGGCCTCACCTGCCAGCTTGCCGCAGTGCTCCCCACGAGCTGCTCCGGGCCGGCCCCGCCTACTTCCCGTCCAGGGGCGCCGCAGGCTCTGCGCAAGCGCAGTCAGGCCTCACTGGGCCCCTGCTGCCCCCTGGCGGCCTCTTGTTCTTGGGAGGAGATGTGCCCCATTCGCGAGTGAGTCGCTTCACTTCTGGGTCTTGAGTAAGCAGAAAGCCGCCCTTGCTTCACAAAGCTCAGAAATTAAACAAGTGTGTGGTGATCAGCCACAGGGCAGGGATGTGGCTACATACTGCCTAGGACCGGCCACTCCTCACAGACAAGAGGGGCAGTCCTCTGGGTCACGTGTTTGCTTGTTTTATTTTTAATTGAGAGGGTTATGGGAATGTTTTCTTTGAAAATCAAAAGGAAATAAAAACTTTTAGGTTAAAGAAAACATTCATTTGATACCAATGGATGTGTATAATACTGTGTACAGTGTGGAAGCACCTCTTCAGGTTTCACTGTGTTCCTGCCCATAGGCCCCACCATCCATGTGGTCAGGGTCCCAGACCCTTTGTGTCTCACCTCAGCAGGACTGCCTGGCCACTGAGTGAGGTAAGTAGCCAGTAGCCCGAGGCTACTATCTATCTATCAAACAGGAAATGAAAACACTCAGTAAAGGCAGCTTTAAAGACAAGCTGGGCGGCTAGGTGGTGGTAGCACACACCTTTAATCCCAGCATTTGGGAGCCAGAGGCATGTGGATCTTTGTGAATCTGGGGTCAGCCTGGTCTACAGAAAGGGTTTCAGGACAGCCAGGGCTACACAGAGAAACCCTGTCTCAACAAACAAAAAAACAAGGTTGGTTTCAAGTGACATGACAAAAGAAATTCTGCAAATTAATCTGTTGTGAGAGGCTTATAGTTTTGTAACAATTTGTTTACCCCTCAGAACTGTGCTAACATCAGAACACACTGACTCAGGGAACTAAGGTCTCAGGGAACCCTCACTGACTGGAAGGTTTCAGGGAAGCTATGAGCCTGGAGAACCAATGGATGACTGCTCCAAAAGGAATCACCTCCGTGGTGTGGGTATCAGGGGTGGGGGTGGGGTGTGTGCATGGGGAGACTGTCGTGGGTGCGGGTGGGGTATGTGCATGATGGGGAGATTGTCGCTGTGTAAATACAGCAGTGCTTCATTCAGTCTGAGCAAGGTTTGAGACCACTTAAAACCTGGCGAGGCAACAGCAACTCAAGCCTTGGATGATGGCTCACAGATGATAGCGAAGGTAGGCACTAGGAACTTACCTTTGTTAGGCTCTAGGCCAGGGACGTACCCACAACATTCCTTTTGCCCTGCTTTCAACATAGTTAATGTCTTCCCTACAACCCATTACTGAAAGTAAAAGCTTTCAGCTTTTATTCTTGTCAAAGGAATCTCAGTGTTAGCTATACCAACCAGTTTAGCTCAAACCTGTGCCTCTCCAGCAAGGAACACCCAAGCTGTGGGTAGCGCCAGGAGGTCCCAGATCCCCCATCCATGTCCCCTCTCCCTGCCTCCCTAAAAAGTCTTTTCCAGAAGTCTGCTCTGAGCATTCTGCAGGCAGCGACAACCTCCCTGTTACATCAGCCCATCTCAGCCTTCTCAGAGACCAGACACATCACGCTCTGGCTTTAAAAACTCTCAGCGATAGGTTGCTGGCTCCCTCTTGGGTATCAATTGTTCTTGTAGGGACAGGAAGGAATAATGTAAAGTTATAGGTCCATGGTACCTTATGCAGTGCTGGGAGGGTGCTGCATTTAATGAAACAGACTTCCTCATGTCAACGTGCACTGCAATCACAAGGTAACAGAAATGGCATCTGCAATGACAGTGGGGGACAAACCACTGGCCCTGTGACCATTAGCCGACTACAAGGTAAAGAAAAGGAGGGCTAGCATGAGATCTTGCTTGCCTCATCCAACACAGGTCACTTGGCAGCTCTGACCTCATCAGCTTCCAGAGCAGAAGAGGTGATGCAAAAACACAGCTGCTCCAAAGACAGTTCAGACTTACAACACGACTCACCCTTGTCCTAACTGTTCCCAGTTGGCAGGTTAGCAAGGATAGCCAGGCGGTGGTGGCGCACGCCTTTAATCCCAGCATTCGGGAGGCAGAGGCAGGCGGATCTTTGTGAGTTCGAGACCAGCCTGGTCTACAAGAGCTAGTTCCAGTGCAGGCTCCAAAGCCACAGAGAAACCCTGTCTCGAAAAAACAAAAAACAAAAACAACAACAAAGAAACAAAACGCAAGGATAAGGAGGCTGGATACTACTGATGATGAAAGGTGAGGGAATCAGCTTTACTGGGCGGTTCCACACAAAAGGGACAATTTCAGGGAAAAACAGGATACATTAAGAGGCCCATATGATTAAAATTCATTGTAGAATTTTATACAATACTCTGGGCTTATGGCCTATAGGACAGTCTTTTCCCTAAGCCCAGACTAATCACACAACTGAGCTGCCTTCCTGCAGTCTATTCAGGATGGAATTGGGCCAAATGGGCTGAACAGCAGAGTCACAGCCTTGGGCTAGACATGTGGCCTTTTTAAGGTCCTAGATTATGACTGGAAAGAAGAGGATAGGTTCTGAGTATCCTTTCTTATAGCTTATATTCCTGAGACATATTTCAGCAACTTTTATGCAGCTTCCTGGTCCACTGTCTCTTCTTCTGTTGTATGATCTTCTTTGGTTGTCAGGGATCAGGTGGGACATCCCTGGTGGACAGACTGCTACATTAACAACTAACTTTCTTCTGGCTTTCTCATGGGTCTACCTGCCCTATGTGACTGGGAACCTGCTGCAGAGGAAGGGCTCCTATGAGAAGTGCTGTCAGCCACCTCTCAACCACACATTCTAGGGTGGCTGGCTTGCTGAGCCCCTGCAAGCATGGCCAGAGGGCAATCAGTTTCTATCACAACTAAAACAGGTGGATGGGTGGAGAAGGGGACACAGGAAGGGGTTACAGTCAGAAAGGAGGCCTACAGCTACACCCAGCTACTACAGAGCAGTCTGGTTGGCTTACAGAGTATTTTCTGGACTTGACATCTAACCAGCTTTAATTGGATACCCAGCGCCTGAGGCAATACAGACCCATGAGAACAGGAGTCAAAACAGACCCACACCATTACCAGAGTCACATCTACATCTACATGCCAATCTTGAAGTTTCTGAGTGGTGGCCATAACAATATGGGTTAGGGATCAGGAAGCTAGGCTATAGGCAGTGAGCAGGGGATTGGAAACCAGGCTGAGTACTTCACCTGGCTCATCAAGACTTCTCTGGGCTGCTGATGCCCATCTTCCTGCTAACCTCAGAGTGCCACTGTACATGTACATACTTGGTATGAGCTACAGACTGATTGCTCCCATCAGGTGTGATGGCATTCTTGCTGGCACTGCATGGTGTGGCCAGAGCAGGGTTCACTTTAAACTTTAAAGGATAGAGAGTAAAAGAGAATCTTCACAGGTTTCCATGGATACAGCTCCCCCTCCTTTCACCAGTAAAAGGCCCCAGGCTTTTTGCTCCAGAGAATACAAAATAAAAAGCATTTTAATAGTTTCAGCGACTCAAAGGCAACCACCATGACGTGTCTACACAGAGCTGGAGTGAAGGAAGATGGGTTGTCATACAAAGTAAGCAGCCAGGGCTGACATCTTGTCTTTTGGTCGCCTGGGGTTGGGTTTTCCTGGAGGCCTTCGGCCCCGGGCACGCCCACGACCCTGCCTCCTTCCAGGACCACCTCGGTGCATGGGATGGCAGGAGGCTGCATGTTTCAGCTCCACCAGCTCCTGGAAGACGGGGTCGCAGAAGATGCAGCCTGTGTGCTGTGTCTCATTGCCAGGGAGGGGAGACTTGACTTTGTTGAAGTCTACATCGAGCAAGGCAGCCTCGCAGGTGTTGCAGGTGTCGGCTGATACCCGTACTCGGTGAGCATTTTCAAAGCAGTGTGCCACCACATTGCAAGTATTGCAGGCCACCTTCCACTTGGGACCGGAGGTGGGGTCCAGAACCAGGACTCCATTCTCACACTCCACACATTGGCCAATGCCCAGCATGCTCAGTGAGTGCTGGCAGGTAGGGTGTGTGCATTCATTGCAGCCCATGCCTGAAGGGAGAAGAGTCCAGTAACCTAAACCTGCCCTGGCTCCCTCATCTCTGGCTCCTTTCAATGTCAGATGGCTGGATCCTTGTTCTAAAACAAATCAGCACTCTTAACCTGCTTTGGGGCCATCTTGTTCATCCTGGCCTGGGTTCTAAGTATTATCAATCTAGTTTCTGCCTATTTAAAAATGATCATTCCTCAACGCTCTTAGGATCCCAGCAGACCCCTAAAATCCTCATTTTGCTTCTGAAGCTTATACTAATGACTATTCTAGTTTGCCCTCAAATCACCTGGTACTTATCTGCTGCTCTGTAAGCCACTTGTGGGGAGGAAGAGAGATTTATTATCTTGGCAGTATTAATGTAGACTGAGACCCTGAAGATTCCTTATAAAAGCCATGTACAAAGGTGCTGGCTCCCAGTCTGAGACAGGGGATGGTACCACTGGAGAGTGGGTAAGTGTGTTGGACAGTGAGCACCTCTGGTGGCATGCTATGCTTAGTCTGGATACATGCTCTCTTTTATTCCAGCAAAGAATGCAAACGAAGACAACAGTGTCTGAGAGCCTAGGGGGCTTTGTTTGTCAGGTGTCATTATCTGAGGCTGCCTGCCTCTTACTTAGCCCCGGGCCTGGGGCAGAGTTTGCTCCCTGCCCAGATCCTAAGCCGCTTGCTCAATTATGACCCAGGCATACCCAGGCCAGATAGGCTGGCCAGTGCCAGAGCTGTGGCACAAGTATCTCCTGACCCAGTACTAGTAGGTATAAGTAAGGAAGGATGGGTAAGGGACCCATGGGAGTATGAAGCTGGGAACAGCCATGGGCCATACTCACCTTTCTTCATGTCTCGGAAGGGTGGATGGTTATAGCAGTAGGGACATAGTGGGTAGCTCTTGCCCCGGGAACCTGAGGACCACAGGACCAGTTCAAAGTCATCCAATGGGCACCGCAGCTCCTTGTAGAGCTTGATGGTACCATTCTGGGGCAGGGTGTAGGTCTCGTCACAGTGGGAGCAGTGTAGGCGGCTTGGCTTGGCCTATGGGATGGGAACAATAAGAAGGGTGAGTGCTGCTGGGTTTGACTCTCTTCCCTATGTCCTCCACTTCATAACACTGGATAGGTAATGTGGAATACCTAACAGATACACCGAATGTACAGTTCAGTGTCAAGCAAGGACCTCTCAACTACTGGAGTGAGCCCCGTTACACACCTCCCCTTTCCTAACTCCCTCACAAAGGCATGGATTCTAAAGACCCAGCAAGGGGCTGGTGGATGGTTCATCAGATAAAGGTGCTGGATGTTAAGCCTGAGTTCAATCCCTAGAAGCCATTTGATGGAAGGAGAACTGACTCCTACAAGTCGTTCTCTGACCTCCATGTGGGTTGTGGAATGCATGGACACGTATACACACAGACACACAGACACACACGCACGCATGCATGCACACAGTAAATGTAAAGCCCCAGAATGTTAACGATATTCATGAGAGCAAGAGAAATGATGGCAGTGGGTGGTGATGGCGCACACATGTCTTTAACCCCAGCACTTAGGAGGCAGAGGCAGGTGGATCTGTGAGTTTGAAGTTAGCCTGGTCTACTGAGCAAGTACCAGAACAGCCAGGGCTACATGAGGAAACCCCGTCTCAGGGAAAGAGAAATGGTGACAAGAGTGAATGGTCACTGTGTATGTAGCCTGTGGTTTATGTTGTTGCTGGTGCTAATTCAGGCCTTTTAATCATTCTGTGTGATAATTGAGACAGTAAACATTATTTCTGCATGACTAATGACAAAGCAGAGGCTTAAGGTGATGCCTGTGTAGGAATACTGTGGGCAGAGTGGCTATAGTCCTTCAAGCTGCACATACCTGGATATACTTCATAAATCGATGGCACTTCCCACAACGTGAGAGGGGCTTGCCCGTGGCAGCCAGGGGTGAAAAGGATACCTCCATCAACTCATCCATGCCTGAGAACAAATAGAGCAGAGGAGTAATATCTCTCCTGGCCTTTGGCAGCCCTCCCTCCAACAGGTGAGTTAGTGGAACTAGGTAAACTACAGCTGGCCTCTCTAGGCCAGCATATATGGTCGATGGTCCAAGTGTGACTGTCTGTCAGTGATAGACTATGGAGCTGCAGCTTTGTATATCCCTGATGTAGACTTTAATTAACCTGCTCCCGACAACAGCTAATGAGGAGACATTATTGCTGTGACCTGCAGGACCTTAGAGCCCAGATCTGGCAGTGAGCCTCAGGAGGCTCTATCCTATTGGAATGGCTGCTGATGGGGGCAGGGGAGAGGCAAGACTTACCAGCAATAGAATCAACAAAGTAGTGGAACTTTCTCTTGAAGATATCCAGGGTGTGGCCCAGGACCTGGTGGTAGTCAGCTTTGCCCTGGGCAATCAGGTTCAACTGCTTCTCCACTGCACTGCGGATGGTGGGGAGTACCAGCTCTGCATCTATAAGCCAGTGAGTGGATGCTGCTATGGGCACTGGCACCTGGAACCCTGCCACCGCAACAGGTAGGCAAGACCTGCTGCCCTGCTTGACCCAGTCTCCCTGGGTTCCCCTTGGGCTGTTTGTCTACAGACTTGAAAGGCATCAAGGGCAGCTCCTATTGCCATCATACTTTTCTGCGCAGAATGGCCAGGTCTGTGTTGCATTCTTCCATTTCCCAAAGAACTGGGGGCAACTTTAGTGGGCAGAGATGGTGGGTATCTTAGTGAAGAACACAGGTTTGGTTTGCAGAAGAACCCTCTGTTGGACCCATTATAATCTGTTCATTCATCAAATTCCCACTGCAAAGATGTTGTAGGGACTGGGGAAATGGCTGAGGAGTACAGGGCCACTCCAGGAGTCAGCAGAGCCACAGCACAGCACAGGAAGGAGCCTAGATGCCCAGCAGGGTGGGTAGAGAGACTCACCAATCTTGTAGTAACCATGTACTAGGACGATGCCAAGGTTGGTGGGCTTGAGCCGGCGGCCACTTTCCACAGTGACGTAGTTGCGCTGGCAGATGTTGTTGATGTGCACAGGGATACTGGCATCAGTCCCTGGAATGCACAGCATGCCTCTGGGTATTCCTCAGCCTGCCCCAACAAGATGCTCTGGACTATGCACTCTAGTTTCATCCACCTGTCAGAGGAACCCTGTTTTTCGGACCCTCCCAGACATCCATGGAAGGAGCATCATGTCACAAGCTGAAGTTTATTTTGCTCACTGGGTCCAGGCTGCTGTCTCCTGTATGGCTGCCAGAAGGCATGACACAGAAAGGTTCCCAAGACAGAGCAGGGCTGTCTCTGCACTGTGCTGGCACAGCTGTGAACACAAGGACAGCCTTCACTGGTGTTTATTTTAGTTTTGTAGTTAGAAGACAGAGGCTCAGGGCTCTGTTAACAGAGTCAGAGGGCATTTCCTGAAACCATTAATACAACTTAGCCTTTTCTACCTGGCTATGGCACATATGCCCTCTAGATGTCAGGGTCCAGCTTCTCCCAGAGATAGTTCATAAAGCTACTGCTGAACCAGGGTGGTCATATCAACTTCCTCTCCCTCATCTTCTCCCTTTCTCTGGGCCCTTCACAACACCCAAGGCATGTTTCCTACTCCAGGGATGCAGTTTCTTTCACCTCCAGGGATGCAGAAGTTTCTTGATAGAGAGGTGGAAGGTGAGGCACTGTGCCGTTGCTGGACAGAGGATGTGAAAATGGAACTTAACACTGACTGCATACTTCCTAGTGTTGGCACAGGAACATTTATCTTTCCATGGGTACTGTGAGCAAGTTTTACAGGAAATATACTGGCACTGGGGTTAAGGAGCCTTCAGAGGTTCCATGGCTCAGAGCCAAGGGTAGGACTTGGCCCCAATCATGGCAGTTTGCACCTGCAAGAGTTCCTGGATGGCTGTTATAGTCAGATCCTTTTTTTCTTTAAAAAAAAAAAAAAAAAAGACAGAGTCTCACTCCACAGCCTAGGCTACCTTTGAACTTGTGGCACCCTTTCTCAGCTTCCTAAATGCTAGAATTACAGATGAGTCAGTATGCCTAGGTAGGTAAGCCTTTTCTCACCCATGGACCTTGTTCAACAGCACCGCCCTCACTCACTTTCCTGTTCAGAAGTTCACACAAGAACTCTGTTCACTGTCCCAAACTGAAGTGTATGTTGGTTCTTGGGTCCAGAACAGTCTCACATGTGGCTATTAGAAGTCAAGGACGTGGAAAAGGTTCTTAGCATTTGGCTATGCCATCAATGGTAACTCGCTTCAGACTGAGCTTTCTCTCGGGTTACTTCAAGCACTTAGGCACTGGCAAGAAGCAGACTCAGACCAGAATTCTAGATGGTGGGCACTTGTCAATGGTGCACAAGGATGTATCACAGTCTTCATATGGAAGGCCAGGTCCAGATATAAAGGCCTTGTAAACAGCTTTACTCAGAGTCAGCCTGGAGCCATGGGTCATATACTGGGCACCTGTGACCACACACTGAGCCAGATGCATATGGATCACGGACAGACTTACTAGTATCACCTCTTGGCCTAGGCCCTGGGAATGGAAACCCTAGATCTGGGTACCCACCGATACCGTGCTTCTCCATGAGTGTGATGAGCTCAGCCTCAGTCAGATAGTCTGGTGGGCTCGTCTGCTTCTCTAGCATCTTCACCTCACCCACAGTGAAGATATCACCTTTCTGGCATGTGGGCAGACTTTCTTCCAGGGGCACGCTCTGCCAAGGCATGATCTCTGTGAAGCCTAGAGAGATACCACTGCCATTTGAGGTCCCCACCTGGGCCTCCCATCAGGGATCCCATGTGTCTGTGGAGATGAGAAGAAAGGGACCCGAGGGCCTGCCATTTTACCTGGGGAGATGACTGTCTTTCCCGAGCATGTAAATTTTTCAGGCCCAATTCTGAAGGAGATAGTGCTCTGTAGATACTTGCAGTCATGGCTGACTGTGGCAATGAAGTGTCTGGTGATATACTCGTACAGTCGCCATGCATCACCCCCTGTGAAGACTGAGTGTTACCAGGTGCCCTGGACTAACAACAGGGTCTTGGCATGGGTACCAAGGATGTATGCATATTTATGATGTCAGGGATTGAACGTAGGGCCATAAGCACATATCAGGCAAAAGCCATGTCTTAAGTCCTATTCCCAGACTCAAAGTCTGAATGCAGGAGGTAAATACAGCAAAGGAAGCTGCCTCTACTGCCTGGGTGACCCAATTACAATGTTTCCTGTAGACTGCTCTCCTTTCTCTACAGGCATTGCTTTGGAACAGAGTCATCAGAACAGCCTTAGGTTAGGTAGGAGGTACAGTCTACCTTTGAGCTCTGCTATTCTGCCTCATTCCCTAACACAAGGCTGTCTGTATACTGGCCTCTCCCCAAGCAGCTACAATCACTTCACTCTGTCTTAGGTGCTTGGTAATGAGGGCTTCACTATGCCTGTGACAGGCTGAGGATGAGGCGTACTGATAAAAGGCCTGACCCTGTCCACTGGTGCCATGTGCTTGTAGCAGTTTGCCCTTCACACCCTGGAAGCTTGAGGAGTACGAGAAGATTGGGAAGAGGAGTGCCCAATACCTAATTCAGACTCTGTAGCTGACTTCATAGGTGTGATGGGAGGATGGTCACCAGCATCATGACCTTTCCGTGGGCGGTTGATGCCTTCTGCTAACAACTGCTTTACCTAAGGGACGAAAGGCAAAGCAGAGTCAAGCCAGGCTGTTTCCCACTGGTCTTGGATTTGGTCAAAGCCTGTCCAGAGGCCATAGCTGATGGGCTATGCAGGGCAAGGCCCACTCCACTCACCAAGTCTGCCCAGTAAGGGTGGTTGGCTTGCTGTCGCAGAGAGCCCTTCAGGTCAAAGTTTTCGGGATAGTGTGTGGTTTCTGTCCGTGGGTAGCTGATGTAGCCCTGTGTGTATAACCTCTCAGCTATTTGCATGGCATGCTGTGGTCCCATACCTGCCAAAAAACAGGAGGCTCAGAGGTCTGGAAGGTATCCTAACCCTAACCCAGGTGGTCAGTAGCTCACCCACAGGCTTGGTTTTCCCCCAAATAGGCCAGCACCTCCTAAGAGGGCAAAGAGCTCTTAGTGGGTATTGCCAGGGCTCAGAGGTAATGGCTGGGTGGGTACCTGGGACATAGCCTGTCTGCAAAGGTGGTCCCAATGGGAAACACTGCTCACTGCTCCATGGTACCAATTTACAGTGCTCATAGTGGCACTGATGACACAATCTGAACTCTGGCCACAAAGCTGAACTAGGCCTTTGGGTAGCTGAACACACCTCAGTTCTGTGCCCCTAGGCTTCTGTACTCTAAGAGAGCTTGTCCTACTGCTCTCTAACCTGGGAGCTCTGCAAAGACAGTGCTTTAGGATACAACTGTCAAAGACCATCAATTTTTCAGCTTAACTCTTGTGATAGCTACGGAAGCAGTGCTTACAGAAGTCCAATTCTACGACTTACGGAGAAAGGAAACTTACATGAGACTCAAAATCTCATCCCCAAAGCTTCAAACATCATAGCATGAGAGGTGCTTGGTGTGGGTTAAGATACTGGCTCTGCCCTATGCTGGTCTAGAGATGTCTTTGGGGAGGGAGCTTTAGGGAAATGCTTCTACATACCCAGAGCTGAGCTGGCCACACGCAGCATCTCCACTGTGTTTAGGGCAAGTGGTCTCTGCTTGGCCTTTTCTTTCCTGCTTGTAGCCTCCACCTGAGGATAGGACAGATGAAAGAACATGAAGAAGCCACAACAGAATTTAAATGTGTGGACAAAGGTCTGAACTAATTAATTTGGTCTTTCTGTTTCTGAAATTCACTTTCCCCAGCAGTCTGGCAACTGAACTGAGTATTTAGATCAAGAAAGCAAGAGGGGAAGGGAGAATAAGAAACATACATTCTGTTTTCCTTGAAGGAAGAAGAAAATGTGGAGGAAGGGGAAGGGGCTGCAGATATAAATCCCACCAAAATCAGCATAGGCCGAGCCCCAGAGTAGCATGTGGGGTGTGGGAGTGAAATGGCTGCTGCTGGCTGTTTGTGAGTGCTGTCAACCGGGCCCCTAGCATTGCAAAACCTTCCTACTTTTTAAGGGAAGCCGCAAGTCATGATTTCTATGCTAAATCTCTCATTTGCTCAATGATAATCATTTTGAAATTATCTATGGGCCATGTTTGTCTGGTGAGCTATTACTTCTCACTATGGGGAAGCATATCCATAGAAAAGTTGACTCTTTGTTTTGCCTACTGCAAAAATAATCCAAACAAAGCAGCCAGTCTCTTGCCTTTACCAATCTCACACAGACTGGATTCCAGACCAACAAATACGGGTGCTGACACTGAGGATATCTGTGTGCATGTGGCACTGGAGGTTAGGGTTCCTGAGGGTGTGTCCTGACATCACCAACATGGAACAACAGAGCCTGAGCAAAATGGCATCAAAACAAGGCTTGAGAAAAGCAATTAGAATGTGACCGGAGGAGGCCTGAAGTGGCTCAGTGATGATTAGCTGTGGAGCTGTAGGACCTGCTCCAGCCTTGCAGTCAGTCTTTGCTGAGCAGCACCATCTTCCTAAGCACCAAGAAGCAGATCCCTCTGATATAAAAAAGGCCCTAGTAAGAAATACTACCACTCAAGTGTGAAAATTGACTGAATATGAGATCTCAGACCTATATCCTTTAGATGTGTGGCCTCAGGCAAGTTCACCAATGCGTATAAAGGTCTGTCTGCAGCTGGTAGCTTTGGATACTGTAGAAAAGAAACATCTGTGTGAAATGGAGTTCGGCCAGAGGAGACCTTGCACCTGCGAGTGCTGGAAGAGACAGCAGGAATGGCCTGGGAGTGTCTCAGATGTGGACGGCACCTGAGGTAGCACTTCACAGCTGCCGCACTGGCAGAAGAATGTTAGGAATGTCCGAGAAGCCATCTGCATTTCACAAAAGGCAGAAAGGCATGGCTCAGCATCACAATGATTCTTCTGATCACAGGTTTCTAGGGCCTGCCCATTCAGGACAAATGTGACAGATGTGGACAGAGAAAGAATACCTGAGCTTCTTTTTCTGACTTTGTCATGTTTAAAAACATCTGTGCAATTTCCCGGTCAAACACTCTAACACGGTCCCAGTCCAAAAGGAGAGACTCCTCTTTATTGGTATGAACCTGTAGGAGAGACAAAAGGAAAGCACACTGCAGGGAAGAAAACCAAGGCAGAGGAGGCTGGTTTTGTCCACAGGCAAAATGGTCTAGCTCTGACGTCTCATTGTTGGACTGTGGATCCAAAGCTAATACCCCACTCTTCTCATCCACTGAGCACCAGACAGTCCTACTGAGGTAGACCCTTAACAGAGCTGTGCCTCTCACGCCATTCCTGCCTATCAAGGCCTGCCTACCCAAAGTACCTTCCCATCCCCCACACAGTCCCCAGCCCTGGAGGTAACCAGAACTCTGTACTGTTCTAAACCTCTGTTACGCTTCAGGAGGTTTTTATGTAAAAAGGCTCTAAAGACCAATGAAGTTTGAAAGCACACAGTCTTCATCCTATGCTTGGACTTCCCCACTGCAGACACTGGCTGAATGGCTGACTTCACCTCACACCCGCAGAGGGAACTCACTCCTTTACCCAAATTTAATAAATCTAGGTTCAGTCCAGCCTACTGTCCCCATGAAAGCTGGCGCCTCTTCCTCCTGGGCACCGGGACCAACAACTATTTAGTACTGTAACCCACACTTGTGCTCTTAGCCTGAGGTATATGAAGAGCTGATGCTGACCAGGAAAACTCTCACAGTCCACACCCCAAACCTACAACACAACAAGAGTAGAAGGGAGAACCTTGGCCTGTAGCACCCAGTAGGTCTCTGGTTTGAAGGACTGGATTTTATCATGTCTTTCCACACAGAATCCCAGGGTAGGAGTCTGACATGGCCCAAAGGAGATGAGAGAGCTGTCTAAATCTCCATATTTTCCCTGGAAATACTTTGTTTGGAACCTACAGGGTTGGGGAAGAGAGAAAAATGGCAGATCAGTAATTCATTCTAGACAAATCCTAAGCAAACCTAGCTTGTGGATGTAGGGGTGCACGCAGAGAGGTCACACAAAAAGGATGTTCTTCACTTAGAAGACAGCAAAAGTGACAGAGCAGGAAGTCATCAAAGAAGAACAGGAGGGGCTGGAGAGTTGGCTCAGTGGTTAAGAGCATTGCCTGCGCCGGGCGGTGGTGGCGCATGCCTTTACTCCCAGCACTTGGGAGGCAGAGGTAGGTGGATCTCTGTGAGTTCGAGACCAGCCTGATCTACAAGAGCTAGTTCCAGGACAGGCTCCAAAGCTACAGAGAAACCCCGTCTCGAAAAACAAAACAAAACAACAACAACAACAAAAAAAGAGCATTGCCTGCTCTTCCAAAGGTCCTGAGTTCAATTCCTGGCAACCACATGGTGGCTCACAACCATCTGTAATGAGGTCTGGTGCCATCTTCTGGCCTGCAGACATACACACAGACAGAATATTGTATACATAATAAATAAATAAGTATTTTTTTTTTAAAAAAAGAACAGGATGTTCATTCTGTGTGCACAGGATGGAGCGAGGATAGAATGCACACAAATAATCTGCTTCTGAAGTTGTGGCCTATGTGATGTGTACCTAATAAATATGTAATTTCATTGAGGTTTTTTAAAAAAGGTATCTCTGGTAGCTTATGCAGGCTCCGAAGGCCCTAGGCAAGGCAGTACCCTGGCTCAAGGGGCATTATGTGCACGTGGCAGGAAACAGCACCTAGTGAAAGCACAGCCGATGCGTAGGTCTAGTTCCTGGCGGGCATCCACTGAGAGTGCCTCATTGTGGTCTGGCTCACTCAGGCGGGTCATGGCATTACAGATGTCTGTGTCTGTGATGGAACTGAACCTGGCCCGGAACACCGTCTTCTCACCACTGTGGGCATTATTCATGACAGGCAGAATGGCGTCAAGGACCTGGGAGGAAGAATACTGGCTGTGGTTAATTCCTACATCCCTGTCTTTCATTCTTTGGCCCCACTGCAGGGCTAGCCCCTTTCCAGGGCTAATCTTTCCCCACCCAAGTTGTCCTTCTAGACAACTCAGCCTCCCCACAAATCCCTTGCCACGTGGCTGACTCTCTTTCTGGTTGCACACACTTCCAGATAAGATATCCACCTATCCCATTAGCCCAGTTCCTTTCATAGTGTTGCCCCACAGCCACTACCCTCTTTCACTTCTCTTGTGCTTTTATCCAAACCAACCAGTGAGTGCCAGTGCCAAGCACTTCCCTTTTCTGGAAGTAGGGAGTGCTTGGATGGATAGGCAGAATTTTTACATGACAGGAGAAAAGACAAAAAGAAAAGAGAAAATGTGTAAGAATGGGAAGGTTACTGCAAACCTTATGTGTGTGTGTGAGCTATGTGGCCCTGGAATTGAGACTTAGGCTATACAGAGGGAGGAAAGCCACCAGAGAAGCTGGGGCATGCAGTGACATCACGAAGGGAAAGTAGGACCCATGAGCTGCTATTGTTTCTAGCCCCAGAGGGCATACTCCTGTGGAGTGGACAGGGAAAGAAGAGAAGCAGGTATTTGAGAAGGAACGAAATTAAGTTTGCCAAGAGAGCTATACGAGAATGCTGGGTACCCTGAATTCCTGTTTTACTGGAACCATCTCCTGCACTTAAGTGTGTCAATTCCCAGGGAGGGCTAAAACATAAGGACACAGAGGTGACCTGTATGGAGCCACAACACGAGGGGCACTAGTAGGAATAGCAGGCATAGCCTGCAGCATTAGAGTGCCATTACAGAAGGCACATGGAAAACCTTCACCAGCCTCTCTATAGGCAGGGCTCCCAAGGATAAGTAGAGCAGAGGACATGTAAAGGTGGGAGGTGAGACCTGGGGCTGGAGTGATGGCTCCTTGGTTAAGAGCACTTGCTCTTGCAGAGGACTCAGGTTTGCAACCATGAGTAACTCAAGTTCTGGGGTGTCTGATACTCTTTACTGATTTCTGAGGGCATCAGACGTATACACAGTACACATACACACATCTAGACAAAACATATGTATTAGGAGATTGCCAAGGAGATTAACTACAGCAACTGAAGGTCTGATACAGGCATGGAGCTAGGCAAACACTGAAAACTATGAAACTCATACCTGCCCAGAATGGAGCTTTAAAATATATATGTATATTTATTATATATAATGATAATAATAACAACAATTATTATTATTATTGGCATGTGTATGTGTTTATGTGCCATGGTATGAGTGTAGGGGTCAGAGGAAACCTTTCATGAATTGAGTTTCTCTTACTATGTGGGGCTCTGGGAACTGAATTCAGGTTGTCAGACTTGGTAGCAAGTACCTTTACCTGAGGACCCATTTAGTTTATGAATAAAAAAATAATTATTTATTTCACTTTATATGTATGAGTGTTTTGCCCGTATATATGTATGTGTCCTATGTGTATGCTTGGCACCCTGGGAGGTCAGAAAGAGGGCATCAGATGCTCTGGAACTGGGAGTTATAGATGGTAAATCTGGGTCCTTTGTAAGAGCAGCTTTTTTTTTTTCTTTATTGATATTTATTGAGCTCTGCATTTTTTTCTGCTCCCCTCCCTGCCTCTCCCCTCCCCTCCCCTCTTCAAACCTCCCAATTTACTCAGGAGATCTTGTCTTTTTATACTTTCCCATGTATATTAGGTCTATGTAAGTCTCTCTTAGTGTCCTCAGTGTTTGTCTAAGTTCTCTATGATTATGGTTTGTAGGCTGGCTTTCTTTGTTTTATGTTTAAAAACCACCTATGAGTGAGTACATGTGACAATTGTCTTTCTGTGT
>JAQHUG010000294.1:2390460-2405424 GCA_028555095.1 Dicrostonyx torquatus
TCCCACCAGCATTTTTGATCTTGGCCATTCTTACAGGTGTAAGATGGAATCTCAGAGGTGTTTTGATTTGCATTTCTCTGATGACTAAGGATGTTGAGCATTTCCTTAAGTGTCTTTCAGCCATTTTAGATTCCTTTGTTGAGAGTTCGTAAGAGCAGCTCTTAACCACTGAGCCATCTCTCTGGCCTTAGGTCTACACATTTTAAAGTAGCTACAGATTTTCTGAAACAGAGAGTGGGAGAAGACTTTTGTTTTAAAAGCTACAATACTCCCTATGCTAGCCTCAGGAATAGTGACAAACTCAGGTTAGGAAGGGTAAGGAAAAGGTCTAAAGGGAACCAGAGTGCTCCCCACACTCACCTCAAAGCAAATATTCTCGCCTTCCTTGTCACAGTCCAGCCATAGCACGACGTAGTCACAGCCTCTGCCCTCCACCTGTCACAAAGCACACATTGACAAGCATCTCTGTAACATTCCCCTTTGGGGACAGGGGACAGGGGACAGGGGACAGGAGATGAAGTTGGGTACTGAGCTTCCAGTTGGAGGACCGAGCCTGGGTTAAACAAGAAGCTGTCTGAAGTGAGGCTATTTTAGAACTCAGAAAAGATTTTGGTTCAGAACTATCTAACTATGTTAGATCAAAAACTTATAATTACAATATGATCGATCCTTCTGTGATATAGAAATGAATACTTTACATTGGTACGGACTTTGGTTTATTGATATAAATTTAAGGTCAATTTTGTTATATGTATATTTCTACTATTATTTAAGAAGTTATGTATAAGTACAGCTCATTTAAAAATGTATATTTATAATAGTCAAACTTGTAGTCATGTTAGTTAGGTTTTCTAGATGTACAGAGATATATTTCAGTAATATAATCTTCAACACTTCAAAGACCTATAGAATATGGCATTTAAAAGGTTGTAAGAACATAGACTTTTCTCGACAGTGAGACATGTCTGCTTCTGGCAATTTCAATTACTTCAGGAGGCATCAAAGAGGCTCCTTACGAGTTTGCTAGCCATCTGGGTAAGAAACTGCTCTTGCCTGGACTGCTAGACGGTATGCTGTACAAACTGGACATGCAGGACCCACAGAAAAATGACTGCTGAACTTGCCTAAAGATGAGATAGTCCTTCAGGGTACCTGCTTCATGAAAGAGGCTTCCAGACATTCTACAGGACATAAACTGCCAACATAGGTGAAGCAATCTTTCAAATTTCCTGCTTCATGGAAAAGTCTGCCAAATACTATGGGCCTGTAGGCTGAAGGTGGATGCCCCAATGTTACAAAAGAACTTTGGGCAACTGTCCAGGTAGCGAGATGTCTCTGTTTATTCTAAACTTTGGAAGTTGCTTACAATGCATATCCTGTTTACTTGGGTAATATTATATCCTTCTGGGGTTTTTGATGGAGTTGAAGACAGACAGTTATAGTTTTCCTTGATTGTGATGGAAGATGAATTATATATAGAACTTTAGACTTACAAAGATAGGATAGAGTATCTTTCTTAATTTGCCAAATGGAAATGGACTAAATATTGTACTATAATTCTTGCTTGATAACCGTTTTGTTATATGTATGTAATTTTACTATGTTAAAGTTAAAAATCTTCCTTTTTACTTAGACAAAAAAGGAGAGATGATGTGGGATTCCCCTCTGTATGTTGTGAATATGTCATATTACCACTGGTTAATAAAGGCTTTGGCCTACGGCAGGGCAGAATATAGGTAGGTAGGAAAACTAAATTGAATGCAGGGAGAAAGAAGGCAAGAGTCAGACAGATGCCATGTAGGTACCAAAAGAAAAAGACGCCAGAACCTTACTGGTAAGCCACAGCCTCATGACGATACACAAATTAATAGAAATGGGTTAATTAAAGATGTAAGAGTTAGTTAGTAAGAAACCTGAGCTAATGGGCCAAAGAGTATGTAATTAATATTAAGCTTCAGACTGGTTATTTTCTAAACAGCTTTGGGAACAGGCGGTGGGGAAAACCTGGTCCAGGGGCACCAATGGACAGAGAATATTTGTAGCTATACTTCTGTGTGTGGTGTGGTGTATGTGCAAGGCTGTGCAGATGCATAAACCTGCTGGCAGAGGACAGAGTAGTTTCTGGATATTTTGCTCTACCACTTTGTCTTATCCCCTTAAGACAAGGTTTCTTGCTGACCCTGGAGGTGTGTGGTTGGCTAGCAAACCTCAGTAATCCTTCTGCCTCTGCACTCCACAGCACTCACCATGGGTGCTAGGATCTAAACTCAGGTTCTCATGTTTGTGCAGCAAGTGTTCTTACCCACTGAGCCATCTCTCTAGCGCCTATGATAGATATTTAAAACACTTACATTTATTATGTGGTCACAAAACCTATGCGCTCCATAATTTTCAGAGGGAAATAAAGGATTAAAGTGGATTTATTGAAAGTTTTATTTTTAATATTTTTCAAACACACACACACACACATACATATATATGTACATATATAATATACTTTGATTACATTTAACCCCATTATTTTTTCTTGTCCACTTTCACTGACCCTCTTTTTCTCCTACAATATGACCTTAATACCCTGACCTAAATAAACATTCAATGGGCTGAAATATTAATATTTGGATCATGTGGCTATACTTTTTTCTTCTTTAAATTTATCTTTACTTTTTAGTATTTTTAAAAATAGTGTCTACATATTTGTTTACTTATTTTTAAAAGATTTATTTATTATGTGCACAGTGTTCTGCCTGCATATATGCCTGCAAGCCAGAAAAGGGTACCAGATCTTATTATAGATGGTTGTGAGCCACCATGTGGTTGCTGGGAATTGAACTCAGGATCTCTTGAAGAGTAGTGAGTGCTCTTAACCTCTGAGCCATCTCTCCAGCCCGTACACATTTATTTTAAAATTGTGAAAACCCTTTAGCTGAGCTATTATAAAAGCTCTCCAAAACTGGTCACAATGATGTCTGGGATAGGGAATCAGGCATAGATAGTGGGCCAGCAGAGAGTCCTCACAGAAAAGGCAGAAAGATGAGTCCAGGGCTGCCACCAAGAAGCCTTGGGTACTAAGATGTAGATGAGGACACTAATAATGGCGCAACAAGACAGCTGTTGGCACCTATGATACAGGGATCTAGGAGGGGCCTCCTTAGTGACCTCTTACTCCCTCACATACCTGCAGGAACTTGACCATGTTCAGCTTGGGGTTAGCTTCCTTTTTCTCTGTTGGAGCTTGGCTGAACAGCTCTGCAGGATCCACCTTATCCCACTTGTTGTACTTTCCTGTAAACCATACCCATGAAGACACTAAATCACACTTCAGTCACAAAGGCTCAGCCTCTGCAGTTGTCACAACCCTAGTACAAGGTAGGGCACATCATGCAGAGATGGGTATGGGTACTTTACCCAGTGATTAACCCACTTCATGATCTGTTGGAAACAGGCTCTAACTGGGTCCTGGATAGTGCTGTAAATGCTCCTTTCAGTAGGACAGGGATAGGAGGGGAATCGTCATCTTACCCAGAAAATCCAGGGTCATCACATGACCACAGACAGATGTCATCTTGAAGTGGACAGGCTGGCCAGCGAAGGTTCCTGTGTACTTGTGCACTGAACACGCCCCATTCAGCCCTTTGTGTGAGGACATGTTCCCTGGTGAGGAAAGCACACAGACAACTGTGAGGTTGAGCTGCAGATGCTGTGGGTCCCTGAGCCTTCATGTTGACTCTCAGAGGACAAGAGTCCTCCTTCCCCAAAGTGGTCATTGGTAACTTTCCCCAGCCTACCTGCAGTTAACTAGGTACTGGGTGACTTAATGGTGCTCAGGGACAAAGGAATTTATGAAAATTTAACAGTGATGCCGGGCAGTGGTGGCTCACGCCTTTAATCCCAGCACTCAGGAGGCACAGGCAGGCGGATCTCTATGAGTTCGAGACCAGCCTGGTCTACAAGAGCTAGTTCCAGCGCAGGCTCCAAAGCCATAGAGAAACCCTGTCTTGAAAAACCAAAAAAAAAAAAAAAAAAAAAATAACAGTGACTCACACCAGAGTCCCATATTGGCTGGGAACTGGAGGCACAGACTCTTGGATTCTCACCGCATTTCTGTTTTCTTTTTTCAATTTGAGTTCTACCTTCATTTATTTAGATTTTAAGGTTACCAGAAACCTCGTAGTTATCATATCCTATAATATGTTCCCTCAGCTGAATATTCCTGGTACTTGGAAAGGAGATGATGTCTTCTGTACCCTTCTGGACCTTTGGATGCATTCTCAGCTTAAGAAGGGGCTCTTTCTCCTCCAACTGTTGGTAAAAGGGAGGTCAAAGTGGATGTCTGCCATTGCTGGGTATTCACCCAGGATCCAAGTGCTCTTCCTATTTAGAGGGAAACAAGCCCCTATGTATGATCTCAATTGCAGAGTGGATCCTGATGGGAAAATCTTCCTCGATTTTCCTGGCTCTTAAGTCACTGGCCACTTGTGAGTGATATGAACTGTAGAGGATGTAACCGTAAGTACCTCAAGGGTCTAATAGGCAGAAGTGAGCATTTAGTGGTGCAAAATTCAAGACTTAGTCTCATCTACTTCCTTCCAGGACTGCTTCTTGTGTTTATGAGCACTGCCCCTTACTGGTCCAGCATGTCGACAAACACTGCCTCTTTACCTCACTGTTTTTCCTGCAGGCTTCAGCCCTGGTATTCCACATGGTGCAGCATATCATTGGAGATTTGCTACTGAGGTGCTTCCTAAAATCTGTCAATCCCAGTCAAACCTTCCAGCTGGGAGAGGTACACTTTTGGAAAAAAAATGCCCTAAAAAGAACAAATGACTGTGCTTACAGATTAAAACAATCACGCAGCCTAGCATGTTTTTTTTTTTTTTTTTTTTTTTTTTTTTTCTTACCTCGGGAGAGGATTTTGGCAATGGACTGTGCCAGGGATGGCTTTTCTGCTACCATGAGCACGGTCTTCATTCTTGCTTCCGGCTGTCAGGGCCCACAAACTGTAGCATCCACACCCAAGACAACAGCAGTAAAAAAGCTTAGAAATGTCTCCTCTGTAGCTCCACACGGCTGCCAGTGCTGACTCCTGAAGAAAACAAGACAGTACATTTTCCCCATCCCCTCCAGGGCTCAGGGAACTCTGTGAAGAGGGCAGGAAGATGGTATGGGCTAGAAGGAAGGAAGCGTTGTGGAAAGCCTTCTTCCAGGCAGCAAGGACCTAAGCGCAGTTAACAGTTGCTGAGGGAAGGAAAAACATTTCCTTCAGTGGTGTAGTGTCCAGGACCCCGTAAATAACCTAATGAAACTTACTGAGTCACACACACAAAGATGATATGAAAGCACAGGGCAATAAGTTGGGAAGAAGGGAATCACAGAGAATGGGGCAAAAAGGGCAATCAGTCATGAATGTAATAAAAATACTTTATATTCATGTATGAATATGTCATGATGAAACTCACTAGTAGGTATAATTAACATTTGCTAAATGACTGGGTTGGCAAGACGGTTAAGTGGGTAGAATAAGGAAAGTCACTTTTCTTTCTTACGTTGGAACTGGAGATGGTACCGAGGGCCACCAGTATGCTAAGCAAATATTTTACCACTCAGCTGTACCCCAGTCCTAAGGAAACTAAAATTAATGAAAGCTGGGACAAGAAGAAGAAAATCTGGGTAAACTGGACAAAATCTGGCCTACAACCAACTGTTCAGGCTAAAGCAAGTGGGAGTCTGGCTTTATATAGAGGAAGCAAAAGTGACACTATAGTTTTACATCAAGTTTGCTGGAAAGATGTTGGAAACTACAGACCTAGACTCATAGGCTAGGGCAGGATATGGATGTCCAAGTCCCTGGACTTGGGATATCCATCTGAGAACTCATATCTTATACGGCAGAGAAATGACTAATTTCTAGGTTGAGAAAGGTACTTTATCTGGCTGGGTATTGGCTACCCATTGATACATGTTACTCAATGCAGATGGCCAGGCCAGGGCCCCTTAGGCCCTATGAAACCTATCCTTTGGCCTGAGACCCACTAACTGCACAGTGCAGTCCCCATCAGAACACAGCAAGCTCTTCCTAAATAGCCTCACATCTACCTTACTACCCTATTATTTTGCAGGTCACACTCTACAATCAAATTACAATTTCACCCAATGGGGGGAAACCTATTTGGGCTAGGAGAAAGAACAAGATTCCCCAAGGAAAGGGAAACAGAATACATTGTAATGGAGATACGAAGAAGAAACTAGAATAGGAGGATTAAATAGGGAAGGGACTAGAAGGATAAAGGAAGGAGAACACTTATGAACACCACCAAACGTGGAGAAGCAGAGCTTGTGCCAAACTAGAGGTTTCACCCTCCTGACCAGCGTTTATGGTATTGCAAAGTACTCTGCATGCCATCAGAGAAGAAAGGTAATTATCCTCTCTCCCAGCTACAATCTTAGAGACCTACAGCAGAGACTTGCAAGTTATATTGGTACCACAGTGGCACGAATGCTGTGGGAGTAACTAACTACTTCCTGACTGGATTTAAGGACCATTCCATGAGATGAACCCATACCTGACGCTGCTAAAATAGCCAAGAACCTGGTATTAGATAGCTCATGGACCTACGAAAAGATCACATACTACTGTTCCTACAGGAACATAGCAGTAAAATGACTCCCGATGACATTCTTCTATACACACAGATGGGTGCCTTCCTCAGGAGATGGGAACTAACACAGAGACTCACAACAGGACAATGTGCAGAGAATAAGAGACTTAGATCTAAATGGGATGTCTCTACCAAACCCCTCTCCTCAGGGCTTAGGGAGCTATGTGGAAGAGGAAGAAAGGTTTTAAGAGCCAGACGTGATAGAAGACTTCAATAAAAGTGTCTTCCAGATACAACTGGACTGAGGCACATGTGAACTCACAGAGACTATGGTAGCATATACAATTTAAGCCAGATGGAGTTCTAGCACTGAAAGAAGTGGACATGAGCTCCCATCTCTAACCAAGAAGTTATCTGCAGTTGATATCCACTGGCAAAGGAATAGTTTTCTCCAACAGAGTCTCAATGTGTGTATTACCCATATCTCAGGGCAGGCACTACGTCCAGGAGCAGTTGGCCAACCCAAAATGAACTGAATAGGATTTTTGTAGTCTTTTTTGTCTCATTTTGCTTTGTTTTGTCTTTTTTTTTTTTTTTTGTCTTATTGATCTTTTCCTTGTTTGATTTTCACTTTTTTTTTTAATGTGTGCATGCTTTGCTTTTTTTTTTTTTTAAAGCAGGGGAGACGAATACAAAGTTGAGTGCATAGAGAGGTGGTAAGGAATTGGAGGAGGGGAAAACATGATCAAAATATATTGTATAAAAAAGTAATCTTTTTTTCATTAAAAATGTCTTAAAAAATAAAAAATCTAACCATATTTGGGCACTTAGAAGGCAGAGGTGAGAAGATCAATAGTTTAAGGTCACTGGCTACACAGAGAACTCAAGGCCAGCCTGGACTACATGAGACTCGATCTCAAAATAGCAAAACCAAAAAACATCCATTTAGAGCCTCTGCCTGTGCTCCCTGGCTGAACTGTTCTACCATTCTGAAAAACACTGTTTGGTGACCCTCTTCTTTTTGGCTTATTTTTGGGGCAGGGCATGGAGCTGTACTGAGCCTCAGAGTTCCTTCTAACATGGCTTACCAGAGTCAAGGCTCTCCTCTTACACCCACTGCCCTTGGCCAGGCTTCTGTCTTAACTAACTCACATTACACTGCACTATGGCCTGTGATCCCTTGCAAGAGGACATGCAAACTTCATATTTGGACCATTGTTGGCCCCTGCTGTTATTATCTGAAACACCTGAAACCTGATGGTAGAGCAGGAAAAAAGACATTAAACACAAAAACCCTACCAAACTAAAACCACACCAGCCAAAGCAACCAGAATAAAATGGAGAGTATGTGTGAGATTTGCATTTCTTACTTTCAAGATTTCTTATGTGTACAGATGTTTTGTCTATACGTATATCTGGGCATCATATGCATGCAGGGTCTGTGGAGGCCAGAAGAGAGTGTCGATTCCCTGGAAATAGAGTTACAGATGGCTGTCAGCTACCACATGGGTGCTGGATACTGAACCTGGGTCCTCTGCCAGAGCAACGGATGCTCTTAACTGCTAAGTCATCTCTCCAGCTCCACTTTCCTTTTCTTTCTTGTGCTGGGGTTTGAACCCAGGGCTTCATGCAAGCCAGGCAAGTGCCATAACATGAATCCTACCTTCCTTTTTGATCTACAGACATACGACATACAGCATTGTTATTTTGAGATAAGAGTTTCACTCTGGGGTGGAGAGATGGCTCAGTGGTTAAGAGCATTGCCTGCTCTTCCAAAGGTCTTGAGTTCAATTCCCAGCAACCACATGGTGGCTCACAACCATCTGTAATGAGGTCTGGTGCCCTCTTCTGGCCTGCAGACATATACATAGACAAAATATTGTATACATAAGAAATAAATAAATATTTTTAAAAAAAGAATCCCTCCTCTAAAAAAAAAAAAAAAGAGTTTCACTCTGTATTCCAGGTTGGCCTTGAACTGGTGCTAATTCTCCTGTCTCAGTTTCTCAAAGTGCCATGATCATGGGCCTGAGCCACCATGCCCAACTGCATTAATGTTTATAAATACAGCATTGTATATATTAAAAAACTCAAATAGCTTTGTTTAGACAACTAGGCAACCTTCTGAGGAAAAAAGTGATGTGAGACATTTACTTCATAATTTGAGATGACTCAGTAGCCTAAGGAGACAACTTTGAGAACCCATATAAAAGCTAGATGTGGCGGTATAGGCTTAGAATTCCAGTGCTGGAAAAACGGAGACATGCTGGTGATGGTGCTCACTGCTCAGCTAATCTAGTAGAAATGACAAGCTTCAGGTTTACTAGAGATTCTGTCTCAAAAAAATAGGTGGAGAGCAAGAAAAGGAAAACCCTGACCTCTGGCCTGCAAGGGCAAGCACATCTGCAAACATAGTTTCTTTTCCTGTTTACTTAGAGTTGCTTCTACATTTTACTCACAATTGGGGATAATTGGACTGCTCCCTTATTTTAAGGAATTGTAAAAGAGAATTAGAATTTTGCTGGAGATGGTTGAGCAGGTAAGCGTGTTTACTACTCCTGCAAAGGACTGGAGTTTGGTTCCCAGCACCCGTACGGGTAGCTCACAACTACTTGTAACTCGAGTTCCAAGTTCTGGCCTCCATGGGCACTATACTTATATGCACCCCCTTTTATATATACATAATTAAAAGTAAAATCTAAAAAAATTATGTTGTGATATGAAAAAGCTGTGACAACACTGATTTAAAAAAAAAGAAGAGCTAAAGTAAATCTATACTTAGTAGCAAAGACCCTAAGTCTGAGAACATAGCTTATGTCAGCGTGGGACAGCTAAACCAGAGCCATAAGTGCACCTCCTCAGCAATTCCCTGCCTAGAAATGAATGCCGTCAACAGCAATTTTATTGAGTCCACTATACTCTTGGTCCAGTCCTGGGTTCAGGTAAGATGATAAAAAGCAACAGTGGTTCAGGTCTTCTTAGAGCTCACACTACAGTGTTATGTCTCCATGGGTGAGAAGGGTCAGGGGAGGACTGCACAAGATGGCATCTGGGAGAGGTGTGCAGGCGAGGGATCAGGGAAGGTGAGGCCTGGAGAGAGGTGACTGGACAGCTGGAGGGGCAATAAAGTGGATGGGGTGGGGTGGGGAAGCTGGGTGTCAATGAAGGATCACTGTGGAGTATAACAACCTGACCTCAAATATTAAAGGGACACACAGCTGACACACAGGTGACTGGACCCTAAAGAGCCAGGGCTAGGCGAGACTGGGATGGAGTAACACAGATAACCTCTAGATTTTTGGCTTAGGCAACTGAAGGAAGAGATTCCTGCTGGTTGATGGAAACTCAAGAGAACAGCAGGTGAAGTCAGAATTCAGGAGCAGTTAAGGTGTGGTGGAGGAAGCAACAGTGGTACATGGAAGGAATGCCATTGGGAGCCATTGGATTGTGGCAGGAGAGGTGAGGCCTGAAATCTAAGAAAAGAGAACACTTCAGTGTCTTTTATGACAGCACTACAATGTCAGATGTAGGCTGTGTGATATGGAGGCCAAGAACTGACCATGGGTTTAAGCGATCTGAGTGAAACCCAGTGACCCTGATGGGAGCCATCTATTCAGTGACAAAAGCAAAGGCTGATGGGATGAATTCTAGAAAATCTTAAATGTGCTTTTACATTTTGTTTTAGATGAATGGCATGCCACTGCGATAACTGTCCGTGTAGAACAGAAGGAAGATGAGGGAGTGGGGAAGCTACTGGAGTGATATCGGAGTGGGTGAAGGGTTGAGAGGCAGCTGGCTAGCTAAGGGCATGGAGAAGAGGTTGGGGAGGGTGTCCAGGCAGTTTGGGGCTCAGACAGGAAAAAAGGAGGTGGCACTGCTAGATCAGGAGAGGGCAGAGGTTGAGAGGCATGATCAAGATGGCAATCTGATGCTAGGGAGGGGAAGGAAAGGGTGTTGGAAGGGGCTACAACACTGTGTTATGTGAGCTCTAATGGTAAAAATCTTGGTACTAAGGTGGGAATGAAGTCAGAGGGAGAAACTCTTGGCTTTCAAAGACACTGAGTTATGAATATGGATGGATAGGCTCAGATAATGAACACTGATCTGAGGAGGGACCATAGAAACAAGAGGTAAGTGCTAGCAAGACTGTTCATGTGGACAGCAAGCCCTGTGAGGTAGGACCAGATGAGACATCTACGAGAAAACACTGCTGGGGAATTCTCTTGTAGCATCATCATTCTAAGTAAAAGAGCAAAACCAACCTAGTAGTCAACAGGGAACTGGTTACAAAAAAAGAATATCATGTAAATACCTCAGAACACCCAGAAGTCACCAAGATGAGTTCCATAGGGAACCTTATGCAATTAACCCAGATAGAAAGCATTGTTATCAGTGATCAAACACACCTATGTGTACACATGCTCCTTTACAAAAGGCACATGCATCTGCATACAACTTGGAAGCAGTTGCTTGGGGGTGAGAAGGGTGTGAAGTTGGGGGCGGGATGGCTCTAGCTTGTCACAATACCTTCTGTATTATTTAAAAATTTGGTGCCATGGATGTGTGACTGATGGAAGAGAACAAAGACAATGGATTTTAGAAAAGATGGCTGCAAAGAGCACTGTTCAGAAACAGTGGAGAAGTCAACAAAAACTCCTCCACTAAAGGGGTTTCTGCTACTCTTTATGATGTATGCAAGTAGCCTAAGTCAAGGTTAGCCTGGGCTGTCAGTTCTTGCTATAGAGCCACAAAGAAATAAATTTTGCCCCAAATAAAAACTTGAGTATTTTCCCTAAATATACAATCTCAGGGGAAAAGAGCCAAGCTCTTAAAAAATGTACTTGTTTTGACTTCCTGACTCATTTTTCCCTGAACATCATAGGTCTGTCTCTATATAGATTGTGTCTTGGTTACTGCTGTTTTTTTTTTTTTTTGACAGGGTTTCTCTATAGCTTTGGAGCCTGTCCTGGAACTAGCTCTTGTAGACCAGGCTGGTCTCGAACTCACAGAGATCTATCTGCCTCTGCCTCCCGAGTGCTGGGATCTAAGGCGTGTGCCTCCACTGCCTCGCTTGCTTACTGCTGTATCTTTGGCTCTGAGTGCACAAGGCCCGTTTGTTGGAGCAATGAATGAATGGACGGAACAGCCATGTTTCTGATGTTCATTCTGGGCAAGTTTTGGCTTAATCACAGTCAGAGGCCTAGAAGTGAAATTTAAAGGGACATGGGGCCTTCCTTTCTCTCATACAGAGATGTCAGAAGCCAGAAAGGAAAACTGGAAGCAGGAGGAGACTGTTCTATGAAGGACTTTTGAGTTTCCTGTCTCTTCTAAAGGAGAGGCACTGGACAGTCCTGCCAGGGTTGCTGGGATGGGGGCATTGTCATTATATTGCTCTACAATGGGAAGGTGGGACACACGAGAGCTGGAGTGGAAGGACGTACATTTGCCCTGGCCCTGTCTGCTCTAAGATTTTATCCTGTTGCCTCTGAGAATATCTCTGTTGCACTGCCCCTGTAGCACTTATTAAGCTGGATGTGGACTCTATCAGGCTTTTAATTCTAAGACCACACTCACTTGTCTTAGAGCCCCTAGAACATAAGCAAGTTCTGGGAGAACAGGGACTTTTCTTTGCTCACTCTAACGGGAAGAAGTAGATGGTGAGCAAACCCCACTGAATAAATGTCTGAATACAAGAGAACAATTTATCTGTAATGCAAATAAAATGCTTTAGAGCCTTAAAAAAAACAAACAACCAAAACAAGAAAAACAAAATCAAAACTGAAAACAAAAACTTACTTTAGGCAGATCATGGTAGGGGACAAAGGCAGGCAGATCTTAGTGTGTGTTTGAGGCCAGCCTGGCCCATACAGTGAACTCCAGGCTAGCCAGGACTATAGTGAGGCCTCATCACATAAAAACAACAAGAGCAGCACAGCACTTTAACTATAGGGGGCTGTAGACACTTCTATCCTAGGTGCTCTCTTCTGCAGCCCAAGATTCTAGGTTATTGAACAAACTGTCAAGGCCCTTCAGACACAAACATTCTGCCTTAGCAGGGATTATGTCTTTTGTCCAGGAAAAGGAATATAATTGGAATTATACATACATATATACACATATACATTATATACATCCAGGAAAGGAGTACTTCCCTTTCCCTAGACCAGATTCTACCTTTAAAAAAGATCTCCGCAGATGTAACTGTGATTACTCTCAAGACCTCCTGATTCTCTAGGAAGGCGCATCTTCCATTTCAAAATGAAAACCAATGAGAAACCCGAACTTGATGGCTGACAAGCATCACTTATACACCACACTCACTTCTGACTCAGTAACACGTTTGTTCACTTAAGTTCTTGCTTTTTGTGTATGTGGAGAGGACATTGAGACAGTGCCTTGTGTAGCCAAAGCTTGCCTCAGATTCACTATGTAGTCAAGGATGGCTTTTAATTCTCAAACTTTCTGCCTTTAACTCCTGAGTGTTGGGAAATACACGTAAATGCCAAAATGTCTGCTAAGATTTTTCTATATGATCACTTAAAATATATAAAACAGAGTCTGTAACATAAACCTATATGATACACCACGTTCGATCTTGTTTCCCAACGCTCTGAGACTAGTTTGTCCTATCCGGGAGTGAGGTAAGCAAGTACTACTTAGGTGCTCACTGCAAAGAGAGAATAGCAAGGCAGCCTGTTTATACTTTGTCAAATCTCACTGCCAATGCCACCATCACGGCATCCTTTTGGAGACATTGTAAATATGGGCATTTCCTTTGGGGGCAGTGTCTTATGAAGTAGTAGATTTCGTTTGAAGAGGAGGCCTGGAAGAGGTCGGCAAAGCATTGAAAGTCTGAGCATTTAGCACTCCAGTGACGTCTAAAGACCTACAGACCCAGGAAAACAGCCTACTTCTTAAGCTCCTTCTTTGTACTGAGTATGCTGCAGCTCTATCTACCAACATCTTTATAAAATAGGAGTTAAATTAAAAAAACATTTATTTTGTTTATGTGTGTGTACATGTATGGGTGCACACATGCTGCAGGCCACAAGTGGAGGTCAGAGGGCAACTTTGGGATTCGGCTCTCTTCTTTTACCATGTTGGTTCCAGGGATTGAAATCCGGTTGCCAAGTTTGGTGGCAGGAACGCTGAGCCAGCTCAGCAGCTGAAGTTTTAAAGCCAGAGTAAATTGCAGTTAGCAACAATTCGGAACTAGTGAGAAGAAACCTTGGCAAGTTTTGTTTTTGCCTCTCCTACTATCAAACCCTGACTGTTCTGGCTTCTCACGACCGGTTACCAAAGGGTGAGTGACAAACAGGTTCAGGGAGGTCACCGTCTTCCCTCTCACCTATGCGTAAGTGCTGGCCCTCGATTCTAGTTCACGGGTTCACCCAAGTTTTCTCCAAGTCAGAGAACAGCCGCGGTCTCCAGACGGAGAGGCAACGAGTGGAACCTTCAGCTTAGAGGCGGCGCGCGGGCCTCTACGGGCGGCACGGCCTCCCCAGCCTGTTTCCCTACCCGTAGTCGGGGGGGAAACACCTCACCTCGGGGCCGCGGGGCGCTCGGTGGAGGAGCCCCAGTCGCCCACTCCGCGCCGGCCCAGCATGGCCCAGAAGCCCCACCGCAGGGCGCGGCGGCGAGAAAGCGGCGCCAGAAAGGGACCGTGCCCCGCGCCCCCGCCCGGGTCTGAACTCCGCTATTATTCCGGAAATGCCTGAGGAAAGCTAGCGTCTTCCGCTTCCTCGCGCCTGCAGCAGCCCACCGCTCACCCACTGTGCCGCTTCACCGGGCTTCTCCGGTGGCCACTCGCTCATCCACTTCCGGCTCTGTCCGCATGTGGCGTCCCCTCGTTGGTTCTCCGATGTCGACACTTCGGTGTCTGAAAGTTCCGAGGCTAGTGAGTTCCGGGTGCCCAGCTGTCTGAGTCCGGTTTTGTGCAGCTGCGGTTCCCCAAGTCTCCCCTATGTCCCTTTTTCTCCTTGCATCCTGGAGTGGGAGGTCCCCCCCAAATCACCCAGAAAAAGCAATAACTATGATTGTCATTATGCTTATGAAAACTGGCATGAAAAAGGATGTTACTAATAATTAAAATAATTTTAAAATTACAGATGACAGGCTTTTTTCAGAGTTAGAAACTTTTGAGAATCAAGGATGGTGGCTCGTACCAGGAATTCAGTCAGTAATCAGGAGGTTTAGGCTAGTCAGGAGCTACACATTGAGTTCCATTCTAGCCTGGACTACAAGCTATACAAAACAAAACAAGCAAAACACCACCTAAATTTTGTATACGGTATTATTTGTGTTAATATATCTGAGAGATGTTGTATAAATTTTTGTTTTAGAGCATTAGGATCACAGAAGTTTT
>JAQHUG010000294.1:2418628-2429534 GCA_028555095.1 Dicrostonyx torquatus
TAGAAGGCCTTGACTCCCTGGTGTCCTCCATCCCCTCTGGCTCTTTCACCTTTTTTTTTTGCCTCCTCTTCTGCAGGGTTTCCTGAACCCTGAGTGGAGGGATTTGATGGAGACATCACATTAGGGCTGAGAGTTTCAAGGTCTCACTCTGCATGTTTTCTGGTTGTGGTGCGGGTCTCTATTTGTTCCCATCTGCTGCAGGAGGAGGCTTCTCTGATTCTGGTTGCCTATGAGCTGTGCTTATTCCTTTCTTCAGTATTTTCTATAAGTCTGATTTGATGGACATGAATTCTTTTAGCTTTAGTATATTATGTAACATTTTTCTTTCTCCTTCAACTATGGTAGGTAGTTTTGTTGGGTATAATCATCTAGGTTGGCATCCATGGTCTTTTTGAACTTGAAGTATATTGTTCTAAGTCCTGTTGTCTTTTAAAGTTTCCACTTAGAAATCATCTGTAATCCCAGCAGGTGTCCTTTGTATGTGACTTGCGCTGTTTCTCTTGCAGCTTTCTGCACCCTCTCTTTATTATTTTATATCTAGTGCTGTAAGTGTACAATATTGTGGGGAATGTGAAGGCTATTCTTGGTTGTCACCTTGACTACATCTGTAATTTGCTACAAATCCAAGCAGCTAGGCACACCTGTCAGGGATTTTTCTTGATCAGATCATTTGAAGTTGGAAGGCCAACCTTAAATCTGGATCATACAAGGTCAGAAGAGCCCCCTAAACCTAGGCCACACTTGGGCCCATAAAAAGGACATGAAAGAAGAAAGCTTTTGCTTTTTGCCTGTTGGCCTTCACTCTCCCTGACCAGTTCTCTTATCTTGCTACAGAAGCATTCCTTTGCTGGTATTCTTGCCTAGTTCTTCAGGGTTTTGATATATGCTGAGGAAAAACTGAGGTATCCAGCCTCATGGAATGATGAGCTATTGGGTTCTTGGGAGACAGTGACGGATGGACTAGCAGGGCCATAGCATGTAAGCCCTCTAATAAAGTTCCCTTATATATAAATTCATCTACCAGTTCTGTTCCTTTAGAGACACCTGATTGACATGGGGAGTTTCTTTTCTGGTCCTGTCTTTTTGGTGTTCTAGGTGCTTCTTGTATCTGTATGTGTATGTTCCCCTTTAATTTGGGGAGTTTTTCTTCTGTAATCCTGTTGAAGATCTGACCTATCCCATCGACTTTGTATTCTTCTCCTTCCTCTATAATCTGAAGATTTGGTCTTTTTATGGTATCTTACAATTCCCATAAGTTTCCTTCATGTGTTTAAAGTATTATTTTCATATTCTTTGCTTGTGTGGTCTAATTCCTCCACATTATCTTAAAATTCACATATTTTATCTTCTACTTCTATTTGATCACACTTATAAGGCTCCCCCCTCAGCTTTCTGATTGTGTTACTGAGTTTTCAGTTCCATTTTTGTTTCAGCTTGAGCTCTCAATATTTCTATCTCTTTAAATAAGCTTTTGAGTCTTGGATTATCTTCATCATTTTATTCACCTATAGACATACCTTAGGTGCTTTTTGCTATCCCTTTAAGTTCATTGAGGTTGTTTCTTAATGTCTTCTTTAATCTTTTTGGATTCTTTGTTTAAGTTTATGATTGTTCTCTTAATTTATGTGTGCTGAGGTTTACCTAAGTAATTTTCTTTGGAGAAAATTTCTATAGTACTAATGGGTGGGTTTGGCGAGGGAGGGAACATAGTATCTTGGTATTTTATGTTGTTTTGTTTTTTGTGAACTTCTTTTCTTGGTCTTATATGGATTCCAGCTTCAGACTGAGTCAGAGCAGAGGCTGCTATGGGAGTAGAGCCAGACTTGGGAGTGGAAGTAGTGTAGCATACTTGGCTTGAGTACACTCCTTAGGGAAAGACTGTGGGAGAGCTGTGCCTCTGCATTGAGAAGTTCTAGGCAGTTATGTTCTAAATCAAAGAGTATTACTGGGAGCAAGACAATGGTCAGTAACCAGCTGGTTGAGGACTCTTGTTCTTTGTGGACAGGACTTTTGGTTGGGCAAGGAAAGCTGTTTAAATGCCAGTCTCTAGTAATTTTCATTTCCCTAAATGGGTAGTATCACTAAATGGTAAAAATAGGTAGGCCTTACAAATGTTATCATCCCAGATAAACCCAGGCATCAGAGCCTTTGGGCCTAGCAGTTTTAAATCCCTGCACAGATCTTAGACATTAGAACCCTTGGCTCTATAAGTCTAACATCCTTGTGCTGATATTGGGACCTTGCCCCTTTAAGTGCTATAGGACCATTGGCCTTACAAGTATTACGATCTCCATGCAGTCCTCTGGTATGGTTCTACTAAACCATTTCATAGGTGAATGCCCCAATTACCTAATCACCTTCTAGTAGACTCTACCTCTGTTTGAATGTGTATTTGTGTATACATATTAATGTGTGTGTGGGATGTATATGTGTTGTGTACAGAGGTCAGAAGTTGATTGCTGAAGCAGGGTCTTTCCCTTGAACCCAGACCTCAGCAATTCAGTTGGTCTAGCTGGCCAGCTTGCTCTAGGAATCTTCACTTTCTACCTTCAGAGTGCTAGGAGTGTAGATGGACATTTATGTGATTCTGGGGTTCATACTGGGCCCTTTCCCTTGTGTGACAAGCACTTTGACCTCTGAGCCATCTCCCCAGCCCCCTAGACCCTACTTTTTAAAGGTACCACAATCTTCAGGATTGCCACGCTGGGGACAAATCTTTGAGCACATGAACTTTTAGAGGCCAAACTACATCCACACCAGAGAGAGTGGGTGTCAGGGAGAGGTATTTGCTTTCTTCTCTATGCTCACATATGACACCTGTGTGTGTCCTAGTGGTTTCTGACATAGATGTTTTGAAGAGCTCTGCTTGGCCTGTGGTGGAAATCTTATTTAGCACATGCAACCCATACGTCTCATTCAAGGGCAGTCCTTTCAATTGTGCTGTCAGCTCTGCTCAGGCCAGTCCCAGCTTTGGCATTTTCAGTTGCTGTGGTTTTGGTTTATCTCTTCCAGGAACTGTTGGCAGGGCAGGGGAGGAGGGCAGAGTTGTTTTTCTGTTCGTGTTCATTTCATTCACTGACCAGGGGATCAGTGTGCCCAGGTCATTGGAAGTCCCACAGATTTGTACCCATGGTTCTAGTCGGCCTCTGCTGGGGGAAGGGATATCAGAATTAGTGACTAGATTTGTTTTATATCTGGGACTTGAACTTGATCTTTCTGTGATTCTCTCTACCAAGAGAGCCTTGACTACACCTTATATCTCATGTATCCTGATCAGAAACGTCTGTCTGGACTGAACTCTGTGAATCCTGAAGCCACTGAGTGCCATCATATTTGGGGTTCAGTGCACCAGAGAAGCTGTAATGAATGTGGACATTTCCCGCTCACCCCAGGTTTCAAGTCTAACATATGTGTAGTTAACTGTGGAGCCCCACGGGTCAGAAGCAGACATTGTTTTCTGAAAGATTTTCTGTGGCTTTCCTCACATTTTCAAAGATATTCATGACTCATAAAAGGCTTAGTGTTTTTGGACTTAAGGCCCTCTATTCTTTCCTAGCTTGGGCAGGAAGTGTACCAGTACAAGCCTCTGCATTTCAATGTGCCCATCTATGAGAGATTGTAGTGAACACTCCATGGATATCAGATGACATAGTTGATTTATTAATAGCATAGAGAAAAAATGTGTGTGTGTGTGTGTGTGTGTGTGTGTGTATGCATGCAGAGAGATTAAGATTTTCAGGAATTGTTGTTCACAGCTCGAAGATGGCAAGTTCAGAATCTGAAGGGGGCTGTTGGACTGGAAGCTCAGTGAGGAGTTGCTATTCATGTTCAAAGTCATCAGTTGGCAAAATTTCCTCTTGTTCAGGGAATTTCCAGCTATGTGCTTCAGTGAGCTAGATGAAGCTATCCACATCACAAGAGGAAATCTATATTATTTGAAATCCATAATTTAAATATTAATTTCACCAAAATAATCCACAAAACATCAAGATTAATGTTTGATCAAGTCCCTGGGCTCTGTGGCTCAGCCACGTAGATACATAGACTTCATCACACTGGCCTCAATACTTGCCAGTGGTTGCTACATTATCATTCTCATGTACAAGGAAACCTTGAAACCTTTGGGCTTTGGAGAGTGGTTTGCGCCCTCCAAAAATCACATAAGCCACCCCAGAGAGGGTCTTGGGAGCCATGGAACAGGTCAGGGATTCTGAAAGCCAGGAAGCTTTTAGATCATCAACAAGTGTGATCTGGAAAAAGCAGTTCTGTAGCTGTTCTAAAATTAGTCTGTGTAGGTGGGTGTGCAGTGATGGCAGGCAGCCTCTCTGGAGCCTTGAGGGGAGAGATGGGCAGGGGCTAGAGAAAAGGGGGCATTTTTTGGTCCCAAAGCAGGACTGAAGTACCTGAAGAGAAGACAGTTACCTACCCAAATAGAGGAATCCGACATCTTGAGTGTTCAGGAATCTTGAGTGTTGAGCGAGGGTGCGGTCTGATGGCTACATCTGGATAACTGCAGGAAACTGTGGTTTGTGACTGTTTCTTGCCCAGAGGCCAGGGAAGGATCAGGACTAAGAAAACAGTTGGGAAGGACTGGAGCTCTGGCATTGCTCCAAGGGGGCATCCATGAATTCAGGGATGTGGAGTTTCTGGAGTAGAACAACATAGTCAATATCCTTTTGGATCCTTCCTTCAATGTCCAAGTTATAAAGAGCCCAAAGTAGGTAGTGCCATGTGCCTCAACTGAGGAAAAGCTAGGCTGTACCAGAAGCACCCCTGTACTTCACATCTATTAGGTAACTCACACTCTATTGTCTGGTGCCTTGTCCTTGTCTGGATGGACCATAGACACTCCAAGATGTAGTACTTGTCCTTCAGGGTCTGCAGTCAGTTTCTGAGGACACAGGGATCCAAGCAGAATCTCTTGAGTACATGGATTCTGGGCTCACTAAGGCCCTCATGATCTCTGTGGGACAAGCAAGGCATCTGCTTGTTACAGAATCTCACAATGTGGCTGGATAGATAATGGGGGAGCCTTGCATGGCCAAGTGAAAGTTCCCACAGCTGGAGAAGAAGCTCACAGGCTTTGGGCAAAGGTTGTACAGATGACTTCTGAAGTTCTGCCATGCCACAGGAAGTCAACGGGTCATTGAAAATGGTGATGAGGGTGGGCTTTACATGATCTTATCATACAGAAAACAAGAGTTCAGGTCATTTCACAATGCACACGTAAGGTGTGTATCTAATGAGCATGTCATATACTACTGTACAATTCATTATTTTGTCTGTTTTATCTTGCTTTCTTTGTAACAGGATCTTGTTATATCTCAGGACGGCCTTTAACTCACCATCCTCCTGTTCCAGCCTCCCCAGTGTTGGAATTGCAAACGGGCGCCACCATGAGCAGCTAATGTTCATCAGTTGTACAGATACGGAATGTTATCTATAAAGATCTATGGGTGCTGAACATGGTGCATTAAACATCATTCTAAATACTATCTTATAATTCCTGGGTCAGACCAATGGCTTTTTTCTGAATTCAAACCTCGCTTTCAGGACACCCGTGACCCTGCATTAGCTACAACTGCACCTCCCTGGCATTAAGCCTCTAGAGACTCTTGTTTTGTTAGGCAGGTGTTTAGTTGCCCTCTATGGCCTCTCTAAACCCTGGGGACTTGCTCTACAGACCCAGGGGCCCTTGGGGGATCTGGATATCAGTTAGGCAGAGCCACTCAGAGCTCCAAGGATGGAGTTAGACAGGCAGGTGTGAGCTTACATTCCAACCGCAACAGGGTAGTTTTCAGATGTCCCTCTGGGAGAGGTCTTCGCAGAAGAGGACCATGGGCACCAGAGGGTGCCTGCTGCTGGTGGAAACCAGAGCCAACCTGGGGTTTGGCTACCCAGATCCATTTGCACTGGAACAGCTTCTGGCCATCAGTGGAGGAGCAAGCCTTTTTCCAGGAAACCTACACTGCAAGTGGGGCCAGAGTTAACTTTGGACTGGAGGGACAATGGAACTCAGAAGAGGACAGCCACTGTGTACCATCCCCAGGCAGTGCAAAGTTCTACTCCTGTTGCTGCTGGTGGGCCTAGTAGATGGTGTTCATCATGTACTTTCCCCACGCTCAGCACAAAGGAGCAGAGCTATGGGCTCTGGAGCCTCAGTGAAAAGCAGCAGGCCTAGTCTGTGGGCCCTGCCAGGCAGGTAAGGGACTTGCTAGTGGGTGACTGTTTGAGTGCATCCATGGGCTGGAGGCTGGAACGGGTGACTAGGAAGGAAGGTAGCCCTTGAGGCCAGAGGTGTGAGAAGGGAGGATCTGCCTGGGAGGAGGGCTCTGGACAAATGATGGTTTAAACTAAATTTAAACCTTGCTCATTGTGGGCCAGTTTTCTACCAATGAGCCACACCCTTAGCCCATCTCCCTTTTCCTTTCCTCTTTCTTTCTTCTTCTTCTTCTTTTTTTTTATTTTGAGAAAAGGTCTTTTTTTTTTTTTGGATTTTCGAGACAGGGTTTCTCTGTGGTTTTGGAGCCTGTCCTGGAACTAGCCCAGGCTGATATTACTCTCTGTAGCCTAGGCACAATTTGGACTTGCCATCTTCCATCCTACACCGCCTGGAACAGCTGGAATTAAGGCGGTGGCGCAAGATCATTTAAGTGTCCCACGGTCTTAATTCATTTAGAATTAACTGTGTGTGTTCATCTTTGTCAAGTAGTTGTAGTTCTAGAAATTTATTCTTAGAGAATTATCAAATCATCCATTAAATACTATGGAAGTCTTGGGTGGGGAGAGTAGAAACTGGAGCCACAGAGATGGCTCAGTCCTGAAGACCTTGCCCCTCAGGCATGAGGACCTGAGTTCAGACTCTCAGCACACATGGAAACAGTGGGAAGTGGTAGGCCTTGCTGCTAATGCTAGCACAGGGAAGTTCGGGGGAGCCCCGTGGCTCAGTGGGCAGCTGGTCTAGCGGAATCCCTGGGCTCCAGGTTCAGTACAAGACCCTGTCTCAGGTAATAAGATGGTCTGCTCTGAGTTGCACCTTGGCAAATACACAGAGGGAAGCACTGTGTATTTTTCATTCGGCCTGATTCACTGGATGTTCATCAGGGGTGGAGGGATCACTAGTTATTTCCCTTTTTAAAGATGAGGAATCTCAGTGTATATAACCTTTGAACTTGTACTCTAGCTCAGTATGATACTTTTGCGATTTATCCAAGTTGTTTTACCAATATTTTGTTCTTTGACTACTGAATAGGATCCCACTTTTAATAATCATAGCTAAAGAAAAAAATTAATGAAACATTAAAATTTTTTATTAAATCATAATTAAAAAACATTAGAAATGATCAAGAAAATGGAAGAAATAAAAGCAAAATTATGAACTACTCTTCATATAGGTTGAACATATCTACTCAAAAATGTTCCAAACTCCCAAACTTCACGAGTGGAAATCTGGCTCTGCTTGTGGAGAATTGTGTAATTGGCCTCATGGCCAAAATGCAGGCACACTGGGAATGTTGTATTATGGTCTCATAGTCAAGATATACGCACACTGGGAATGCTGTATAATGGCCGCATAGTCAAAATGTGGGCACACTAGGACAAAAACACTTCCAGAGTACTGTATAATGTGTATATCAAATATAAACACTGCTTTGTTTAGAGTTGGGGCTCATTCCTCACAGATCAGATATGTGCAAAAAAAATCCCCAAATCTGAAATATTTAAGAGTTTCACGTAAGGAAATCATTACTTGTGACAGGGTGGAGGTCATCATAGTAGGTGCTATAGTAGAAGGTGTGCATCAGAAATACTTTGTCCCAATAAATTTAAAACACAAACTACCAAAATGACACAAGAAAAGCACAAACCTGTAGTCCTTTTTCTGTGGAAAAAACTCAGTGCTGATGTGGAAAACTGCTCTTTCCTATTGGAAGCCTCCTCTGGCATGTGACGGTGTTGTCTGTTCTTTACTTGAGAATGAGACATTGTGCAGAGGACACTGTAACACTGGTGATGGTAGACTGTGGTCCTCGCTACACTGTGATCTTGGCTGGATAATTTGGCAAGATGCTTTAGCATCATTAGGTATTTCTCCTTGACCCGGCTCTTACTGCCTTTTTCCTGGAAGATTAAACACTAGCTTCTAGTATTTAGGGCACTAAAATAGAAAAGAGGCCTTAGGGAATCTTAGCGTCTAAGGTGCAAGCGTTCACTTACCTTTCAGTTACAGGGTGGTAATTGGTCATGGCATCCCCTAGTCCAGATTTACTGTCATTTTCCTTTATGATTATGTTCAAGGTAGATGGTACACAGCTTTGGGGGAGAGTGCTAAACATTTATTTTATTTTATTTTATTTATTTTTTATTTTTTGGTTTTTCGAGACAGGATTTCTCTGTGGCTTTGGAGCCTGCTCTGGAACTAGCTCTTGTAAACCAGGCTGGTCTCGAACTCACAGAGATCCACCTGCCTCTGCCTCCCGAGTGTTGGGATTAAAGGTGTGTGCCACCACCGCCCGGCAGCATTTCTTTTGTAAACATATTTCAAATTCATTTTCATATAACTCCACCATTTAAGTGGTAGCTCTTATTCTGAGATCTCTGATCAACTCATGTGTGTGGTATGAGGCAAGGAGGTGCCTGCCCCTTTGTCTGAGCCATTTGTTGAATGGTAATTCTCACCTTGACCTGTTATGGCGCCTTTGCCAGCAGGTCAGTCATGAATGTTTACACTATCCAGAGTGACAAGACTCAATGTTACCCCTATCAAGATTCAATCACCTTTTTTCTCACATAAATAGAAAAGAGTAGAACTGGGTGTGATAGTGCACACCTTTCATCCCAGCACTTGGGAGGCAGAGGCAGGCAGATACCTGTGAGTTTGAGACCAGCCTGGTCTATTTAGTGATTTCCAAGTCATTCAGGGATTCAGTGTGAGACCCTGTTTCAACACACAAACAAAGCAAACAGATGAACATCTTGAAATTCATATATGGCACAACAGCACAACCAGTGAGCATTTCTGAAGAATCTAGCAAACACCTCTGTGATAAACACAATGGTCAAAGCAACTTGGGGGGGAAAGGGTTTATTCAGCTTATGCTTTCGCATCACAGTTCATCATCTAAGGAAGTCAGGACGGGAGCTCAGCCAGAGTGGGAAACCAGAGCCAGGAGTCGATGCAGAGGCCACAGAGGAATTGCATACTGGTTTGCTCTCCATGGCTTGCTCAGCCTTCTTTCACCAGTTACTTTTTAAACTTTACTGTATGTGCACTGATGTGAAGGTGTCAGGTCCCCTGGAACTGGAGTTACAGACAGCTGTAACTGTGAGCTGCCATGCGGGTGCTGGGAATTGAACCCGTGTCCTCTGGAAGAGCAATCAATGCTCTTAACTACTTAGTCATTTCTCCAGCCCACACCTTTTAAAAAAGATTTATTTATTTATTATGTACAGTGTTCTGCCTGCATGTGTGTCTGCAGGCCAGAAAAGGGCACCAGATCTCATTACTGATGGCCATGAGCCACCATGTGTTTGCTGGGAATTGAACTCAGGACCTTTGGAAGAGCAGGCAGTGCTCTTACCTGCTGAGCTATCACTCCAGCTCCCCCCCACTTTTTTTTGAGACAGGATTTCTCTGTAGCTTTGGAGCCCGTCCTGGAACTAGCTCTTGTAGACCAGGCTTTTCTCGAACTCACAGAGATCCGCCTGCCTCTGCCTCCTGAATGCTGAGATTAAAGACGTGCGCCACCACTGCCCAGCAGCTTTCTTTCTCATAGAACCTAGGACGACCTCCTCAGGGTGGCCCCACCCACTATGGGCTGTGTCCTCCCACATCAATCACTAATTAATTAAGAAAATGCCTCAAAGGCTTTCCTACAGCTAGATCTTAAGGAGGCATTTTCTCAGTTGATGCTCCCTCCTCTCCAATGGCTGTAGCTTGGATCAAGTTGATATAATACTAGCCAGCATATCCTCTGGCCAAGTAAATGTCTCCTAGTCATGCTGTAAGAATCACTTTCTTTGTTTCTGAGAAACAAATTTTGAATGACTTTTAGTAGGTGATAGTAGGTTGCAATTGTTATTTATTTTGAAATCTATTTTGTATTAGTTAATAAAGCACAAAATTCAGAAATCATATACAATGTGGAAGAAACTTGAAGACGTTGTGTTTAGTGAAATAAGCCTGACCCCACAGGACCGACAGTGAGTCCACTCACATAGAGTACCTCACAAGTGTAGATTCATAGTGAGGGAACAGGCAATGTGACAAGGGGCAGGTGGAGGGGAATGAGAAGTTATTGTGTGATGAGTATAAGGGCCCACAACAGTATGAGCATACATCCACACCGCTGGTAGAGATGGTGTAAATGGGAAAACACACTGTCTTCCTACATAGTCTAGACTGACTTCAAACTCATGATCCTTCTGTTTCCTAATCCCACATACTGGCATTACCAGCACATGCCACCATGTCTGGCTTGCTATGTTTATCTTACCACAATTTTTGCTTAATTGTTTTATGTTCTTATAATTTTAAAGCAACAAGGATTTTAAGCAAAATCATTATTTTGCATCATAAAAACCTAACTACTCTTTATAGTAGAAGTGATTTATAAGGTAGAAGAAGAGTCATGGTTGTTTCAAAGATAGAAAAAACTGATAGAATCAGGGTCATTCTCATCTGGACACAATGAGTTTGGGTATTTGTTGTACGAGGAGGCTGCTTGTTCGTTTCCTGGTTGCCCAGACTCTTGAAATAATCACTCAGAAACTATATTATTTGCAATACTGTTTGACCAATAGCTTAAGCATATTTCTGGCTAACTCTTATATCCTAAACTAACCCATTTCCATTAAACTGTGTATTGCCATGTGGCTGTGGCTTACCGGGTAAAGTTCCATCCAG
>JAQHUG010000294.1:2465716-2476819 GCA_028555095.1 Dicrostonyx torquatus
CCATGCTTGTAGGGTAAAAAGGCCAAGGAAAAACACCCTGAACTTGATTTGAGAACAGAGATTGAAATCCCACCAATCTCTGAGCACAAAATCCCACTAATCCCCGAGATTCCTGAGCTCAAAATGCTACCAATCCCTGAGTTTGTCCCACAATCAGACTACCAAAATCCACCAATCTGAAACCACCCTGTAAAGCTCTGCTCCCACAATCCTATGTAAGGTTTTTACTCTGTTCAGTTTGCTGCTGATACTCACCCAAGGCAGTTACACTTCTGGATTCTTCTTTCCCAATAAATCTCATGAGTGAGGTTTGTTGTCCAGAATGGCATTTTTTGCTAGAGTAAAGACTAGCTATAACAACTTTTGTTTGCCAGAGCAGGAGCAGAGGAGAGTGGGGCAGAATTGTAACACTTTCCCTGGGGAAACCTTTCCCTAGAGGAGCAGAGTTGTTATGCTGGGGGAACCTTTCCCTGGAGCAGGGCTGTAAGCTACTCTGCTTACAGTGACTTTGTGGTATTTCTTGACTCTCAACTGCCAGGATCCTGTTCCATCCAAGTTGCAATGTTTACACAGCCTTATAAACTCCTTGTCTAGATTTCATCAACAGCAGATCTAAAAGATTTCTAACCAGACTTTTAATCAGTTGTGTTTACAGGATTACTGCCCTGAGCTATGGAGCCAGAGGCTGAATTATATCCTGATGGTGATTGTCAAGTTCCCCCCAAGGACTTCAACACTACCATTGAACAGGTAGTAGTCTAATGATAACATTGACCCCCTTACCAGTCCAAGATTATTTATCAGTAGTCAACAAAAAAGAAGTGAATGTTGTAAGTTCATTGAGGCTTGCAAGTGGCCAGGCCCTTCCCCTGAGGACCTCCAACTACCAGGCTCTACCCACAGAACACTCTAACTACTTAACAACTAGATCCCAAAAGACTTGAAAACCCACCAAGCCATGAGGAAATCCCACCAATCCCTGGGTTTACCCCAAGCACAGGACTTGAAATCTCACCAGTCCCCTCTTGGAAAGCTCCACCCCCCAAGAAATGCTATATAAACCTTGTCTTCTGCTCATTCTCTGCCATTTGTCACCTGAACAGAGGCAGCCACCCTCTTGGGGTGACGTTTGTTGTGCTATGTGGCTTTGTGGTATTTTTTGGCTCCCAACTGCCAGGATACCTTTCCATCTGAGCTGTAACACTTGCAGTGGGGAAGCCTTGCCCCTCAGAGCTATTACACGCCCTTTGGTAAAGTCTTGCCCTTCAGAGCTTACACTAGTTCCCAACTACTTTTGGAGCAGTATTAAATACTGGCACTTCATCAAGAAAACTCAGATTGGGTGAGATCTCAAAAATTATTGGAGAAGATTCCAAGGATGAGAACCAGATAAACACATATGCTCCCTCTATTCAACATTAGGATGGTTGGGGGTATCCTGTCTTGCCACAGCTCTGCAGGTTGCTATCTGCCCACATTGACATCTGGTGAAGCTGGAATTTCAGATGGAGAGATATTTAGACACATTACTGAAATATTTGGTGCACAGTTTTCAAAGAGAAGCTAGAAACCAGCAGTAGACAGACTAAGTGTAGTGCATACACTCTGTCAAAAGAAACTGGAGACTTTCTCAATTAAGAGTTGTTCTGCTTAGCTGGACATGGTGGGACTTGGGAGGCAGAGGCACGCAGACCTCTGTGAGTTCAAGGCCAGCCTGGCCTATACAGTGAATACCAGAACAGGATTATGTAGTGAAACCCTGTCTCAAACCAACAAGCAAGCAAGCAAGCAATCCCACAAAGTTGTTTACTGTGTGAGAATGCAAACATCTCTTTTGTTTAAAAGAACCTTTAACTTGAAATATATTTGAAATTGATCTCATTCTTATAGGGTCAGTTTGAGACATTGTGTGAGACACTACTGTATATGACTACTTATAAATCATTACATTTACACATATATAAAACTTTCAAAGATTATTTTTCAATAAGGGATTTTTTAATAATAATAATAAACTGGGTTTCTTTAAGCTCAAGATATATTTTCCCCACCATGAACCGTTGGACAATAATTACCTTATTTGCCCTTCTGTCGGACTGCTTACTTGCTATCTGAAGTGTAATTAAATATTCGGTTGTTGTGAGCCCTCAGAGATCCGGAAATAAAAAATGTCATGTGTACCAGGGATACACTAAAAAGAAAACACTGAGTTAAGGATGCTTTGAAAATACGGTATCGATCATATTATACGTGATTTAAGTGTTTGGTTATTCTTGACAGTCCGGTTACAGTTTGCTCCCGACACTCCAGCGCTCGCATCTATAGGCGCAACACCAACTACTCTGAGTCAGTGTGTAAAAGGACTGTGTTCTCCTGACAGTCGCCGGCCTGGGAAACAACCCACACCCATAGACGGGTGCTAAGCAGTACTCAAAAGTGTCAGCCGCCAACACCCTGGCCGTGACGTCACGACCTCGACTGGCGGTTGCATCCGGTTTGGGTCGGTTGCCCTGGAGAAAGATACACTGAGGAACGGATCCTGGTGCAGTCCGGGAGGTGGCGGAGGTCCTGTTACCTGCGGACCTGCTGCGCCTGGAGGACCAGCTTCACCATGAGCCAACGGCAGGTGTTGCAAGGTATGACCAGGGCGGGCGGGCGGGCACTCGGGAGCGTTGGAGCCGCGGGTCACGGGACGGCTCCACCGGATCTCTCTCCTCAGTGTTCGAGCAGTACCAGAAAGCCCGTACGCAATTCGTGCAGATGGTGGCGGAGCTGGCGACCAGACCCCAAAATATCGAGACACTGCAGAACGCAGGTGAGCCTGCATCCCATGCGTTGCCCGCCTGTCTCAGTCCATGCCCTGCTTGGCTCTACCCGCCACTTTGGGCTTGCCAAACTTGAGCTGTCTCTAATTTCCCACGCCCGCCGACCTGCCACCTCACTCCTAATTCGTCCTTAATCTCTATCCCCTGGGCCCCGGCCCTCTCATTCATTCCCTGACTGCTGTCTGTTGTACCTCTGACCGAGCTGCAGAACTTGCGGGTCCCTTGCCTGCTAAGCTTTGTGTGTGTGTGGGGGGGGGCGGGTGAGGCTGGGGGAGTGGGGGACCAGAGGAGACATCTCCAAGTTCCTCCTGTACAATTGCAGTCCCAGTAGGGGGTCTTAGTGGGTGAAACCAAGAGGGTGAAAGGGCAAGTTGATGTCTTTATTTCCATTTTCACTGAAATCAGGCAGGGTGTCAGGTATTTCAAAGCAGTATGAACTCTCAGAAAGTCATTTTGCATAGATGTTAATCTACCCTAATCAGACCCATTTTACCCATGAGCCCTGTGCACATATATATTAATGGTTCCTGCCAGGCACTCCTGTGGTTGATATAGGTATGTCTTCCTTACACAGGAATCTGGACGCTGCCATTTCTGTAATACTGGCTGTTGGCAAACTCACAGTTTGGGGACCACAGGCACCTGCACCATGCCCTGCCTTTTTATGGGTGCTGGGGATCCATAGCAGGGTCTTTAAGCTAGCTCAGCAAGTGCTTTACTTACTAAGTCATCTCCTCACTCCTTCTTGCCACCTTTGATCATCTTAGACTTCCTTACAATAGAGAATTCCAGACGGATTTCTTAGTACTTTTGGTCTTGTTTAGGTTAAAAGGAAAGTTATGCTCCTAGATCAGAAGTAGGTAAAGACAAGGTTTTGTAAAATTTTTATGAAGCTTTAGTTCTACTCCTTAGATTGAAAAGAATTGGAAAAGTGAGGTAGGAAAAGAGGGAGATGGGTAGAGGGAGAGAGAAAGAAAGAGGAGAGGGAAGAAGAGAGAAAGAGAGGGGACAAAGAGAGGAAGAGGGGGAACTGGAGAATGGAGAGCGGGAGACAAAAAGGGTGTGAGGAGAGGAAGAGGCAGGGGGAGAAGGGGAGAGAGAGGGAGGGGTGTCACTTGCCCAGATCAAACATAAGCCCTGAGGTTGCTGTCACTATTTTGTCTTAAAAAACCTGTTTGTGAGGATATCTTTTTTCAATGATTTATTTTTATTTCATGTGCATTGGTGTTTTATCTGCATGATTGTCTGTATGTGAATGTTGGATCCCCTGGAACTGGAGTTGTGAGCTGCCATATAGTTGCTGGGAATAGAACCCAGTTCCTCTGGAAGAGCAGCCAGTGCTCTTAACCACTGAACCTCCAGCCTTCTTATAGGATATATTTAAAACTAACTTACACACCCCTGTGCCTTTTTTGTGCTTTCTTTTGTCTCTGGGATTTTGGTGTTTATTCTTGGTTATTTTCTTTGGTAGAGGTGGTGAGGGAAACATTTAGACATTTAATTTTGAAAATTTGAGATAAGTTTAGGCTTATTACTTTCTATTTAACTTCCAGTAGTGATGTATGCCAACATTTTGTTATTATAGTTATGATGCTGAAATTGACAGAAATTCATTAATTTAGTCTACATTTCCCCAGTCACATTATCTTCGTGTTTTTCATTCTACGTAATTTTATCTCGTGTACTCACCATCATTATTCTCAAGGTACATTGCATTAGGTCTGCATGTGGGACTCTTGCATTGTTCTTTACATTAGGTCAGTATGTAGGACTCTTGCATTGTTCTTTACATTAGGTCAGTATGCGGGACTCTTGCATTGTTCTTTACATTAGGTCAGTATGAGGGACTCTTGCATTGTTCTTTACATTAGGTCAGTATGAGGGACTCTTGCATTGTTCTTTACATTAGGTCAGTATGCGGGACTCTTCATTGTCTTTTCAGAAGCACACCCACCTCCTTCTGTCCCCAACCATTAAATTAGTACTAACTTATGAGAGGCTGTCATTAAAAACATTGTTTTGGGGCTTGAGAGATGGTTCAGCCATTAATAGCTTGTGCTGTTCTTCCTGAGGATTGTAGGGGAATGTGTTACAGCTGTGGAGCTGCAAAGATATCCTGACTTACCAGGAACCCAGGCTATACTTAGAGCTGGAATAGGACAGTGCTGTAGGGTAGAGCCGCAATAGGGCAGCTCAGCTCTGGAGAAAGGTGCCCTGATTTATAAGGAAGCCAGGCTACCTAGAGCTGGGGTGTGGTGGGGGATGGTCTCCCTGCAGGATATAGCAATCCGGCTCTTCTCCTGGAAAGCCCCTACAGCTGAGCTCTGCTCTTGTTCTTTTAAGAGAATGTCCTATCAGAGCTATCTACTTCTGCTCCAGCCCTTCTTCTTTTGCTAACACTCTGCTAAAGGGGAAGCTATTTGCAGAAATGTAGCAATCTCTTCCGGATCTAGAGAAAACTTGTTACTTTTTCTGCTCAGCCTTGCTCAGTCCCACCTCTCCAATCCCTTAGGGAGCATTTCAGCAAGGTTCTTCTGTTCTGTTCTGTTCAGCCTTGTTCAGCCCCCACAAGGAAGCATCTCAGCAAGGTTTTCCAGTTCAGTTCCCTAAGAGATGCCCCAGCCAGGTTATTCTATTCTGTGCTGGCGAATGAAGACCATCACCCAAGAAAGAGATTTATTTAGGAAGGAAGAGTCCAGGAGAATGGCTACCTCTGCCAGGGTGGGGTAAAAGGGAACTTTGAACTGAATGGGCAGAGAAGCTTATATAGGGCTTCTTAGGGGTGAAGCGGATTTGTTAGTTTTCCCTGCTCAGGGATTAGTTAGTTTAGTTAGTCAGGAGCAGAGATGGCTCAGATTTCATGGCCAAACTGTGTTTCTTTCACTAGGACCAGGGCATATTTCTTTCACTGGCTCAAATTCTAGGGACAAAGTATGTTTCTTTGGCACTGGTTTCAGAGTCAGGGCATGTTTCATTGGGTCCTAAGTTCAGGGATAAGGATGTTTCTTTCTCTGGCTCAAGTTTCAGATCCAAGGTGTGTTTCTTTCACTGGCTCTGGTCCCAGAGTCAGGGTTCTCTGTGATTGGTTGGTTTCCTGCTCCATTTGTCCGTTTTACCCTACATTCCCTCCGTTTTTGTTTGTTAATAAACAACTGGGGGACTAGAAAGGGGAAGAAGTTTTCATTAGACTACTTCCTATGAATTGGGGCGTTGAGGTTCTTGGGACAGTCTTGATCTTCATCCGCAGAATGTAACTGAATGCTGCAGGTCTCTGACTCTGTAGCTAGGGCTTGGTAATCCCGTAGCAAGAATTGGTTAGAAAATAAACTTTAAAAATCTGTTATTTTGTTTTGTAGATGTTTTATGTACATGAATTTTTATTCCCTGTTTGTGCAGATGTGTTCACAATCTTTGGAGTGTCCATAGGAGAAGTGTCCAATGTCATAGTGAACTTTACATTTTAATTGCATCATCTCTTCCCATTTCTGTCTTCTCTGCCTCCTAAATTCAGGGCCTCCTCTTCTTTAACCATCATCGTTACATGTACATGCGAATGAAATAAATGTATGAATACAACCTGTTGGGTTCCTTCAGGGTTGGCTGCACGTGTATGTTTCTAGGGCTGATGGCTTGGTTATTGGGTGACTCATCAGGGCACTCATCCCTGGGGAAGACTAAGTCTTCCTCTCTCAGCAGGTGCTAATTGCTTGTAGCAATTAGCCCTAGGATATTTTCCCCAACTTATGTTGGGGTGTCAGCCATTGTTGGAATTGTTTGTCTTGTTTAGGCAGTCATGTTGTGGAGATTTCGTGGCTGTAGCTTTTCTGTTGTAGCTAGAAGGCACAGTCTCACAGCAGCTCTCATCCTCTGGCTCTAGCAGTCTCCCGACCATTTCTTCCAAATGTTTCCTGACCTGTAGGTGTAGGAGTGTGTGGTAGATGCATCAATTGGGGCTGGACACCCCATGGTCAGTTCTTCTCCACATTTTGGCACTCGTGGCTGTCTGTAATGTAACTATAAAAAGAAACTCCTTTGATGAGGGCTGTGTTTTACACTCATCTGTAGTCCTAAGGATAAGAATTTAGAATGTTCTTAGGGATTATACTGATGGAGGAAAGTCTAAGATCCATGACCTCACTAGCCCTAGGTAGTTGTCAGTGTTTACAGTACTAGACACAATTTACCCTCTGTTAAGTGGGTTTTGAGTTCAATTAGACAGTTGTTGGTTACTGCTGAGATATGAATGCTGCCCCTGAACCTTCAGAAGTATCTTGCTGTGCTGGTCGTTGTTGTGGTCATAGGTGTCACAGCTGAGTCATGACAACCATCGAATGTTTTCCTTCCTCAGCAGCTTGTATAGTACCTTCAAGTATTGCCCAAGGGGAAGGCTTTTAGGTCAGTTCAGTCAAAAGTGCATGCTGTCCTTGGCAATGGATCTTTATTTATCTTCAACTTCTGGGAGGCAACCAAGGACAATGACAATGACCTATATTATTTATGTGTGCTGAGGATTTAGCCTAAAAAACAAATCAAAAGGAAGTTTCTCATGCCTGTACTAGAGATTTATTAATTAGTCTATAGCTCCTGGGGGTGGGAGTATAACTTCCTTACGTTATACGCAGTCGTATGTATTGTATGTAAATTTAGATAAATATAAAACAGTGATTCCCCATGTCTTTCAAGCATGCGCTGTTATTTATCCTTCTGCTCCCTCTGCTGTACTGACTCACTGTGCAGTCGAAGTCACACTTTCAACATCTGATGATGCATGTGTATCACCACACCTGACTTTCAACATACATTTTTTAAAAGCTGAAATCATTTTTAAAAACTGTCTTTTCCCATAAGTTCTTTAAATCAATCAGTGAAGGCGTCAGTTGTCATGTCACAAATATTTAATGGGAAGACATGCTTATTTATTCTGTAAGCTTTAAATGTTTTGTTTAATTCTTGTAGCTGGGCATAAAATTTTCGTAAAAAATTTATTCTTTACTTATTTTATAACATCTATGTTCATTTTTTTGCTGCCAGGAAATTCATGTGCAGAACTTAATCTCTATGGAATCCCGTCTGTATTTCTGATACGGTTATCAGTGCCCATCTTCACCACATGAGTGTTTGTTGTTATCTATTTCCATGTCTTTTTATGTGAGCTGAGAACTGAACCTGAGGCCTCTGCTTTGTTAAGGATGTCTTATATCATATATACTTGCCTTTAAAACTAAACTTTCTCAAATCTTTTAGAGTAGGTGAAATATGTACATAATAATGGATTGATACTAACTGGAGGTGGATTTTGTGTGCGTGATGCTGGATATTGAATTTAAGTCTTGGCTGTGCTAACATTGAGCTGCATCTGAAACCTCAGAGTTTTAATTAACCATCTTACAAATAGTTCCTTTGTAAATACTTGACATGAAGCCTCTTGCTTTCAGTCTGTCTCTCTTATTCACTGGTGGTCTCCTTCCTAGATATTCTATCTTCTGCTGACAGACGAATGCAATAGATATGTATTACAGAAGGGAAAACACATTAATAAAAATAGGCAAGACATGCCCAGAGTGTTGGCTTCCCTAGAAGATCTTCAAATTAAAACAGTATTGTCTTTGTGGGGGTGATTTTAGGTGAGGAAACACCTTATTTTATTTTAATGGGTGTTTTGCTTGTGTGTTTTTCTGTGCACCATGTACATGCCTGGTGCCCACAGAGGCCAGAAGTGGGCACTGGGTCACCTAGAACTGGAGTTATAGACACTTGTGGGCTGCCGTGTAGGTGCTGGGAATTGAACCCAGGTCCTTTGGAAGAACAGCCGGTGTTCTTGATCACTGAACCATCACTCCAATCTAAGAAGGAACAGTTTGAATGACCAATATGAATTTCCCAAAGCTATGATAATAGTAGTTTCTGATACCTGGCACCTTCACCTAAAATTTATTTATGAATGCAGTGTTATGTATTTTCTTTGGAACCATAATTTAACTGTAAGGAGAGAAAATTGTACACTGACTTTCACAAGTCTTTTCATTTGTCATTCAATGAAGATTTATTACACCCACAAGATCGATGGGTACTGAGCCCTCAAGACACTTGCATGACATTAAAAGGAATGTCTTTGTCCATAAGGGTCTTGTTTTATAATGGAATTCTGTGTATACTACTGTTATGTATTGCTGTGTGTTTAAAGTTGCTGTGTATCTGAAGGGAACTTAAGCCAATTTGGGAATGAGAGGTACTGTTTAAAGGACACATCTAAGTGTTAGCTCTCATGCATTTGCTAGAAATTAGCCACATGCAACTGCGTTTAGGCAGAGAGAATATTTTAGGTAAAGGCATAAACACAAATGAGATGCTGATACTGAATAGAAATGGTTGATGTTTAGGTATTGCTCGTGAGTGAGGGAGAGGCTGGAGAGGAAAACAGGACTACTCATGATGTTTGTTTTTCCTCTTGAGTAAATACACAGCCACTCAGGCTTGTAGTTAGAGGAATTGTTGGGCTCACTTTGTACATTAGAGAGTTTACTGCCAGACTTTTCTAGTTGCTTGGATACCAGCACCATTCAGTAGTAACAGACACACAACACAGAGGGAATTGTGATTCCTGGGGCTGAAGTATGTCAGGGACATGTGCTCCCTTGGGGTGTTATTAACTGTGGTGAGCAGTATGGAGACAAGGACTGAAGTTTGGGAGAGAGATCTTAGCTGGAAAGAAACAATTGGACACACGAAACTTAAATGCTCATTTGATAACAATATAAAAGTCCATTTACTATTTCCTTATGCAATTGTAAACATATTCCAATCATTTTGTTTCTAGTATAATGCAAACTTAACTTGAAGTAACTTTTTAAAAATGTAGTTCTGGGGATTGACCCTAAGCCCTGTACGTGGTAGGCAAGCATTGTATAACAAAGCTACGGTTGAGATAACTTTTACATTATTGACATACTCTTTCAGTTTAAAATGGTAGCGGTGTTGATGGAGTGAGGAGCAGGGTAGTTCTGTCAGCAAAATGAGTGGAGCTTTGAGTTGATGGAGTGATCGTGGAGCACAGCTCCGGCAATGCTAATGGCGGGAAAATGAGTTCCACAGGCTGAACCTTTGAGTGTATATTCTAAATCTGTCACTGAGGATTAAGAGCGGGTGTTTATTCGTTTCTTAGGGAAGCTCCTAGCAGATAGCAAGACTACACAAGTGTTTGCTGAATTAGTAAACAGATTGAAAACATGCATCTTTGCCATCCTAGAATAGTTGCTAGATAGCCAGGGAGAGCCACTAATCTGTGTCCCATCTTAGCACCCCTCCATACCCAGAAATCACACACCAGACATGGCAGTCCTTGAAGGGAAATGAAGGCCAAATAGGTTAGTTTCTATTTGGACAACGTGGTGCCGATATGGATATCAGGCATGGGCCAAGGTGGCTAACACTGACTATCCAGGGGACTGTGAGTTATAGTCAAATGGCTGATGCTGGATGCCTGGGGAACCCAAAAGTAAGCAGTGGTGTAATTTTGTATAATTATTCCTTGCAAAATGCCACTTTTGTATGATAAATATGGCCTTGTGGTGAGAGGTAAGTGACTTCACCTTCACCAGCCTGTCTCTCTGTAGTCCTGTGTGTGCCTATCTCCACTGTGGCCATATGCTGGTCTGCATATGTTTCTGGTCATCTTTATGAAGACCATGTGTGTTGGCATGTGTCTGTGTACTTGCTGCCATCTGCCTGCATAGTGGTCTGTGTGCCAGTAAATAAAGTATGACTTAGTCGACTATGGATCCTTGCAATCTCTTTGACCTCCCAGCTTCCCATGACCCTTCCAGGAATCCACTCATACCCAAATTACTATTGAAGAACTAGTCAGAACTCGGAGGGTATGAGGCTGCATGAGAATACATTTAAAAGCAGAAGCTAGATAATTCTTGTTCATAACATATCTTGATAGATGTAGTGCTATTGTTAATTATCTGACAGCGGGATTCTTTTTTTCCATTTTTTATTAAATTTAAAAGAAAAATTTACATTTACTCCCCTTGTCCCAGGCCCCCCACTCCCTCCCTACCCAACTACCTTCCCCCTGCTTTCTGAAGATAGGGCAGGATACCCTGCCCTGTGGAAAGCCCAAGACTCTCCCCTCTCCTCCTTGGTCTAAGAAGGTATGCATCCATATAGAGTAGGTTCCCAGAAAGCCAATACATGCAGAAGAGATAGATAGGTCCCTGTGCCATTATCATTGGCTTCTCGGTCAGTCCCCATTGGCAGCCACATTCAGAAAGTC
>JAQHUG010000294.1:2551312-2570782 GCA_028555095.1 Dicrostonyx torquatus
ACATGCACGAGCCTATGGGGGAACATTTCCTATTCAAACCACCACAAAAATATAGTGATATTGTTGAAAAATGAGAGTTTATTTTAAGCTTACAAAACGTGTGGGGGAAATGTCAGATTGAATTTCTTACATTTTATTTAATATGTGAAATAGTATATGAGGTCAAAATGTGTCAAAATATAAAAGGCTGTACAAGTATGCTTTGTTTGGGTGTCTAAAGAAAAGTCTTTAAATTCAAGAGATCATTTACTGCCTCCACACATATGATAAAAGTTTTGCAGAATCCACTTACAAAAGTTGTAATGTGAAATGGTCATTTCAAGAGCATTTACTAAACAATAACAAGATTGGAAGATCCAAGAGAAAGGAAGTGTGTACACAGGACACATAGCTTCATGGCAGTGCAAGGTGTGCATTTCTCAGGAAAACAGCTGAAGCCTTCCAGGGTGGAAGAGAAATAAAGGAACGCGGTCAGCAGCTTCAGAGTGAGCTGTGACACACTGTGATCATCACAGGCCCTCCAGTCACCTGCTTGTCAAGGGGATGCACCACATGGTGTCACTTGAGTGCTTGTCCCTTTGTGGTGGGTGTTGCAGTCCCTGGTGTTGGGAGTTCAATAAGTTGTGTTTTGCTTCTACTAGAGGAGGAGGAAATTTCTACCTGTGACATGATCGCATCTCTATAAATGCTCACAATAGATACTTCTGAATGCATATATATCTGAAAATGGCACCACATAAAAGATATTTTATCATATTTATTGATTTGAAAAAATAGAATATTTTAGTTACCTGTTTCATATCTATAAACTTTAAATACTGTTGTTCATTGTCTATATAATTATGTAATGTATGATAAATTATATCCTATAATGTTATACTTTATAATTTTAATTTTCTCATAGATATTTTAAAAACTTAACAATTAACTTTATGTTTTAAGATTTAACACAAAGATAACTGCCAAGGTATTCTATCATTAAAAACCAGTCAAAAGTTTTTTATGTGACTATTTGTGAAAATGTAACAACTTGAGATCACTCCAGTAAACTGGTTTCATTTTCAGTAGGAATATAGGCTATGGATTGTTAAGATTTTATATGCACTTCGCTTTGTTTGTCAACAGAGTAAAAAAGCCATAAAGAATATTCTTCAAAAATGCACTTACCTCCCAGCCCTCGAGCCATTTTTGTATGATGCGCCTCCCAATATCCTGAAACACGTGGTTGGTCAGTTCAGTAAGGTAAGAAACATACCTGCAAGGAAGGGAAGAAGACGGTAGTCATCGGCTAGCTGGCTGCTTTGCTGTTGTCTTCACTGTTTAATACTCAGGTCCTGCCACTATGTATTTACACAGATACATAAATTAAAACTCACAGAGAACTGTAACTCTCTCCCCTCTTTTCTACATTTCCTATATAGCATCTACACTGTTTTTAAAAAACGATTCTCAGGAAGAATATAGTATTCTATACCAACACATAAAACCTCATGATTGGGCTGGCAAGATGGCTCAGTAGGCTAATGGTTACAAGCCTGACAGCCTGAATTGGATCCCTCAACCCATGGTAAAGGGATAGAACCTGAAAAACTGTTCTCTGACCCCCACACGTGAGCCATGGCCTGCATGCTTATACACAGTGATGATGATGCTGATGAGAGGCAACCTCCTCCCACTGATATTTTGCATTGATTGTAGCTTTTATCTTCCTCAGTGTCCTTTAATCTCAGACATCTAGGAGCACAGCAAAGATTTTTATTAAAAAAAGAAAAAGAAAAATTTGAGCCCCTGAAATATTTTTCAGAAACTCTATGCATTTTACTGTAGATTCTGTCAATCATTTAGTCGTATTCAGTTGTTTTAAAATGTTTAAGTTTAAATTTATTTTATGTATGTGAGTGTTTGCTCACATGTGTGTCTGTGCACCATGTGCTTGTCCACTGCCCAAGGTCAGAAGAGGGCACAGCTTATGGGGACCTGGAATGAGCCATCATGTGGGTTCTGGTAATCATACCCAGGTCCTCTGCAAGAACCAGTGTTCTTAATTGCTGGGCTGTCTCTTTTGCATATACAAAATTCATGAAAAATTTTAATGAATATGACTGTCCTATTTCTTATGCTAAGCTGAGAAGTATGGGATGCCAGTTGATAAAGGACCATAGTTGGTCAGATATGGTATTTGGCGCCTAAGAACTACTGAGACTGTTCTCTACAATCGACATGGAAAAAGAGCCCATGTAAATAACCAGCCACAGTGGTTTTGTGTTTGATTAGAAGTTATTGTTTTATATTTGGTGTGGTAGCCAAAGGTTTACATATGCTAGACATATGCTCTACCACTGTACTCTACCACCAGCTATATTCCACCTCTTTGGCAAAGTCAGACCCTCCAAAGTCTTAGTTTGCTTAGCTGTAAGGTGGGAATAGTAAATGCTTTTTTTATTGTAAATATTAAATGAGATGTATATACTAAAAAGTTACATTAGTTCAAAATACATATTAAATAACTAAAAATGAAAACAAAAATATCCAAATATTGTTTTAAAAGAACAAAAAATATTCAGATCATGGTGGCACTTGCTTAAAGTCCCAGCTCTTGGGAGGCAGAGGCAGGTGTATTTCTGTGAGTTTATGCCTAGCCTGGTCTACATAGCTGGTCCAGGCCAGCTAGGGCTAAAGAGTTGAGACCCTGTCTCAAACAAACAAAGCATAAAATAAAGCATAAAAGTAAAGATAAAAAGAAACAAAACATTCAAATGGTTAAGGTAATCAATTAAATAGAAGAGGACATACTCATACTGGCTTACAGGATTAAATCTCTTATAAATGCATCCTTAAGAATGTTTGCTGCCAGTAGATGGTAGAGTTCCCAAAAGGGTCTTCCCTGTGTCTTTTTTTCTTCCCTCTCTCTACTTTCTCCCACCTCAGACTGGGGATCAAACCTAGGGACTTGCTCTGCCACTAAACTGTATCTCTTGGACCTTGGATTCACTGTTTAGCCTGGATTGGCCTCTATCCCGTCATCCTAGCTCATGCTTCTCTGGCCTGTGTGCTGAGATCACATGTGTGCTACTACACCCAGCCAGCATTTTATTACTTTTAAAATCAACTTTTTATATTCATTTTACATATCAACCAGTTTCCCCTCCCTCCTTTCCTCCCATTCCCTCACTCCATCTACCTTCTGAGCTCCCCACTTTACTCCTCCTCTGTCTCCTTCCAGTTGGGGGCAAGGTCTCCCTTGGGAATCAACAAAGCATGGCATATCAAGTTGAGGCAGGATGAAGACATTCCCCCCCAAGCCCTGCATCAAGGCTGAACAAGGCATCCCATCATAGGGAACAGGCTCCAAAGAGTCAGTTCTTGCATCAGGGACAGGTCCTGGTCCCACTGCTAGGGGAATTCTTGCAAAAAGACCAGGCTACACAACTGTCACTCAGACACAGGCCTCATGCCACCTCCCTAGCTCTCCATCTAGAGTCCATAAGCACCCACAAGTTCAGGTCAGCTGTCTCTGTGGGTTTTTCTATCATAATCTTGACTCTCTTTGCTTAATTAATCCCTCCAACCTCTTTTCAACTGTATGCCCAGAGCTCAGCACGGTGCTTCTGGCCAGTATTAAAGTTACTGCCACAAATAACAAGTTGGAGTTAACCAGGCAGGGGAGGATGAATCTCTATAGTGGGAAGGCATTCTAGAGGGAAGGAAGAGCACGGGCAAAGGCAAGCAATATCACAGCACTCGTGCTTTGAGTTACTACAACCGCTGCAGTTAGTGATTGACTGGTGAGGATCTGGGATGAGTACTAGATGTTTATGAGGGACCCTTCTCCCCTTGTTAAAGAGCCTGCCTCTATTTTGTAGAGGTGGAGAGACTGGAGTGTAAGCTTCATGTATGAGTGGATAGCATTAATTTTGCTCATGTTCATTGTCTTATTCCATTTCTACAACATGAACAGTTGGTAGACTTTTAAAAGGAGCTGTTTTACTTCCCATTACCTGCAGATTTAGATGACTCTGTTATAGACACACTGAGAGTAAATTCTCTACTAAGTTATTTTCAGTAGTAAAATGCTAGCTTGGGAAGAAAGATGTGATTGTCTGTGCATTTTCCCTTTAAGGTGCTGCCTCATGACAGCAAAGCTCGACGGCTTTTTGTAACTAGCGGAGGACTTAAAAAGGTCCAAGAGATAAAAGCAGAGCCTGGCTCTCTCCTGCAGGAATACATCAACAGCATTAACAACTGCTACCCAGAGGAAATAGTACGGTAAGGAGATAGACTGGGAATTTCAATATTGCAATGTTTTCGGTATTCAAGGTTGTAAATATGTGGACTTTGAAATTCTACACAAGGCTCTTTTACCTCATGCAAGTGAAATAATTAGATTATGTTCTTATTGACACATTCAATCAATCTGGAATGTTGTTTATGACATGTGCATACTATTTTAATATATATTTTACTAAATACCCAAATGCAGAGTTCAAATTAAATTGCTTTGAAATTGTGAATGTCTGCTATACAGGTTGATAGGTTATGACTTTCACAGTTTCCTGCACACTGTATTCCTTAAGTTTATATCTATGCTAATGGAAGTGCTATACAGGTTGATAGATTATGACTTTCACAGTTTCCTGCACACTGTATTCCTTAAGTTTATATCTATGGTAATGGAAGTGCTGTACAGGTTGATAGATTATGACTTTCACAGTTTCCTGCACACTGTATTCCTTAAGTTTATATCTATGCTAATGGAAGAACATTAATTAGAAAGGCATATTGAGTAACAAAAGTCATTAACTAAGTATGAAAAATTTCACAAATAATGTTTATAACATACAATAACTCAGAATAAAAGCATTTTTTTTATTGTTTGTGCTAGGGTCTCACTAAATAGGCCAGGGTTGACTTGAATCCCTTCTGTTTCAGCCTCCCAAATGTTGAGATTACAGCTGTGAATCACCATGCTTTTGAACAGGAGACTGTCGCTAGACTGATAGCACTTACACTTTTTTTGTAGTTCAGGAACTGAACCCAAAGCCTTACGTTTGTCAGGCAAGATCACTTTTGAGCTCCACCTGCAGCTCAGATTAATATTTTAAAAATAAAGTTGATTTGCAGAGCAATGATTCTAAGCCTCAGATTTTATAAACCAAAAGTGAATTATACATTAACTGCCCCTTAAATAAAAATAAATTTATGAAGAAAACCAGAGTAGCTTAACTGAGTCTTAACAACACGTGTGTATTTTCTAGATCATTATTAGAAAATACAAGTTCCAGATTTAAAAACTTATATGTTATATGTAAATTATAGCTGTTATCTGTGTATTACTATTTAGTGATTATCATTTTTATTTTTAAACAGGTAGTAACTTTGATTTTAAAAGCACAAAACTTTATTCATAAATATTGAGACAATGAACACTAAAGTTAGAAGTTTATGTTGTGATTTTTGTGTGTAGGAGTGTTTTGCCTGCACGTGTGGATGTGTACCACCCATGTGCCTCATGCCCAGAGAGGCCAGCAGAGGGGGTAAGATGCCTTAGAACTGGAGTTGTGGGCCCCAGTGTGGAAAATGAGCCTGAGTCCTCTGAAAAGGCACCAAATTGACTTGCCAACTAAGCCATTTCTCCATCTCCAAGTCTATATATTTAAGATGCTTACAATAACTCCTTGGCTAAAAAAGTTTCAATAAATTACTTGAAAGCTACCAAAGAGGCTAATATTATAACATGTATAGCTGCTATGTCTAAAACAGAGCAAATACTGGAAGACCTGCAATGCAGCCCTTTCATGTGAGACTCAGGGAGCATCCCAAAAGTGGGGCAGGAAGGTGGTAGGAGCCAGAGGACCGTGTGTCTGCTCTGGGCCAGTGCTTTCTCTCTATGTATGAATGCATAAAATATATGTGAAACCACTAAGTGAAGGAACTGTGAAAGTATTACTAATTTAGCCTTTACACATGGAATGTATGTCTCGTTAGAAAGAATACTATGTTATGAAAATTTAAAATAACTTTCAGTTCAATTTTCTGAAAAATAAAATTAAAATTAAGGAAAAATGAAAACATGAATGTATGCTAAATGTACTTCAAATGGAATAACCTATAAGAATCAAACAATGGTAAGGCACTTTCCTGCGTGTCTATTTGTGTTTACCCCTCTCAGTTTTATTATTTACTGAGTACCAGGAGAAACAAAAACTGTGATATTAGAATTTAATTTAGTACTTTGTCAAAACACTATTATAATTTTATTATTTTTTCAACAAACTAATTTTTTTTCAAAAAACATCCTCCCCCAACAAACTAAACTTTACCTTTTTGAGCATTTTATATATGAGTACTGTTTTTAATATCATTTCTACCCCCTCCAACTCCTTCCCTGCTTCTCCTACTCCCTCTCAAATTCATGACCCTCATCTTTAATTACACACCCACCCACCCACACACACACACACACCCACCCCCACACACACCCCCCCCACAGAGCTACTAAGTACATTTAGTGCTTGTACATTTTTAGGACTGACCTCTTGGGACTGGATAACTCACAATGTCAGGATTTATTGAGTAACAAAGTTCATAAGCTACGGCAGTTTCAATGGCAGTAATTTACCAGTGCTCCTACCTTCTTCGACAGCCCTAACCAAAGCAAAAGTGGGTTCTTTTTTCTCACCTTAATTACTAACATTGCACATCACACAGTAAATACATCTGGACAGGGTGACTAAAAGGGTTAAGAGGTCAGGGTATTAAAATTCATAATATTGTAAAGAGTTTAGAATTATTATAAACCTCAATGAAGGTGGTACAAAGCTAACAAGTGTAACATGAGGGCTGGCTTGTTGGGGTTTCTGTCCTGCCTGGTACCCCACAGCCAGAAATCCCCAAAGAAAATCACACAGAGGTCTCCATAAGATTATAAACTGATTGGCCCATTAGCTCAGGCTTCTTACTAGCTTTTATAACTTATATTAACCCATTGTTCTTATCTATGTTAGCCACATGGCCGGTCCCTTTCTCAGCAGGACAGCTTACATCCTGCTTCTTCAGTGGACTGGGCAGGAATGCTGAGGGAGCTTCCTGCTTCCTAGAACTCTCCTGTTCTCACCTCTACTTCCTGTTTGGTTTTCCTGCCTATGCTTCCTGTCTGGCCAATCAGAGTTTATTTAAAAGATGATTGACAGAATACAGAATTGTCCCCCATCAAACAAGAAGTGGTTGCTATTGCAAATGTCTATATAGTGTCTCTTTGGTGCATAGTCAGTCACTAACAAATCAGACACATTTGTCAGCGAGATAATGCTCAGTTTTGTCTATTGACATACAAATGGTGAAAGATAAATATAGGGATTCAGTGCTTCTTATTTCTGTAAGTATATTGTAAAGAAATACTAGTATTTCTGTTTATGTTCAGATCTTAAGTATCTATATAATAATTAGGAATCAGGAGGTCATAAGACAAGAGGTAGACCCAGCTCTTACCTGTTTCAAGAGTATATTTAGTTAAAATCTCTTGTAAAGTTCTATTCATTCTCTCTACTTTTCTGAGCTCTGAGGATGATACATAAAACAAAGTTTCCAACTTGTGTTAAGAGACTTAGAGAACAATGGAGATACCTTGGCTATAAAGGCTGGGGCTGTTGTTGGATCCCACAGATATGGGGAGGTCAAATCTGGGAATAATTTCCATTATTAATTTCTTAGCTACCACTTGGGCCATTTCTGCTGGGGATGGAAAGATCTCAACCCAGCTCTTAATGGTATTGACAAAGACAAGCACATATTTGTAGCCATGCAGTCTTGACTTGACTTTAGTGAAGTCCAGTTCCCAAAATTCACTGGGTACAGCACCTTGATTCTGTTGACCTGAAGGAAGCATATCCTTCTTTGCATTTTCCTGGGCACAGGTCAGGCAGTGATCAGAAATTCTCTGAATTTTTTTTCCCCTCAGTGTTCAGGTAGCCAGACCTAAGGGGAGATGAGTTCTGAAATCATAGCTGACAAGCACACAAAGCAATGCAAGACAGCCAGTTTTGGCCCAGTACTTTCAGCATGCGGATTTTTTCCATCAGACAAATTCACCATTGGTGTGGGACAATTGTATTCTGTCAATTATGTTTTAAATAAATGCTGATTGGCCAATAGCCAGGCAGGAAGTAGAGGCAGGGCAATGAGAACAGGAGTATTCTGGGAAGAAGGAAGCTCCTTCCACATTCCTGCCCAGACACATAAGAAGGAAGATGTGACCTGCCCCACTGAAAAAAGTACTGAGCCATGTGGCTAACATAGATAGAATAATGGATTAGTGTAAGTCATAAGAGTTAATAAGAAAGCCTGAGCTAATGGACCAATCAGTTTATAACTTAAGGAGACCTTTGTGTGATTTTCTTTGGGGACAAATGGCTGTGGGACCTGGTGGGAGGATAGAAACCCCAACAAGCAGGCCCTTATGTTACAGAATGGCACCCAAGTGGACAACTGCATCCACATAAAACCTGAGAGAACTTGGGAAGTAATTCTAGATAGAAAAGAATAGAGTAAAGCATGACTTCTTGGTAGCAGCAATTTCTTGGATCTGATCTGCTTACTAGAGGCACCCAAGTGCTCTCATCTAAGAGAGGTTTCCTGACTCAGCTTTAGCTGCAAAACCCTGCAGCTCTTTAAGAGGTCCTGCCACGGAACACTTAAATTATTGATAAAAGCTGACCACATGCATGTTGGTTTTCAGCATACACCGTTTTAAAATGCCAGCTTTCTGGGCTGTCTTGCCAATACAAACTCTGACTCTTTGAGGTAGGAGGTCTGGCTACAGAGAGAGCATTTGAGTGTTTGTGGCCATAGAGTTGTGGCAATAAACATGGCTCTGGCAGGTACCTCAGCCATGAGGCTGTAATCTCAGAAAGATAAGGAATGGGCTGGATCCATCAATCAAAGCCACGGCTTTAATCCTACCCATATTGCTTGGCAAATTAAAGACTCATGTGGTAAGAAAAAGAGATATATACAGTAAAGATAGATTCAAAGAAAAAAACTCTAAATGATTTACTGTGTGTTAAAAATATATGCTGGCTTGGGAGGAAAAAAAAAGGTTAAAGTCCTTAAAATAAAAAAGAAAGAGAGTAGTTGGGTGTGGTGGTGCACTTGGGAGGCAGAGGTAGACAGACCTCTGTGAGTTCAAGGTATGTTGGCACACACTTTTAATCCCAATGTCTGGGTGGCAGAGGCAGACAGATCTCTGTGAGTTCAAGGTGTGGTGGCACACACCTTTAATCCCAGCACTGGGGAGGCAGAGGCAGGCGGATCTCTGTGAGTTCAAGGACAACATGGTCTACAGAGTGAGTTCCCAGACAAAGATACACAGAAACCCTGTCTCAAAAAGCCAAAAATTAAAAATAAAAGAAATAGAGTTTAAAATAAAGCTGCATAAAGATGGAAAACACACAGAGAAACTGGATACTGTATGTTATTATGCTCTCTTTGAATTGTTTGAATGCTGTGAAAGGAGCAACAGCTGCTAAAAGATATTTGCTTATAAATTCTGCAGAATTAATCCAAGATAGGTATTTTGAAAATACCTTGATTTCAAAATTGAAGTCAAAGGTATGTTACTTTGGAGAAGAGATTTTGCTTTTGTTTCCACAAAAGATAGAATAATGGATTAATATAAGTTATAAGAGTTAAGAAGCCTGAGCTAAGGGGCCAATCAGTTATAACTAATGCAGAATCTCTGTGCAATTCTTTTGGGGCTAAATGGCTGTGGGAACTGGGCAGGACAGAAACCCCAACAAGCAGCTTGCCCCTCATGCTACACACCATGTGTTGCAGTTCCCCTGAGCTCCCAAGTCAGAACAGGACTTGATCTCTCCTGGATCTTGCTTAGGAATGCCTTCATTGAGGCTGAGCAGGGACTCAGGGACAGCAGGTGGTTCCAGGACAGTTTGGGGTTTGGGTTCTCAAAGAGCAGCCTCTTTGGTGACTTGATCTGCTTGGTTGTTAACTTGAATTTTGGGTTTTTGTCTTTTTTCTGTCCTGGCCAGTGAATTATGTCCAGTTGGCAGCCAAATGACCTCTATCAGCTGGACAATTTCATATTTGTTTTTAGTAATCTTACCCTCGGAGGGGAGTAAGCCACTGTTTATATAATTCTCCAAGAACATAAGCCATGGCAAAAGTATATTGGTTGTCTGTGTCAATATTATTTGTTTTTTTTTAAATTCCATTTTAAAGTCTGTGTCAGAGCAATTATTTTTGCTCTCTGGGGGTATGTGGCCCTGGGCAAGGCTTGTGCCCAAACAACCTCCTTCTGGCCTGTAACCACTGCTGCCCCTGCACACTTGATTCCTTTTTGAATGAATCTGCTGCCTGCATCCCTGGGAGTGAGAGAGGAACATCTGTCAAGTCAGGTCACATACCTTGGATGACATCCAGCATCTCCAGATACTCATGGATGGGCTCCTCAGAGTCATCATCTAGCATCAGGGTGAGAATGAGGACCAAGCAATTCAGAGGACTGTCACCCAACTCAGCGGAGGTCAAGCTTAACCTGGCTAAGCCAGCAAGAGAGACTCAGGTGCATGGTACCAGGGTTGCTGTGGAGGTAAGAAGGTGAGAGAAAACCAAGCTCTAGGGGGAGAGTCTCATTCACAGGAAAAGACTGGAAAAAGGAGCCACGGAATCCATGATGGCCTAGGATTATGGGATTATGGGCAACTCTGGGATTACAGGCAACTCCAAAGTAGCACAGCAGGAAAGGACAGGAACAGATTCTACAACCCAGTTGGGCCTAAGGAAACTTCCTGATTGCAGCTTCAAGTGTAGTAGGAAACCGCTTGTTTGTTTCCCAGCTGCCTGGCAGCTCAGACCCGAAATAATCACACAAAAACTATATTATTTAAAACACTGCTTGGCCTATTAGCTCTAGCTTCTTATTGGCTAACTCTTACATCTTAATTTAACCCATTTTTTCATAATCTGTGTATTTCCACATGGCTGTGGCTTACTGGCTAAGGTTAGCATCTGTCTCTGGCAGGGCTACATGGCTTTTCTCTGACTCCACCTCCTTTTCCCAGAATTTAGTTTAATTTTCCTCACCTAGCTCTGCTCTACCTTATCACGGGCCCAAAACAGCTTATTATTATTATTATTATTATTATTATTATTATTATTATTATTAACTAATGGTATTCACAGCATATAGAGGGAAATCCCACATCATCCAACGGTGGAGGAATGTGGTCAGATGAAGAGTGCCAGCCATAGCCTTAACAACTGTAGCTGGAGATACCTCCACTTCGAAGAATGCTAGAGGGGTGCTGGATACTCAGTGATTACTTCCTCAGACCCAGGGAAACGTTTAAAGCAACCAAATTGCCACTGTTGGATGGAATGCTGAACGAGAGTGATCTGGATGGTGAGTCTGTTGCAGATACACTGGAGATAAGGGATAGGGTCGCAGTGCAGCTCAGACCCCAAGGGGAGAGTACAGGCATCAAGGGAGTCTATTCTGGGTTTTGGCACCAAAACTGTGAGTGTTATAGCTCTGGAGGCAAAGATATCCTGACGTGTTGGGAAGTCAGACTATACCTGGAGATGGGGTGTGGTGGGAGATGGTCTCCCCACAGGATGTATCAATCCTGTTCCTCGCCAAGCAAGAGCCAGTACAGCTGAGCTCTGCTAAGGTGTTCCTCTAAGGGAACCTTTGCTGATCTGTTCCCCTAAGGAGTGTCCTGGCAGAGGTATCTGTTTCTTCTGCTCTGCTGAGCTACAGCCAAAAATGTTACTTCTTATGCTTCACTCTGCTGAAGGAAAACTCTGCAGAAATGTAGCAATCTCCTCCAGTTCCGGGGAAAAGTTACTTTTCCTACTCTATCCTTCAAAGAGTTTCCTAGCAGATGGAACTCTTGCTTTTGTGTTTTTTCCCCCCTGCTCAACCCTACTAAGGGAACATCTCTGCAGAGGGTCTTCCGCTTTGTATCTTTGAAAGCTCTTCATCCAAAACTCTTTTAAGAAAGAAATTTATTTGGGAAGGAGGAGTCCAGGCAAGTGGCTGTCTCTGCCAGGGTAGGAAAAGACAGCCCACAACTGAATAGGCCAAGGGGCTACATAGGGTGGAGTTTTTCCAGGGAGAAGATTTTCTTTCTCAGGGATTGGTTAGTTTTTCTACTCCTGGACTGCTTACTTTAGTTGGCCAGGGGCAGAGTTAGCTCTAGTTTCAGGGCCAAGCTGTTTCTTTTACTGGCCTCTTTTATCATTTTGGCTCTATGTTAAAGGCTAAGGCATATTTCTTTCACTGGCTCTGGTTCTAGGGCCAATGTGTATTTCTTTGGCTCTGGTTTGAGAGTCAGGGTGCGTTTTTTTTTTCCCCCTGGGTTCAGGGCTATAATGTTTCTTCCACTAGCTCTGGTTTCAGGACCAGGGTGGCCCTTTTACACAACACTAACTGAACTAGAGTTTCCAAAAGGGCTCTGGTGGCTCTCAAACAGTCCTCCTCATCTTTAGTGACCAAAATAAATCATGCAGATATTCAAAAGCAAGGTTACCTTAGGGTACTTACCACACAGAAGAGTCCTAAATCATGATTGAGTGCTTTATTAAAGATTTTGGGAGACGGATGGACTAAGTTTTGACAGAGGGATGGTGAAGAATGCATCTTTTCAGTTCAATACAGTGTAAACTTTATGCCCTGGTGGTTATAACTGAGCAAATTATAGGGATTTGGAACAGTCAGATGAATGGATTCTACCCATTTGTTCACTCCCCTCAAGCCTTGAATGGTTTATAGTTTCAAGTTCCAGACTGTTGGACAGGCAACAAAGGAATAAGTCCGTGTGAGCCTTAATCCTTTCCCTGATGTCTGAACCGATGGGGTACTGCTAACTCTGATGTGCATTTTCCCAGATGTTAGTTGAACTATATGGGTGGCACATGTTTGCCAAGCCAGAAAGATTGTCCTCTGCTCAAATTGTAGGAAATTCCTGGATCAGCAGCTTTTTCCGTTCCACTTCTAGGGAATGGTCTAGTTTTGGAGGAGCAGATATATTCCCCACTTATTGGGCAGGTTATCATTAAAGTCTTAGCAGGGCCTCCCAACTGCAACCCAGGAGAGTCTCCTGAGAATGACTTTGTTGCCTAGAGCTTGTTCAAGGGGTCCTGCCCCCATAAAGGGTAGGTACATTCAGGAATAACAATAGAAGAATGAGTCATAGTTCCTTGTCCTAGGTTAACAGTCCAGTCAGTGATCCATTTATATTCTTTGATATCCCTGTTGCCCCCTGTACTTCCATTGCTTGGTTGGTAAGAGGTCCCAGGGGCTCCTGTAATAAAGAATAGCCTCTGAGTAGCCCCTGTGTTCACCAGAAATTATAGTATCTAATACTGAAACAGGTAGCCTCCCACAAACCCAAGCCAATCCTAGCTATATAGGATTAGTGAGACCATGGCTCCTTTGAACGAGGCCCCCCAGGAGCCTATGGTAACCTTTACCATAAGGGGCCAGCAGGCTTTTGGGCTGCTCATTTCATCCCTTCTAACAGAACCTGGTGGTTCTCATTGAGTGACCTCCTACCTCTCTCTGTGTTACAGTCCCATTGGGGTCTTCATCTTGGCAGAGCATGGACAGTTGCCTCTGCCATTGAAATTATTCTGAGGAGTGTTTCAGTTGCTTTCACAGGAATCCATTCCCTTTCTTCAGTAGTGAAGAGGGTACAGAGAGTCTGCTGACAGTCATTCACGGGGAGATAATTGAAAAAGATACAACCAATTAGAGAAATTAGGGAATTGGGATTAGTGCTCATGGGGGCAGGGTTCTGATTCTTCCAATTGTAGAGATTCCAGTTGTGGAGAAAGGGACATACAGGTAGAGATTGTCAGGAAATGGTCATAGGGGAGTGAGGACTGAAGGAGGTGCCACCCCAGAACCAGAATTGGAGGTGTCAGGAGGGCCATATGGGACCCCTCCACCTGGCAGATATAGAGAGGAGAAATGACAGAGGAGGTTAGGGAAGAGCTTGTGGAGAGAAGGCACGTGGAGGTAGGGAAGAGCTAGATGGTCGGGTAGTGGTAGGTGCAGAGAGGGTGTTGTTATTTAGAAAGAAGCAGCACATGAGAGAAAGATGCCCTGCAACAGAGCTCAGGTGGAGAGGCTTTTTATTGGGGGGGAAAGTGAATGGGAAAAGGGGGGAGAGGAGAGGGAAGATTAGCCTCTGGGGACAGGAGTGGCAGAAGAGGAGAGAGTGCGAGACATACAGACAGAGACAGAGAAAGAGAGAAAGATAAGGGAGGTGAGCAGGGTCCTTTTAAAAGGGAAAGTAGTGAATGTGCACAGCAGATGCTCTTAGTGGCTACAGCAGAAGACTATACTCCGAGGTCAAGCCAGTACAGAAGCCTGGATATTAACGTGGGTAGCAGAGTGAGGCCATGGTGGTGGGGACTAGAGTGGTAAAGGTGGAGGTTGAGGTGAGGAGGGCAACAGGGGGTAAAGATGGCTATACAGACAGAGGAGGGGTTCTTCTTCCTGTGAGTCCTGCAGAATGGTTTCCAGAGGGGGCTCCTTGGTCTCTGCTACTGGCCCGTGAAAGGTGTATCTACCAACAATCAGGGCTTGGACACCTTGTCCATTGCAGACATACAGACCTTCAGCCAGGGGGGTGGATTGGAAGTTGCTTTAGCCCAAGGCAAGATGTATTCAATCTGATCTGAGTGGCTGGGTTTACAGAGGGTGACATTAACCACTCTTCATGCTATGGAGAATCAAAAGTACCCTGGGGAGACAGTCAACCCCAAAAGTGGGCCATTGAGCTTTACAGAATGTTTGGAGGTGTCGCTTGACAATAAGATAACCATAATCCTCCTTAACTATAGGGGTAAAATTTATCAAAATCCACTAGAACACAGGTTAGAGGGCTGTTAGACTTGCTGGTCTTATTACCCATACTGTCCATTAGTTCAGTTGCCCCAAGTCTAAAGTAAACCATTTAGCACAGAGAGTACAAAAGGCAGAAGGAAGACAGTAAATTAAAGTCAAAGACAAGATGTATAAGGACAAGACAAACAGGACATAAAACCAGACCAAAAACCTCAGGTGGGAAGTGTGATGTCTCACTTTTTGCTCTGGAAGGGAGAATATTTGGGTTCTGTAGAAGCCTGCCTGCCATATCTCTGATCAGGATCCCAACAGACCCAGGAGGTCTCTGCAGATGCTGGCTACTTTTGTACAGCACAGCGGTTCACTCTGTTAGTCTGAGTCAGTGAAACTGAGCTGAAAGCCAACCTCAGAGCTTTGAAACTTCTCAAGGTGTTTACCTTCTAAGGTGGCCCCTCACTGCTGGAGTCCTGGAATGAAGGTTTGAGTTCAGAATATGGGTGAATGGTCTGATCTCACTGAGGGCCTCCAGAAAAATGTTAATTCCACTGGGCAAGATAAAACCACCACTTCAATTTTGAATCAAATTTTAAGCAACTTTGATTTTATTGTGTGTACCCAAGAGTTGGGCAGCAACTGTCTCCTAAGTCAGGTTAAAGAGAGCAGCCCCACTGTGAGGGGGTGGTGTACGCCTTTAATCCTATCACTCAGTTGGCAGAGGCAGATGAGTCTCTGAACTCAAGGTCAACCTGGTCTACAGAGGGAGTTCCAGGACAGCCAAAGCTGCACAGAGAAAACATGTCATTAAAACCAACCAACCAAACAAGTAAACAAACAAACAAAAAGAGAGAACAGCCTGAATCAATTTCTTTGGCCCCTTTTAAGGAGTAAAATCACAAGTAGTTGCCAAGCAGGTTTGCAGAAGGGAGAGAATGGGACCATAAGAAAATAAAAAAAATCTAAACAAACAAGCAAACAACTCCCCCCCCCAAACATGAGGTCACCATGTGAGGGCCAAACAGGACCAGGGTGGACCAGGGTAGGCCAAGGAAATGCAGGGATGCTCAGTGAGGGTTAGGGTATTCTCAAAACAAGTCAAGGTCAAGGTTTTTCAGGCTCCAGGAAACAGACCTAAAAACAGCAACTCAGTTCTTAACATTAAATGGCAACTTATTTTTTACAATATAGCGTAATGACTCCTATCTTCAAAATGGAGTCATACAGGTTCCTCAGTAAACTCTGGGCAAGACTCCTCCCACCTAAACTTTCAACTTGTGAAAAGGAATTAAAGAAAATCTTGGTGACAAATGTCTTATCTCAGCACTCAGGCAGCAGAGGTAGTTTGATTTATGAGTTCAAGGCCAGCTGGTCTATGAGAGAGTTCTAGGACAGCCAAGCTTAGGCAGTGAATAAAATCTTCAAGAACAGAAAGCTGGTGAAGATGTTATTGAATGAGGGGACCATGTTCCAGTCCCAGCAAGCAGCAGAACTTGGAAACTTTGGCCACGTAGTTCTGACTTTAGCGTCAAGGATACAAGAAAGGAGTTATGAAACCTCCCTTTGCAACAAAGGAAAGCCACTGAGGTCAGGAGTGTGTCAGGGTCGTCTAGAGAGGTCTAAAGAGGCCATTGTGTGGAGTTGTGAGGTGAAGCCTGGAATATCTTGGAGCCCCCAAGATGATGGAGATGCCAGAGTTGTGGGATGCCTGCCAAGGAAAGATGCTGACAGGGAGTGAACCAGCCCAAGAGAAAGAAGTGTGCTGCATTCTACAAAGCTTGAGGGATTGGAGCTCTGAAGAGCATTTTGACATCAGACATCGAGATACAGTTTGCCCAGCTACTTTTTGGTCCTGCCTTGGTTCAGTATTTCCTCACTATGCTTCCTTTCCTCTGTTTTAGAATGGTACACACATCCCGTGCCTTATATGTTGGAATTGTGTGATCTGATTTTAATTTTATACAGTTTATTTACAGTTAAGAGATTGCCATGAGTCTCAGAAGAGATCTTGGACTTTGGAATTTTAAACAAGGTTGAGATTGATAGAATATGGGGACTTTTGAATTTAAACTAAATGTATTTTCTGCAATACAATATGGCTGCAAGCCTGTGGGAGTCTTGGAGTGGAATGTGGTGGTTTGAATAAAAATGGCCCCCATAGGGTCATAGGGATGGCACTATTAGGAAGTGTGGCCTTGTTAAAGTAAGTGTGTCCACACTGGAGGAAGTGTGTTCAAATGCCCAGTGTTGCTCTCTTTTCCTTTGCCTGAGGGTCCATGGTAAGAAAGTTTTTCTGAATATTTATTGGTGGCTGACACAAAGGAATGGAGACGAACTAGAAGGGAAGACTGAGTTGGTCCGGCAGAAAGACTTAAGCTCAGTCTCCATTGTATGTATTCTTAAGAAAACATAAAGTATTTCCCTATGATCTCTTAATATGCCTTTAGGGTTTTTTCCTGTCTTCCTTCTTCACCCCCACTACTGGCCTCCCTATTTCCTTCCAAGTTAAATCCCACCTCCCTCATTTCCCCCTTTATGGGTTCTCCTACACCCATCTCTAGAGCTCTTTCTATCTGCGATAGTCCCTTTTAAAAGATTGCCTGGTTCTGTGACTACTTGATGTTATGTACTCACATATAAAGCTTTGGAGTTAAGACCAACAAACTATAGTGAACGTGTAGTATTTGTTTTTCTGAATCAGAGACACATCACTAAGTATAGTATAGTCTTTTCTAAGCTCCAGCCACTTAGTGTAAATATAATTTCATTTTTCTTTCCAGCTGAATAACATTCAATACTGTATATGTATCCCATTTTTACTACTCATAGATCAGCTGAAGGCTCTCTAGGTTTCTCCACTCCCAAGCTATTGTGAATAGAGTGCTGATGAGTATGGCTGAACAAATATCTCGGGAGTAGGATGTGGAGAATTTTGGGCATATGTCAAGGAGTAGGATAGCCAGGTTGAAGGACCCCAGAGACCTGGATGCCTTCGACCCACCGTCAAGACTCAAGACACCGGTGCTGGATGCAAAATGCAAGAGGGTTTATTTTCTCAGACCTGAGGATGCCACAGTGTTCGAAAAACTGAGCATGCCCCTTCCAGCCTAGAGCCATTATTTATATTCTACAAAAGCAGATATGTGATTATACAGTTTCTATTAGCTTCTTTAATTGAGGCGAGGGAAAAGTTCAGTCACGTCAGCTTTGTCCTTGTCTAGGGACATCTGGTGTTCTCTATTCATCCTTTATCTCTTTGTTAGCTAGGCCCGACCTTCAGACTATAGGCTTACTGTTTCTGTGGGTCCGAGTGGCCTTGCCTTCAGAAACCAAGCCACCTGGCATCCTGCTTATGCTTAGCAGGGAATCTTGGCCGATGTCCCTATTTTGGGCTTGGGAGAAGGGGGGGGGTCATGGTGTTACTGCTGCTGTTAACCCATTTCATTTCAGGGTCATATGAAAGATGAATTTTTAGGATTTTGAGGATTCTCCAAATTTATTTATTTATTTATTTTTAAATACTTATTTATTTATTGCATATACAATACTCTGTGTGTATATATGCCTGCAGGCCAGAAGAGGGCACCAGACCTCATTACAGATGGTTGTGAGCCACCATGTGGTTGCTGGGAATTGAACTCAGGACCTTTGGAAGAGCAGGCAATGCTCTTAACCACTGAGCCATCTCTCCAGCCCTCTCCAAATTTATTTTTGAGATGCTGCTCCAGTGTGCTCTCCCACTAGGATTGGATGAGGGTTCTCCTTTCTCTACATCTTTGCCAGCAATTTGTTGTCAGTTGTTGTCTTTATCTTAGTCATTCTGACTAGGGTAAGATGAAATTGCAAAGTAGCTCTAATTCACATTTATCTAATTCCTAAGGATGTTAAAAATCTTTAAAGCTATTTTATGATGGCTTAAAGTTTTTCTTCTGAGAACTCTGTTAAGGCCTATAACTCATTTTTCAATTGAACCACTTGTTTTCTTGATAGTCTCTGTTTTTGGAGTTCTTTATATATTGTTAATACTCTATTGGAAGCAAAGCTGACAAATATTCTCTCCCACTCTGTGGTTTTGTCTTCAGTCAGTTTATATAGTACTTTAAAAAAAGTTTTTTTTTTTTTTTTTAAGATTTGAGGTCTCACCTGTCAACTGTTGGCCTTAATTACTGAACATTGGAGCCCTACCCAGAAGGCCTTTCCTGCACCTGTATCTTAGGGCACTGCTTTCTTCTAGTAGTTTCGCTGTTTCAGGTTTCACATTGAGGTCATTGGTCCATTTAGAGTTTATTTTTGTGACAGGTGATGGATGTGGATCTAATTTCATTCTTCTATATGTGGACATCCAATGCTATTTGCTGAAGACTCTATCCTTTCTCCAATGATGATTCTGGCATTTTTGTCAAATATCAAATGGCTATAGTTGCATGATCTCATGCTTGAGTCTTCTGTTTTGTTCTGTTGTTCTATATATTTGTGTTTGTGCCAATGTCGTGCTGCTTTTATTGCTATACATCTGTAATATAGCTTGAAATCTGCAATAATAATGCCTCCAGCATTTATATTTCTGTTCAGAATTGCTTTGGATATCCAGTAAGTTTTGGATTTTT
>JAQHUG010000294.1:2574663-2586953 GCA_028555095.1 Dicrostonyx torquatus
GGCTATCCTGTGTGTTTTGCTTTTCCATATGAAGTTGAGTACCATTCTTTTGAGGTCTGTGAAGAATTTTGCTGAGATTTTGATTGGCATTGCATTGAATCTGCAGATTGTTTTTGGTAATATTGCCATTTTTAATATGTTAATTATGCCTATGTATGAGGATGGGAGATCTTTCCACTTTCTGGTGTCTTCTTCAATTTCTTTCTTCAAAGACTTAAAGTTCTTGTCATACAAGTCTTCCAGTTGTTTGGCTAGAGTTACTCTGGTGGGCATAGTTTTCTAGGCTATTTCCTGCTGATTGGGGTGCTGGTAATCTTACTGGGAACCCAAAGAAAATTTAGGATTATGGTCAAGTTTTGACTGGAGTATTCTGTGAGGCTGGATCATCTCAGTCAGCAGCCTTGAAGCTGTTCTGGATACAAAACTCAGAAGAAACTGAAACAGTGGGGCTCAGAAATGTTGGATCATCTGGGCAATCTGTTCCCATTGGAGATTTTTTCAGGGAGTCTTCCTCAATCAAACCTTATTTTTCTTAACTAAGAATGAATCCACAGCCTCTCATTTCCTGTGGAAAAAAAGCAAAACCTCTTCTCCAAAGTAATATGTCTTTTCACTTAAATTTTGAAGTCAAAGCATTTTTAAAATATGGGATTAATCTAGCAACATTTATATTCAAATATTTTTTTTAGCAGCTGTTGCTCCTTCCTCAGCAGTCAAACAATCCAAAGACAATTCAATAACCTACAGTATTCAGACTCTCTCTTTATTTTCCATCTACATGTGACTTTTTTGTCTTAATCTATTTCTTTTATTTTTATTTTAAATTTTTGTTTATTTGAGACAGGGCTTCTCTTTGTATCTTTGGCTATCCTGAAACTCACTCATTAGGTCAGTCTGGCCTTGAACTCACAGAGATCTGCTTGCCTCTGCTTCCCAAGTGCTGAGAATAAAGGTGTGTACCATCATGCCTAGCTACTCTATTTCTTTTTAAAGGACTTTCTTTTTTCTTTCCCAAGCCTGTTTATTTTTAAACACACTTTACACTGTTTAGAGGTTGGTTTTTCCCATCTAAATCTGTCTTTACTGTATATCTCTATCTTTTTCTGAGCACAGGGTCTTAAATTTGCTAAAAAGCATGGCTAGGAATAGAGCTGCAGCTTTGGTGGCTGGCTCCACTACATTCCTTAGCTTTCTGAGAATCTAGCTTCATGGTGGAGGTACTGGCAGGAGCCATGTTTATTGCCACAACTCTTTGGAGTTTCATGGTCTATGCAACCACAAAGAAGCCTGCTACTGGCTGCTCATAAATACCACTTAAGTGTTTGGTGACAGAGCCTCTTAAAAGATATGCAAGGTTTTTGCCACTAATACTGAGTCAGAAAGCCTCTTTTAAAGAGCCATGCCTCTGCTTGCCTCTACCAAATAGAGCCTACCAGAGAAAAGATGGTTACCAAGAAGCTGTGTTCGACTGTCTTCTTGTTCTTCTGTAAGCTTTCTAAGGCTTTATGGGGAAATTCTTGCCAAATGTTTGAGCACCATTTGTAGACATAAGGTTCTGTCCTGCCCAGTCCGGTGACCTTTCAGTCCCAAATAAACATATAGAGGTTTATATTATGCTTTCCAGTTTTATTTTATTGGTTTTATCTCTCTCTGTGTACTGTGGTTTTTCTTTTTTAAAATTATGTCTTGTTTGTCTGTTTTTTCTTTTTTTATTGATTTTTATTGAGCTCTACATTTTTCTCTGCTCCCCTCCCTACTTCTCCCCTCCCCTTTAACCCTCCTCCCAGGTTCCCATGCTCCAAATTTACTCAGGAGATCTTGTCTTTTTCTAATTCCCATATAGATTAGATCTACGTGTGTCTCTCTTAGGGTCCTCATTATTGTCTAAGTTGTTTGGGATTGTGATTTGTAGACTGGTTTTCTTTGCTCTATGTTTAAAAACCACTTATGAGAGTACATGTGATAATTGTCTCTCTGGGTCTGGGTTACCTCACTCAAAAAAATGTTTTCTAGCTCCATCCATTTGTCTTCAAAATTCAAGATGTCGTTTTTTTTTTCCTGTGTAGTATTCCATTGTGTAAATGTACCACATTTTCCTTATCCATTCTTCATTCAAGGGGTTGTTTTTAGGTTGTTTCCAGGTTCTGGCTATGACAAACAATGCTGCTATGAACATAGTTGAGCACATGTCCTTGTGGCACAATTGAGCATCCTTTGGATATATACCCAAAAGTGGTATTACTGGGTCTTGAGGAAGGTTGTTTTCTCGTTTTATGAGTAATCACCACACTGACATCCAAAGGGGTTGTCTTATCGTTTTTTTAAGCAAGATAAAGGTGCATGAAATTGTGTAGGTAGAAATGTGAAAAGGCTCTTGAATGAGTTGGAGTGGAAACTATAACCAGAACATACTGTTTGAATTTTTCCAAATTAAAAAAGTTATTGCTGTGTGGTGGTGGCACACACCTTTAATCCCAGAAATCAGGAGCCGGAGGCAGGCAGTTCTCTGTGAGTTCGAGGCCATTCTGTTCTACAGAGCTAGCTCCAGGACAGATGCCAAAGCTACAACATATAAATGTTTTCTGATCATTGCATTATCAATTTCAAAACTTAGATACAAAGTATTCAGTTTCTCATGTTGACCAGTTGTTTGGAGTGTCCCTTAGCTTTGTGTGGACAGTGGGTACCATACTAAACACATAACTTAAAAAGATCATAGAAAATTTGCCTCTTGTAGTTATATAATAAAGCAGCTGTTTCCATCAAAAGCACTTATAAGGGGCATAGGAGATTGAGGCAAGCTTTAAAATTTGTACTAACTCAGACTAATAGAGAAATATTTGGGAACCCTTAAGTGCAAGACTGTATGAAGGAACCAACTTCTGAAAGCCATTTTCCAAAGGAGAAGGCCTTGTGAGAAACATTCTTTAGATGTGTGTGTTATGTTTAACCCTGACTGTGTATAAGGATGTCATTGAAAAAAGAATACAACTGTTGATTTTTCACATGGTAATTTAACAAATTATGGAGGAAATTAGTGTAATACTATTTACAAATTTTTAAGTAGGCATAGGTAAAGTTAGCTGAAAACGGCCAAATCAAGCCCAAACCAAGGTAAAATGATAATCTTTTATGAAATGTTCAATTTAAAAATATGATTCATATCACTATGTATATATGCATATATATAAGTGTGTGTATGTGGGTATATGTATGGACATCTATATATACATAGTTTATATTTTAGTAATTTTAAAAGTAATTTGTGAAATAGCTATTTAATGTGAATTGTGACCAGATATAATTAAAATATATATTAAGAAATGATTTATAAGGCTTGAATACAGAATTTGGTTAGTAATGATAAATTATATAGTCTTACAAAAGACATCTATTAGCTATTGTCCTTTTAAAGTAACAGTACGGAGTTGGAGAGCTGGCTGAGCAGTTGAGAGCACTGGCTGATCTTCCAGAGGATCTGGGTTCAATTCTAAACACCCACATGGTGGCTTGCAGCCATTTTCCAGGCCAATGCCATAAGATCTGATCTTCTCTTCAGGCCTCCAAGGGCATGAGACATGGAAGTGGTATGTGTACATGCATACAGGTAAAACACACATACATATGTATACATACATACAGGTAAAACACAAACACACAAAATCAAAAGGAAAAAGTAAAATCACTCAATTGATAAAACAGTGTCTGAGGTGAAATTCTGTCTATGGATTGAAGGTTTTGCTTAGAAAGCACATAAGTTGTTATTACATATACTTCTTAAGTGTTTTATTCTCTCTCAAGTACAGCGTTGAGAGGTGAAATTCTTTGTTGTCTCTAACCGTATGCATAAAGCGTGTAATGATTAAGACCATGCATGAGGTTTTACTTATATTATTTAAGCAAGTTCTTATGTAGACTTTCTTGAGTCCACCTTTGAAAATTTCCCTATCTAATTACAAATTTATTTTTTCAGATACTATTCACCTGGATACTCGGATACTCTCCTACAGAGGGTGGACAGCTACCAGCCACTTACCAACTGAAGAAACCATGTTTTTATACTCCTCAGTTTCCCAGGAGAGTATGAATAGTGATTGTTAAAGTTCTTTGAAAGTACATTCTAGCTTTGTTCAATGTGAGATACCTTTAGATAATGTTTTCTAAATATATGTTGTAGTTTAAGGATTAGTATCTGGAATATATGAAGGACTAGTCATAGTCATTGCATGCATAGGGATTTCTCTAAAGATAGTCTTGAAGACATTAAAAGGTTTAGCACATCTGTTATCTTTCTGCTGAAAACCACATACAAACAGCACAAACATTCCCTCCGACTAGCTGAGAAATGCTGCTCAACAATGCTTAGGCTGTTTTTGGCCATTTTCTCATACATAGGCAAGGAAAACTTGCCTTTCAAGTTACATAAAAGCATCTAGAAGGAAAAAAGCTGAAAGGTGACCCTGATGACAGATAACCCTGAAAGAGGCTCTGATGCTGGTCACAAAAATGCGCTGGACTAATGTAGAAGCTTGAGAGCCTGCTAGGTTTCCTAAGAACCTAGGCATTCTCCTCACTCCCACTCACTGGTCGGGAAGCTCTTTCCCTCTGGTTCCTCACTGAAGCGTTCTCAGCATTACTCTCTGGTATCTGTTCTCTCCGTTCCTCGTGAGAAGTCTCTTATTCTTGATCCATATGCAAGGACAAAACATGGAATATTTGCCTCCATTAACCTTGTCCTAGGTTCACTTCAACAAATTTCAGAAGTTGTGTTTTCGGGATTTAAGTAATTTGAGCAGAATACATCAGGCTCAGACTTTATATACATTTTTATTAGATTCAGTAATGGGGCCAAAGAAGATTTCAATAAAGTGTTAAAAACAGCATTAGAACTGTCCTTTTTGTTTTTTTATATCTAGTGATTTTCTGACTTTGGGAATCTGCCTTTGGAGTTAGGAGTCTTTGATTGTCAGTATATTTGTATCTTTGGGCTTAAAGAGGTTTCATCAGGAGGCCTGAAGAGGAGGTGCAGGCCAGCCTAGACAACCTTTAGGACAGTGGGGAATCATCCTAAAAGCCTAGCTTCAGGTTTCCTTCTTCGACTCCCCCAACCTTCGATTTTTCATCAAAAGGAAACTTTTCATTAAGTCTGGATATTTTTCTAAACCCATCTCTGCCTTCATTGTTTTTCAGTAATGCACATCTTTGTGGAAACTTTAAAATTTCTTTATGACCAGCATTCTCCAACCTATTTTTTTTATTTATGTCAAACTAGAAAATTGCACAAGTAAATGTAACATCCCTTGATTTCTCCAACAATGCATGACTACTGCCCTTTTAGGAATCCAAACAGCATCTAAGGTTTCAAGGATTTCTTTTCCCTATTTTAAGACTTTTCCTTCTGAGTCAGTTAGGCCCCTTTCTTTATATAAAGCTTCATTTATGCGGATAGTGGTGAAGGCTATTTAGATAGAGTTCATGCATATATTGACCTCAGTCCCTGCAGCTCGTTAGAGAGCTGTGGTCAGCACTATGAGTTATGCCTTTTTTTTTTTTTGTACTGAGTTTCACTTTGGCAGAGATTTCAACTCAGTGATGAAACTCAGTTAATCATGAAGTACCCCCAAAAGGCATTCTCCTTTTGCAAAACTACTATTATGGGTGAAATACTCATGTCAGAGTCCTTGATGGACTGGTCCATTAATTCTGGTCATCAGAAAAATACCTTGTGCATAACTTTAACACAGTCATGATCTGACTTACCTGGTCCAACACGTAGTACAGTCTCTAGGGTTTGTATCCACTCTACTTTAAATGATTGTGTGATTTTTCTCACATAATATTCGTTCTCTGATATCTGACAATCTGGGCATTAGTTAGCCAGTGCTTCCCCTTAATCCACTAATGTAATACTATGTGTGACATTTGGACTGTTAATTCTTATCCGCAAACCATTTTGTTAGCCTCTGACACTAAAGGGACCATGGCCATGCATACCCATAGGCAGGGTGACCAGCCTTGAGCAATGAAATCAAGTTTCTAGGAGTGGTATGTCATTGGATCAGAACTGCCGAGATCATGGTGTCTCTTCTCAGCAATAGAAACCCTAATTAAGAGAGTTAGTTTTACTGAGTTTGCAAACTTGAGTAAGTAAAAATTTAAAAGCTTTAATGTGAAAGGAGAAGACAAACCTTAAACAATCACTTCAGATATCACGACATGGCAAAGAATTGTCTTTAACAAGTTGGCATGTTCTGGCGTCTTTCTGAACAGCTAGAAACACTGTAAAGGTGTGCTCATGGCATGTGTGACTGAAATCAAATTTCCTAGAGTCACAGGAGTCTTGTTTAGTAGAACACAGAATTTTCATGTTTTCTCTTGTTTATCTCAGTGGACTTAGACAAAGATGTTTTCTCAGGGGACAATTTAAAATTCAATATAAAATGTTACTGTGTTTTTTTTCATTCATGACTTGGCTGATGGGGAACCTAAGTCCAGTGATAAAACCACCTAATGGTTGACAGAGGTACCAAAAGCATACGGAAGAAAAGAGACTCCTATCTCACAAATAGCCTTGCCTGACAAAACTGAATTAACACCATAACAAATTAAATTTGACCTTTATCTCTCACCTTTATACACACAAAACTAATTCAAAGTGGACCAAAGCCCTTCTTTAAAATGTGACACATTGCAAGTTTCAGAGGAAAGCACAGGGAATTCACTCAGGATTGGAAAAATTTCCTGCATAGGACTCCAGCAGCACAGGACAGAGCCCTAGAATAACAGACGAGACTGCATGAAATTAAAAGTGTTGGCATGTGAGAAACAGTCCTTTCTATCAAATATAACTAGCACATCGAGAGACAGCAATGAGTGTCCCCACCATGCTGTGGTTCGTGTGTCCATTCCTGTTTGCCCAATCCCTGGATGACACACATTTCTAATATTGTGCCAGTTCATGAGATTAGCTCCCACCAATGGGTGAGATGCCATCACCCATGGACTAAGCTAACTCTTGTCTTGCTGCACTTGCTTGCCCAGTTTAGAACCTCTATACTTTGCAAACGTAAATTTGCTTGCTGGGTTACTTTTGCTTTGCACAGATATCTCTGTGTAACACCAGGGGTGTGTCAGTTTCCGACAATCTGGGGATCTTTGCCAACAATTTGCATTCTTGGCCAAGATTTTAAATGCATCTCGGAAAATACTTGGATCACTTCCCTTGGATAATTGCTCTATGACCCATTTGGTAACACCCAGTGTCTCAGTCAAATGACATTTTTGGATAAGCAACAATTCCAGGACAGAAAGTTTCTTATCTTCTCCCTATAAGCCCAGGCAAGCATGGCATCAACCAGGCAACTCTGCACAGAACAGTACAAGAAAAGTCACAAGCACATCTGAGGATAAACAGGCAAGTTCTTTTTCTGTCTTCCTTTGGGCTGTAAGCAGCTTCATGCTGCTCTGCCTACTTGAGAAACAAAACCCTAAAGTCCCCTTTTTTCTTGCTCAGAGAACTGATAGCCATGTGGTGGAGCCAAATAATGCCTAAGTTAGTGCCCTATCTTCTTTCCTAAGACTCAGGATTCCACCACAGAAAACCTGAGAATCTTTGAATAAGGTTTGGGAAAAAGGAAGAGAAAAGAAGGTCACTTTGTCTGGTTCGGTCTGACACTATCTTAGACCACATGGTCTCCAGGCAGTTGCTTCCCTAATTGGGTAAAAGCATCACACAAGGCTTATAAAGTTTTAAATCAAGGTTAAATATTTATAAAAAGTTGATTTCTAAGGGACTTAAGATTCTTTCCCATACAGAGCATCACAGAACTATCTGATCTCAGCCCACACCATGCTTGGATAGAACAAAATGGCACCAAAGCCACTTCCTCCTTCACTTTAAAGAGAAGGGGGGTGGTGACTCCATATTGAATCTGAGAGACACAAGGATCCAAGAAGGCCTGGGCTCTGATGGATTTATCAAGAAGCTAAGCTCCAACAAAAGTAGCCATATGACTTTGTCACCCCCTTGGCTAATTAGATGATATCCACCATGTGACATAGACAGCAGCTTGGCTACTGATATCACCAAATGACGAAGGCCAAAGGAATTTCATTGCCATCTTGGCTAATAGAACCATATTGCGTAAACCGAAACGACAGCACCCTGAAATGTCCCAGTGCCACTGAGCCCTCGGGATAATCACACCCTAGAATTTCCTGAACCATAGGTCAGTCACACATCCCAGCCTTCTTATTTTCTATTATCTCTTTCCTGGTTGCCTAACAAGACCATCGGAATGTGAGAGCCAGGGGAGGTTCTTCTGTCAAGTGAGAAAGTCACAGGAGTTTTTATATTGAACTAAGGAAGTAATACCAGACCTCCCTGGAGGGACATTTCTTTAATCTCTTCAAGGGTTTTATAGGATATGTTTACTAGTTTTTAGACAGTCAGACTTTGCCTAACCATGTGCTTCCAACACTAGAGCCAGCAACCAATTACAGCTAATATTTGAGATGGCAAGACCTGGGAAGATCATGTGAATTTGTAGCTTCTAGTAGCAATAAATTTCTGTAATAAGTGAATGGCAGTTGCTTGGTACAGAAGTCTCCATGAGCCTCTGGACAAAACCCCTAAGACATGGAATAAATTGTTCTGCCTATCTCTTTAGCATGGCTTAAAGTAAGCTCTCGTAAGCTGTAGTTCAGCTTGATTGATGCTGGGAGCCATGTCACCTAGTTTCCTATCAACAAATGAATGCTTGTCCAATGGGTCTCCATAGGTAAGACTCATGCTGATGGTCTCTCCCTTGGCAGTACCAGTAGACTTCAGGACAGTGCACAATACTACAGAGACCATGAAGCTTGCATGCTGTCTTCTCTCTCACAGTATTGAAGGCTGTCTTCGCAGTTTGTAGTTTCAGTCATGAACAGATGTGACCATTCCTGGAAACCCCATTTTTCACCAATATTTCCTCCCAAATGCTTTAAGAACTGATGCTTCTTAGGTTTAATATAGAGAGAATACACATGCAAAACCCTTTTTGTCAGACAAAGGAACAGTTAGAGAAATACAGGCTAACTGTATGCTAGCAGTTTATGGCAATTTGATCCTATTTTTGTACATAGGCTTTAAGTTTTGAGCAATATTGTAGTTCTTGAAAATGTTTTTTACCTATGTTTATCACCTTTTAGCTTTGTAAGGAATTGTGTTTAGTTTGATATTTAGACAAGTTAACAACGTGTCAATCATTGTTTTTGGTTTAAATGTTGTTTTGATGTAAAAGTTGGGAAAAATACACTTGTTTGTTTCTGGAAGTTAATTCTAGAGGGTGGGAAAATATGCTTGTTCTGAAGTATAGTAAAGACTGCTCAACCTATTTAAGGCTGGACGCTTGAGTAGAACTCATCTGGTGGTTGGCTACTTCATGTTTTTGCACTGATTCCCCTTCCCTATCTTAGGATAAGAATCCAGGTTGCAGCAAGACCACAGCAAATTGAACAGGTCCTGCTAGAATTTAGGTCTCCACACAGGTCAGAGATTCTATTATCTTGATTATAAATTTTCTCTTAACAGACTATGTTTGCTTCTATTGCTGTAATGAAACAGTGACTAGAAAACAACTTCAGAGAAATCGATTTGGCATACTTATCAGCACAGTCAAATATGAAGGAAGTCAGGGCAGGAACTCAAGCAGAAGCAAGAACCATGGAGGAAAGCTTCTTTTCCCCATATTCATTCATTCACTCACTAATTCATTCATTCATTTTTTTAAAAAAAGGAAAACAAGCTATCTTTTTTTCATTTTACATATCAACCCCAGTTCCCACTTCTTCCCCTACTCCCATTCCCTCTACTTTGTCTCTCACCACCCCATCTACTCCTCAGAAAGGGTAAAGCACATTGCTTTGGGAAGGATCAAGGCCCTCCCTACTGTATCTAGGCTGAGCAAGGTATCAATCCAAAGAAGATAGGTTCCCAAGAAAGCAGTACAAGCAGTAGAGCTAAATCCTGCTGCCATTGCAGTGGTTCCACAGTTTACCCCAGCCATACAACTGTCACCCACATTCAGAGGGTCTAGTTTGGTCCTATGTTGGTTCCTTCCCTGTCTGGACGGAGTTGGTGAGCTCCCATTAGCTCAGGTAAAATGTTTTAGTGGGTGTCCCATGGGTTGGTATCTTAAAAGATATTGGTTGAAAGAGTTACCATTGCACATCCCCTTTTTGTTTAAATAAGAGAGTTCTAAGCCTAATATAATATAAAACTATATAAAATAAGAACAAATATTAAGTGCTGTACAGAGAAAAAAAGAGACAAAAACATATAAAAGTTAGAATTACAACCACCATGAATAACATCAAACAAGAAACATATGCTAAATGTTTCAATAGTTATCCTATCCAGACCCGAATAATCACACAGAAACTATATTAATTAAAACACTGCTTGATTAATAGCTTAGGCATATTCCTGGATAACTCTTATATCTTAAATTAACCCATCTTCATTAATCTGTGTATCACTAAGTGGTTGTGGTTTACCAGAAAGGTTCCAGTGTCTGTCTCCTTTCACAGCTACATGGCATCTTCTTGACTCTGCCTATTATCTATATATCTCTGTTTGGATTTCCCACCTGGCTTTACTCTGCTAAGCCATTGGCACAAACAGCTTTATTCATCAGCCAATCAAAGCAACACATAACAGAAGGACATCCCACATCATCTTCCCCTTTCCCATTCCCCATTTACTCCTAAAAGGGGTAAGGCCTTCCTTGAGGAGTCAACATGATCTGACAATACCACTTGAATCAGGACCAAACCCTTCCCCCAATATCAAGGCTGAGTAAGGTATCCTACCATAGGGAATGGGCTCCAAAAAGTGGGTTCATACATTTAGGATAGGTCCTGGTATCATTGCCAGTCCCCACAACATATCAAGCCACATAACTGTCACCCACATTTAGGGGGTCTAGTTGGGTCCCATGAAGATTACAAGTTTCACAGTCTGAGAGCTCCCACCAGCTCTTGTCAACTGTCTCTGTGGTTTTCCCCATCATGTTCTTGACTTCCTTGTTCATATGATTCCTCCTCCCTCTTTTCAACTGAACTCCAGGACCTCAACCCAGTGCTTGGCTGTGGGTTACTGCATCTGCTTCCATAAGTTTCTGGATGTAGGTTCTATGATGAAAATTAATGTAGTCACTAACCTGATTAAAGAGGAAGGTCCTTTCAGACAGCCTCTCAACTATTTCTAGGAGTCTTAACTTCAGTCATCCTTGTAAATTCCTGATAATTTCTCTAACGTCAAGTTTCTCCTAAACCACATAATGGCTCCCTTTATCAAGATATCTCTTTCATTGCTCTCCCCCTCTGATTCTTCCCCAACTTCCATTCCCAATACACTTCCTTCTCCAATTTTACCCAGGGGATCTTATCTATTTTCCTGGGACCCTCTATGTATATACCTCTTAGGGTCCCCCTTTTTACCTAGCTTCTCTAGGATTGTGGATTGTAGATTAATTATCCTTTTCTTTAAATCTAATTTCCACTTATGAGTGAATACATTCTGTGTTTGTTTTTCTGTGTCCTCACTCAGGATGTTTTTTCTAGTTTCCTGCAAATTTCATAATGTTATTGTTTTGCATTTCTTAGTAATACTCCATTGTGTAAATATACCATATTTTCTTTATCCATTATTTGGTTAATAGGTGTCTAGTTGTTTCCAGATTCTGGATGTTACGAATAATGCTGCTATAAATATAGTTGAACAAATGTCCTTGTGGTATGATTGTGCATCTATTGGTTATATGCCCAAGAATGATATTGATGGGTCTTGAGGTATATTGATACCTAATTTTTCTTTTTTAGAAACAATCATACTAATTACCAGAGATGTTGTACAAGTTTCTACTCCCACCAGTGATGGAGGAGTGTTCCCCTTACTCCACATATTTTCCTGAATAAGCAGTCATCAGTGTTTTGGTTCTTAACTATTCTGAAAGGTGTAAGATTGTTTCTCAGAGTTATTTTGATTTATATTTCCCTGATGGTTAAGGATGTTCAGCAGTTCCTTAAATGTCTTTCAGCCATTTGAGTTTCTTTTTTTCCCCTTTTTTCATTGTTAAAAGAAAAATTTATATTTCCTTCCCTTGTCCCAGGCCCTCCTGCTCCCCCAATATCCCTCCTCCCTCCCCCTGCTTCCTTAAGAGGTGGCAGGTACACTGCCCTGTGGGAATCCCAAGGCCCTCCCCCCTCCATTAGGGCCCAAGAAGGTATGCATCCATATAGACTAG
>JAQHUG010000295.1:102766-129007 GCA_028555095.1 Dicrostonyx torquatus
GAGCCTAAATAAACTGCTCTGTAATCTCCCTGGTCAGGGTATTGCATCACGGCACTAGAAAAGTAACCAGTACAGGGTTCCATGGGCTCCTTAAGTTGTTTCCTTTTATTCTTTAATTTTTAAAGGCTTAATAACTTCAAAATTCGCTCTGTGTCTGCTCAAATCCACTCTAGAGCACCTCTGGGGGATCTTTCATTTCTGAAATCTTTCATTTCTGTTATTACACTGATTTTTAGTTTCATATATATATAATTTTTTATTTATACATTTCTTTTTTTAAACATTTATTTATTATGTATACATTATTCTGTCTTTATGTGTGTCTGCAGGCCAGAAGAGGGCACCTGACCCCATTACAGATGGTTGTGAGCCATTATGTGGTTGCTGGGAATCGAACTCAGGACCTCTGGAAGAGCAGCCAGTGCTCTTAACCACTGAGCCATCTCTCCAGCCCTATTCATACATTTCTTAACAGAGGTTGTTCATGCCCTCCTCATATTGTGAGCATTTTTAAGTCTTGTGCAATGACTCTGATAGCTTGATTTCCTCTGGGATAAGTTGTTATCACTAGCTTTTGGATACATTACGTTTTCCTGATTTTTCTTTGTGTTTGTGACTTTGTTGATGAAAGTTAAAAATGTTGAGTCTTACGGAATTATACCTCTGAGAATCAGTCTTAGGGTTTGTTTTTGTTGACTACACGGTCTCTTGGTGCCGTGAGTCAACCTGAATGGAAAGTCTTCTCCACTCCTTTCTCCTCCTTCTCTGACCATGTCTGCTAAATTTGCCCTTATGCTAGGTTGCTTTAGACTGTCCTGATCATTAAAAGACTGGCTCCCTAGATGGCAACAATTGGTGTTTATTTCTATTTTTTGTGTGTGGTGTTCTGCCTGTGTGTCTGTCTATGCAGCACCCATGTGCTGTGAGATATGGTTGTGAGCCACCTTGTGGATGCTGTTAATAAACTCAGGTCACTGAGGAGTAGCCAGTGCTCTTAACTGCTGAGACATCTCTCCGGCCCCTAATTAATCTTTACCCACAGGTGGTATTCCTTTAAACCTCATGGGAGTTACTTAAGCTAGGGGAGTGGACACATGATAGCCAGCTTCCGTGCTTGCTTACATTAACACAAGTAGGATTGCTACGGAGCTGGGATTACGGATTCCCGGTGCCTTCTGATGTATGTTCTGTGACATCACTTCCCTTCTATAAGTTTTAAACCTTTATTAGTATTTCTAAAACAAATTTCCAAGTCATTTCCTCAATAAATAGAATGGTGAGCTAATTGCTAAGGGTTTAACTCATAGTTGGACTCTATGAACTGTCCACATGTTGTCAAAAAGAATATAAACCAAAAGGCACTTACTGCTCAAATGTATGTCATTATTTCATTATTTTTGTTGTGCTTGATCTGCTGGTTTCCAAACAAGTGCGCTATTCTATTGATTTTTCCATTTTTCTTGTACTTTGAAACTGATTCCAGCTTAGAGTCCAAGTGACTTTCCTTTTTTTACAATTTTTTTCTAATTCATATCATGTTCTACATACATTTTAGCATAATTTCTAAAAATATTGACAGATAATAAAAACATTGTTTTCTAAGCAAGAAAGGAAAACCTGCCTTCACTTTTCATCTCACCCAGACACGCTCATCACTTTCCTGGAACAACCCAGAGCTGTGCCCCTGTTGTCTGACTTGCTTTTACAGTTCCAAACTGCATAGTAATACCTGCCCGGTCCACTTATGTCTCTGCCCAACACTGTTTCACAGTTCCTCATTCCAAGGGATAAACGTCCATTCTATTAGAGCACACTCATTTCCTCTTAGAAAGGATAGATGTGTCAAATTTTTTGATTCCTGAAAATGTGTCCCTACTTTAGGAACACTGACCGTAAGATTCTGGGCTAACGTTATTTTTTCTATAAAGAAAAAGAAAGATATGATCTGCATACCTAAAGAGATGACAGAAGGCTTCGTACAACAGGAGGATAACACTGAGGCCTTGGGACTCACAGGGCTGTCTGGGCAATACAATAGAACCTTGTCTTAAATAAATAAACAAACAAATACATACATACATACATAAAAGAAAGAAATAAAGTATGAGTAAAAAAAACCTGTATTTTTATTTTAAATTGAGATGTGGAAGTTCTACGGCATGACCTCACAGGAAAATAACACAAGCAATATTTTCATTGGCGAAGCTCTGCACACTGGTATTTTAAATGATATAAATATCCCACCAACACAACGGCTTATCTGAGCTTGTGAATGACATCCATATTTTATTGACAAGTCAGAATACAGATTCTGTGAAGGAAAACAACTTTCATAGGAACATACTTTCAATATTAGAGATCAGAAACTTGATCCAAAGTTACACAAGTGAACAGCAAAGAAACAGAACTTCTAAATGTTTCAGCAATGTTTCACAGAAGCAAAAATGAGGACAGGAAGTACTCACTGGAGGATCACAAAAGCCAGTTCCACATTGAGGCATTAAGGTCAGAGCAGCCACAAAGACCTGCAGACACAGTATGCGGAAGTCCTGAACAAAGACAAGCAGTCAAACGCGGCGCTATCGACCTTTCTGGTAAACTTAAGAATGTCAAGGTGGGACACGCGTGCCCTGCACAGCACACTGGAGCCAGCGGTCTGGGTAATTGTCAGTGTGAAGACGAAAATGAGCATCTCTAGAGGCAGGGGTACATCCTCAGGGGTCAGGAGTGCTTGCATCTCCCAAGTGAACCAAGTGTCCCTAGAGACAAGCATGGCTGCCAGGGCCCTGGGCACTGACTGACTCGTGTTCCCAGTGGAGACAGGGAGTAACCTCAAAGGTGAAAGAGGACCTCACTTCTCAGTCTGACCCACTGTGCCGCTCTGGAAAAAAATTTACTTGTTTTTCCACCCTGTTTTGCCTGCATGTACGTCTGGGCACCACTCGTGTGTCTGGGGTCCACAGAAGATGCATCAGGTCCCCTGGAACTGGAGTTAAAGACAGGTGTGAGCTATCGTGTGGGTGCTGGGAATCACACCCAGGTTCTCTGGAAGATCAGCCAATGCTCCTCACTGCTGACCATCTCACCTCCAAGCAGAACCAACTTTCCCACAAACAAGCAAGAATCTAGTTGTTGTTGTTTTTAATCTTTTTATCTTCTGAGGATCAAGAAAAGAAAAGTGGGACAATTGACTTCTGTTAGAATAATTTCTGACAGATTATATGGGTATTAGATACCATGTGTGATGGTCTGAATGAAAAATGACCCCCAAAGGCTAATATGTCTGAATGCTTGCTCTCCAGCTGGTGGAAAGAATTAGGTGTGGCCGTGCTGGAGGGGGTGTGGCCGTGCTGGAGGAGGTGTGGCCGTGCTGGAGGGGGTGTGGCCGTGCTGGAGGAGGTGTGCCAATGCGGAACCATTCCCAGTTAGTGAGTCTTCCTCAGCCTGCCTGCTGCCTCGCTCCCTGACATGATGGTCATGGACTCCACTGCCCTCTGGAACCTCGAGCCTTACGTTAAGTGCTTTCTTTTGTAAGCTGCTTTGGTCATGGTGCCTTTTCACAGTATCAAAAATAGCCAAGACTCCATGATATCAAGGACTAATGATTGGGAAAACACTTTCACAATCTAATAAGAAAAGGTGTGAGGGAATCAGAGTCCTGCTAAGATCAGGGGACCATACGTGATGCTAGTGATATGTATTTGGGGTCACGGGGTCAGGAGCAGCCTCTGAATCCAAACCAATGGACATTTTTTACAGTGCATGTGGGAGAAACCTCTCAAAAGAAGGACTTGTTCCTTCCTTTAAAGTGTGGTTCCAGGTGCCACCTCCTTGCTGGTACGACTGGGTGGCACTACTCTGAAGATTCCTCTGAGGAGGGCAGAGTCTGGGCGCTGTATTGTCTTCCCACACTTCCTGGAAGAAGCAAACACTCCTTGAATTAAGTCGGTGGACCCCAGTCGGGAAGCTGCCACATGTGACATACAGATCCATTTTAAGATGCTGGAGAGGACTTTACCTGCAAGTATCTTCTAGTATCTTCTCCACGGGTCATGCTCATACTGCCTGCCTCCTGCACCAAACAGAAATAAAACCCAAGTCAGAAGCACTGTCTCCAAACGGTAGCTCAAGGAAGTGGCTCTGTTCTAAGTAAAGACAGACTGCTGAGTTGTCCTGGAAGACAGAATATTTCTCAGTTGTGACCACCTGTCATTAAATTTTGTTCTATAATTATTTCATTAAAGTGGAAGCAATTAATTAGGAGGTAGTGCTATTAGTGGAAGGAAACTGTCAAAATTGTTTCTCCTGGTGCCAGTTCTAACCATCTGCAGGACATCGAGATGTTTATTACTGCTAATGACTTTGGAAATGGAAATTCATATGCAGATGGCGGAGAGGACTTCCTGCCAAGCACCGAAAAAGCCACGTGTGGCTTTTCCAGGGCTGAGCACGCAAGCCCCCCAGCCCCACAGTGTAGCTGGCCACTTCCTGCCTCTGACAGACACTTATGTTGGGAAGGGACTTGGAGCAGAGCTAGCCCTGAAGAAAACTGTTTCCGCGTCTTAAAGACAACACTTTCTGGTTGGGCATGGTGGTACTCAGGATGCAGGGGCAGGCGGATCTCAGAGTTACAGGCAGGAAAACGACACACAGTGAGGCTCTTTCTCAACTACACACTTCTCTGCAAGTCTTGCTCTTGGCTTTCTCTGGTAGAGGAGCGCAATGGGTTTAACACGTCCTGCCCAGTGACCCCTAAAGTGTGAGGGTGATGGCCCTAACAGGTGTCCACCCTCTCATCTCCTAGTGTGCAGGCCCCTCTCGGTCACCATGAGAAGGGGCAAAGTGAAGAATCCCACCTAAGTTTACAGCTCCTTAATGGAATTTAACACATCTTTTCCTCTCCAGCTGGGCTGAAAAGCAGCAAGGGAGAAGTCAAAACTTCAACTCTGGTAGCCATTTGGTCACAGGGTGGCTGGGATGGGTGGGGCTCAGACTTTGATGACGACCACCTCTGGGGTGCACCTACCCTATCTGCCAGGCTGCAGTCACTTGCAGTGACCCCGAGACCTCAGCTCCCACAGGGCCCACCGTTACGCAGTTAGGTCCAGACTCTGAAAATGTGTCAACTATTACAAAAGGGATCACTGCCGTTTTGAACATAAAGCATTTCGAGTCTTTTTTTTTTTAAACATGAAGAATGTTGTCTATTTTTTCTAATCTTGAAATAGTAACAACTTTCTACTTTATATGTTGAAGAAATACAAAAATATTTAAGCCAGGGAAAAACCCACTATAAAAATGTACTGGCCCAAAACACAACCTCAGTAATTTCACAGGAAAAGAAGATTGCCTGATCTTTAAAACAACAAAAACAATTCCAACTAAGAACCAACTATGTAAAAGTTGGTGTTGCATACAACACCGAAAAGCAGTGATGCAGCAGTGATGCAGCAGGAGCAGCAGCAGCAGGAGCAGCGAGTGGCATGTGGACTTTCTTCTGCATGGGCAAGGCGCCAATGAAGCCCTGTCCTTGCTCACATTCTGCCCCAGCTGCTCCCAGACGCACCTCTAGCCATTCAAGTGGACATCAACCCAGCACTAGGCGGTCTCAGGTCTTAGAAGTTTTCCCAGCCCAACCTTCACAGTCAAGACTGTGATTATGTTTCTATTATAACCCAGTAAAATAGAGCTGTCCTTCAAAGTCCCGAGTCTCAAAGCGGGACACAATGTCTATGCAGTTTGTAGGCTTTAACTAATGTGACCAGTACCATGTTTCTATTCTCAAGTGACCAGAAAAACAGGGTAAATGGGTTTCTCTGGTCTTAAAGCTAGAAAATACGCAACACCACTATAGACTCCCAATGTTCAAGTTTAGTGTGGCCAAGTTGGAGGACAGAAGCCAACTCCCTCCTGGAACTTTCTAGCCTGGATGAGCAGTAAATCAGTCAGCTGAGTAAGGAGATTGCACAGTCATTCGCAGGACAGGACCGACTGTCCAGGCCCTTGTGTGCCCCCAGGGCTTGCACATCTGTACCAGTGACAACAACCTGGGTCGGAAGAACTGCCTACTGCTTTGGATCATCTGGTATTTTCTTTATATGTGTAAACACAGTTTTCAAGATATAGACATCAGAAATGAGATTTCAGAAATGGGTGGTTATGGGTATGCATACTGAATTTAGAACTAAAACACTGGGAAGCATGACATTACTCCTGAGTCAACAGGAGTGAGACCTTTGTCCCCATCACTGCCCTTTGGACCTGAAGAGCCAATCATCCAGCACTTGAAGAATATGCGTGCCCAGTAAACCACTGGAGAGCTGTCCAGACTTTGTTTACCACATCTGTTTCATTAAGCTGATGAGTGTCAGAGTTCCCAAGAGGGATGTCAATGCTAGGCTATAGGAACTGTGGCCCAAAATGCAGACAAAAGGCCAGGAAGCAGTGGCATGTCGAATGCTGGGGGCATAAAAGCCCGCAGTTCAGAGAGGACCAAGTCCTGAAGATGCAAAAAGTCCAGAAGGAGAGCGCATGGTAACAGGCCAGGCCATGGCTGAGACCACTGATGAAATCAGTGAGAAATCAGGAAATCAGGAGAAGCATGGCAGACATATGAAGGACCACAAGAGCCGTGGCTGCTGCCCTGAGTTCTTCAGTATGTTTCCAGTTTCCCATGGTAAACACGAATGGGAAGAGCACCCTGGAAAGGATTACCTTGGGATAGGATTACGTGTCCTTGGAACAACTGATGACTAGCCTTTACTGTACTTCCAGTCCTTGAATTCTGATGTCTCCTGACCTGTGGTTTCCTCCTTCTCAGGTTTGGGCCCAGCAGGAGGCTCCCATCACTATCTCATCAGCCTTCTGCCTCATTGTCCTAAACTTTTATCTGCATGTGGCTAAGGCCTCTGGCCTCATCACCAGTCACAAGATGAGGACACCATCACATAGGTAGGATGCATCCTGGTGCCATGGAGACAGCTGTCACCGTGGTGGGACATACAGACACCATGCTATCTCTGGGATCTTGGGATTGTGCAGTGATGTGGGTACCAGGGTAGACATCTCTCTGGCAGAGCATCTCTCCTAGGGAGCCACTCTATTCTCTTCTGTGAGGACATGCTCAATACTCTGCTAAAAGAATGTGAAGAAATCAACACCCCCAGGACCAACAACAACCCAAGGAAGAATTGATTCCCCTAGTGTATTGGAAACATATCCCTGTAACTTCTGTCATCACACTAGGGGTGAGAATGACCCAATTCTTGTGACATTCTTCCTGGGTACTCAGCATGGGGCAAGGATCTTGGATATAGCAACTCTTTGTAGGGTTCACAGTTTCAGTAGATTTTCTTGCTTAATTTTTAAAGTGCAGCTATGCTAAGGGATAGCTGTCAGGAAAACCAAAGGCACCGGGGTTTGAAATGGTGGTGAGGAAGTGTATCTCTCACTGTCCTGAGAGCTGCAGGTGAGGGTACTAAGGCCCAGGCTTCCCAGAGGAGACCAGCATGGGCCTGTTTCTACGGCACCTCTGTCACAGCACCCTTCCTACTCACCTGTAGGAGTCATACTCATCCACCAACCAAGAAGCAAAGAATGACAGCACTGTGGAGCCCTAGGTACACAGGCTTATTGATGGAGCTGCCTGACAGAGACCAAGGAGCCAGGACAGTTACCTAAGACAGTCATCAGACACAGTCGATCTGACATACTAGTGGTGCTCTCCTGTATCTAGTGAAGGTGTTAGCTTCCCTAGAGAACTACAACCTCTTACTACCCACAACCGAACAGTTGTCATTTGGCTTAGCATAAAGATTCTGCACATGGGAATGGGGCAATGGCAGGCCAAAGAGGACAAGGAGAAGGTACCACCTTCCTTAGCATACCAGACCAGGCGGACTGCTGCTGCTGGCAGGGAAAGGGAGGCTGAGGGAGAACTGTCAGTGGAGACCAGCTGCTCAAGGAAGGACCACCAGCTCCTCTTCCAGCACAGCAAGGGCAAAGAGCCAAACTCTCAAGAACATTAGCCTGACCTTCAGCCAGGTGCCTTGTGTCAGGATCTAGGCTACTTAAATATTTCAGGGTGGGACATGCAGATAGCTACACCTAGATCATATCTAACCCAAGTGGCTATTTCCAGAATCAATAGCTTTACAAAGAAGGCCTACAGGCTTTCATTGCCTTTGGTGGTCTTTGGCCTGAAGAGACATCTACCTAGTCAGACTTCCGCCCCTCCCTTGCCATTATTCTGGACAAACATCTGTCTGGTCAGCTCAGCGTCATGTGACAGCTGGTAGTGGGGCAGGGAGCCCTGGGTACAGGCTGTGCTGGAGAGCTTCAGGGGAAGTTCTGTTGGGCCACTACAGGCCCCGGAAGAGTCAGTGGCGGGAGTGGTGGAGCATTCTGTGGAAGCTCAGCTACTTCAAGGAAGTCGAATGTCAACCCAAGTCTACCCTGACAGGGCTCCTTTCAAAGACTGGATTATTCTCAACTACACAGCAGCTTCAAAGTCGGCTCAATACCCAAATCAAGAAGATAAGTCTTGACACTGTCCCAGCCTGGGCACTGTACATGCATGCTGTCTACAGCCTGGGCACTGTACACATGTGCTGTCTATAGCCTGGACACTGTACATGTGTGCTGTCTACAGCCTGGAAACTGTACATGTGTGCTGTCCACAGCCTGGACACTGTACACACGTGCTGTCCACAGCCTGAGGAAAGTCCTTCCTCAGCAGCATCACAGGAATGGCCTGAGCTCGCTGCACCCAGGACTGCTCACAGTGCCACTGCATTGGTACTGAGGAGCTGCTGTGTTTCAGAACAGTGATCCGAGCCCCATGGGAATCTGCACACAGCAGTTTACAAAAGCAAAAGTCATATGTGAGTATGTTTCTATAAAAAGACAAAGCCATAAGTCATGCAAAAGTCATATGTGAGTATGTTTCTATAAAAAGACAAAGCCATAAGTCTTAGGTAATTTCAGTCTATCACGTTTAGCTCTGAAACCTAAAAGGAATTTGAATTCAAACACTGATGAGAGGTTCTCTAAATATTTAAGTACAATAATTGCATATCAAATTAAGTACAGCGTGATTACCAACACCCCGGATGACATATTAGAAGCTGCATTTGTAACTCATAAATGTGATCCACGACATGAAAGAGAGCGAACACTTCTGTTTGAGCCCTCTATTAGCGACTTAGAAAACCCTTTGGGTAAATTATAAAAACCGAGTCTTCAAGAGGGGAATAAGCTGGTAGGGGATAAAGCAGTAAGAGCAGACATATCACCGTCAGGCAAGACCATTATCATTTGTCTCCATCCCATTAAACAAAGAATTAGGCATGCTAGCGCACTGATCTGCTTTCTAATTGTAAATATATAACTGGTTTTCAAACACAGGAAATGCAGCGAGGTTCAGCACAAACGCAGCACAGAGGAATGCAGCACCTACGAGCGGTGAAGGCTGGTGTGGTAGCCTCTTACCTGGACCCTGATCTCTCCATGGCTGCCCTTGCCCAGGATGGCCATGTGTGGAGCCTGTCCTGTGGGAGCTGGAGCCCTGTCTCCCCAGCCTCCCTGTGGGAACATGGTCAACACATCAGCACACCATCACTCATTTCGTCTCACACGTAACAGTGCACAAGTGACACCAGGCCAGCAAACCTTCAGCGTGCTCACAGCAGCAGACGGGACCAAGGCTACAGAAAAGGCCTCAGAAGAGGTGCGGCCCGGCTGTACTGGAAGCCAAATGGTGGCCTACGATCAGTACTAAGAAATATCTCACCGTGTGTCTTTAAAATGGAGTCTTGTTGCTTACCCAGACTCTGCCAGAGAGGTAACCGCTGCAAATCCTATTTCCTCCAGCGAGAAGGCCGACCTCCAGCCTCTCTTCAGGTAACACAACCATGTTCCTGGGATGTGGTGAGCTCCTCCATGTTTCCCACAAATGCATTAATACATTCTTTGTATACTCTGATGTCTTCCTCATGTCACGAACTCCCACTAACTACCTTGTCCACATGCTCCACAGAAAGGGAGCTGAGTTCCTACCACAAGTGCCAACCACAGACTCTGGAGTGTGTCTGCTAGGCAGTGTGGCATTCGGCCAGAAACCCCAAGTAAAACACATGTATGACCGGCCCTTCAGAGACCAAACTCCTCTTCTGTCTGGAGCCACTTGGACAAACAGGGCAAGCACCCAAGTGATTCACCCACCAGTGAGGGTAAAGATCAAAGCACAACTTAAGTGATGCCTGAGACCCTGCAAGGGAGCAGGCGCTTCCCGCAGGGTCACCTCTCGCCTGGGGCCCAGGACAACCCCTGGGCCAGCCATCTCCTGACCCCATTTCCCTCTGCTACCAGAGTAGCTGCTATCCTGAGAGTGCAGTTCTGATAACAACACTTCAAAACCTTCCAAAGCTCCTCAGTTTGTAATGGATACAAACATCAACTCTCTTAAGTTTAGTATTAAGAAGGGATCTAGGGACTGGAGAGATGGCTCAGAGGTTAAGAGCATTGCCTGCTCTTCCAAAGGTCCTGAGTTCAATTCCCAGCAAGCACATGGTGGCTCACAACCATCTGTAATGGGGTCTGGTGCCCTCTTCTGGCCTGCAGGCATAGAGACAGAATATTGTATACATAATAAATAAATAAATTTTAAAAAAAGAAGGAATCTATACCCAGCTCCTACTCACCTTCCTCCTGTTGTAATCACTCGAATCTGTAGCCACTCTTCTCCAGACCACTAGGCTTCCTACTGTGGAACCAGCACCCAGCTTACTGGAATGCCTGTCACTGACACCCTCTCCGCACAGCCCCCTGGTTGACTAGGATCCACTGCATACGTGGACAGCAACGGAGGAAGACTGGCCACAGCTGAACATGATGAAAGCTATGTGGAAGGGTGGGAATCTTGACCCTTCCTGCACAGGAAGGCCCTTCAGCAGTGCATCGTCTTTCAAGAGTGGCCATGTTAGGGGACAGAACCATGAGTCTTTTATAGCTCCTGCTTAGTGATTTTCTTTTTGAGATTATAATTTAATTGCAACATTTCTCCCCTCCCCCCTTCCAAACCCTCCCACCTGCCCTTTTCTACTCTCCCTTCAAGTTCAGGACCACTTTTTAAAACTATTCATGACTGTACACATATATGTATATACATACTGAATTTTTCTAATGTCCATTTGCTTTGAGAAAAACTAAACCTCAAGTTTTGTAAGGTAGACACACACTATCCATGTAGCCTCTAATAAAGGGAATTGTGGGAAACAGGTGATGCGTTAGAGAAAGCTCTTCATTCAACTAACAAACGGATCCTTGTTGAGATATTCTTCCTTATGGGAACAGAGTCGAAGCTATGATTATAGCCCAGTCATATTCATCTGTCATAACTTTATCGTTCTTTTATCAGTAAACCACAAGAAAGCAGGCAAGTCTACCCGGGGCCCCAGCATGTTACGTGGCAGGTAAGGGACGCACCTGAGTAGTGAGAGTCCCAGTGTCCTCTCCCTACGATGCGCCGGTTCTCCCTGGAGCAGGCCTTGCAGACCACGGCCTTCAGGTTGTGGAACTTGGTGAGCCATGATCTCTGCAAACAGATCAGATGAAAATGCAGGCTGGCCGCATGCTCTGGGAGAGAGTAGGGTGTGGGGTGGCAGGGATGGAAGCCCTACTAGTGGACATCAGCCAGCGTAGGGGCACGGTCTGCACGAAGTGGTGGCAGTGGCAACTCTCCATCAGCATGACCCCAAGAGGGTCCTGATGACTATTCCCCTCCTGAGACCCCTGGAAACAGCAGCAAACATCCATGATGCCTGTTTATCCTGTGCAGACTAAAGAGTCATGACTAAAAATCTACTCTTGTGATAAGAACACGGAGAGGAATGCTGGGGTCATCACGCAGCAGATGGGATAAGCAGCACTGTTCTCAGAGCCTCGATGATTCTTGTAAGTGGGTTTGAGGTACTCAAGGAGGAATCGTGTATTCTGAGGGACACAAAGAAGGATGACCAGCAGCTGTGCCCCAGTCTGCTCCTTCAGTCCCTGCTGGAGCAGTGTCCAAATCTGACAAAGGGTTTCCTTTCTGCTCCTCTAAGTTCGGAACCTTCACAAATCCTGCAACACCCTGGAACTTTGGTGAGAAATGGTGACAGCGACACATTGCCAAATGTTTTCCCTTTGGTGTGAAAACTTGGGAGTGTTTTATCTAACAGATCAGCATGTTCTCTCACAGCCACACGCCTTCTCATCCCTGTGGGTAATAAAACATTCCAAATGAGCTTGGCGGGAAGCCTCATATGGAAATCTTCCAGGAATCGTGAGGCAATTGTACTTAGAAAGCTGGGGCAGCAGTCAGTGTCCCCAGGACATGGGCAGCCTTTTGTAGCAGGAGAGTCTGCCCAGCTAGTCTGCTGTCTGGGGAACCCCAGGGCAGCAGTCAACAGCCCCAGGACATGGGCAGCCTTTTGTAGCAGGAGAGTCTGCCCAGCTAGTCTGCTGTCTGGGGGACCCCTCTGCTACAGTGCAAACCCTTCTTTTAGCTCATTCTCCCTACAGAAGTGATTAGCTACAGGGACACCAACTGATGCCGCTAAACCAGGCCCCCCTCAGGTGTGGACATAAGCTACAGGAACGTAAGCACAGTTCTTGCAGTTCTGTGAGGTGATGAGGATGACTCTGGAGAATCTGGCCAATGAGACGGGCAGACTTTCCAGGTACACTAGAGTCAGTGGCTTCAAACCTACACAGTAACCAGAACTCACGTTTTGTTCCAGAAGAACCTCCAAAGCATAGCCCTTTTCAGACTGCAGGTACTTCTGATGGAAAAGTTTGCCGTCAAAGACGTTCCAGGGCATGAATTCGCTTGTTGTCCAGGGGAAGCCACATGCGCTGTTGACCAGTACCAACATGGTGAGGCCACGGACGAGGAGGGACCCCAGCTGCACCGCTCTGGAGTTAATGTAATCCAGCTGTGGAGACAGATGTGCACAGCAAGCTCAAGACAGAGAGCGCAAGCAGAAGCTAGATGTGTGCAGCAAAACGGTAACTCGAGGGTGTCAGCCCCACGACGTCGTCTTCAGGAGAGGCACTTGCCAAACCCTGAACGTGGTACTGGCCTCCTGAGCAAGTCTGAACCCTGAACATGACACTGGCCTCCTGAGCAAGTCTGAACCCTGAACATGACACTGGCCTCCTGAGCAAGTCTGACTAAAAGAGGCCTGGCAAACAAGATGGCCAGAGAAGCATGATGGGAACCCAGTCCAGGCACACACCCTTGGTTCACCATCTACCCGCTAGGGCAGTGGGCACTCACTTGGGCTCTCTCCTTATACAGATTTGGAACATAACCATCCTGCTTGTGGTGGTTTGGATGAAAATGGCTCTTATGGGCTCATGTTTGAATGCTCGGTCCTCAGTTGGTGAAACCGTTTGGAAAGGATTAGGAGGTGTGGCCTTGGAGGACATGTGTACTTGGGGGTGGTACCTCGAAGTTTCAGTAGCGTACACCATACCATTCCCAGGTCTCCCCACCCCTCTCTGTTTCTGTGTGTGTGTGTGTGTGTGTGTGTGTGTGTGTGTCTGTGTGTGTGTACGTGCATGTGTCTGCCTTGGGGTTGTGGATGTTCTCTCCCAGTTAAATGCTTTCTTCTCTAAGTTGCTTGCTTGGTCACGATGTCTTGTCACAGAAACAGATCAGTAACTAAGACACTGTTCTAGGAAAGTCTGGGCCAACACAAGGTGTAGCCACTAGGTAGAACTTACAAGATAACTGTTGGCTGTGTTCCCCTGAAAAACTTCTTTTAAAGGCAAAGGGAGAGACACTCCCCATGTTTTCTAAAAGCCATACTTAATCTCATTTCAACTGAATACCATTTAGGAATAAAATGGCATATGAGGTAATCTCAAAAGGCTGGTGCCTGAGTTTTGATAAATTAAGAATATCTTGCCTCAGCTCTGCGAGAAGGTCTGGTGGTTAAGAGCTGCTCTTCCAGAGGACCTGGGTTTGGTTTGATTTCTAGCACCCGCACGGCGACTGTCTGTAACTCCAGCTCCAGGGGACCCAATGCCCTCTTCTAGGCTCTGCGTGGAGTACAGGGGTGCACACGGTGCACAGACAGACATGCAAGCAAAATACTCATACACATAAAAAAATAAATAAAATCTCAAGAAAAAAATCACTTGCTAATATGAACTACTTCTTTTCTTTGTTAAATAGACTTTTATGTTCAACTTTCTCCCGTTCTTGATGGAGGAGTCATCCTTTATGCTACAGTCCCACAAGAGGCCACACATTCACCACAGATCAGGAACGCTGAGCCCACTGCGGCATCAACACCTCAGATGTCTAAGAAACCATGGGAACCAGAGCGCAAGCAAGCCAGTCGCCTTCTGGGGACCACTTTGCTCACACTGACCAATGTAACCTTAACTGTCACACATCTCATACAGTGAAAGTCAGAGAAAGTGGCAGGTGTTTCGGCCCATCATAGACAGGCCTCACCCACGTGAGTCTGACAATTATTTCATGACCTGAAGCACAAGCTGGCTCACGGCCATAGATCTGGAACTGAGGAGGTGGAGCCTGACTGTCACAAGTTCAAGACCACCCTGCTCTACACAGTGAGTTCCAGGCCAGCAGGGGATTACAGTGTGGGATAAAAAGCTGTTTATCACGGACTTGGATCACTGTGGATTTAACCTTTACTCTGAAGGGGTTGAGCTGCACAAACGGATTGTGACTCTGGAAGCTGTCACTCTTTAGAAAGAGACACAGGAATTCTTGGTAGGGTCTCTAGAAGCTCTTCATTGACATAAAATTTCTACATCTGGTCTGTGGAGTCTACCATGAGCAGAACTGAATTTGATAAAATATTTCTAAAGTCCATTAACACAACCCTATTTTCCTCCCCATTTATTTTATGAGTCAAGTTCTCTGGCCTTCCATGCATGAGCTTTTCTTTCACTTGCTCAATCAAGATTATCAGACTTTTTGGAGAGGAGGGTTCTCTATGTAGCCCTGGCTGTCCTGGAATTCACTACGTAGGTCCTATGAGTGGGATTAAAGGGATGCGCCACCACATCCAGCAAGACTGCAAATCTTACATATGTTTCACTTGTACCTAGGCAATTCAATTTAGTTAAAAAAAAGTATGACTGGCACTGTTTTCATGACTCCGTTTCCATGTGTTCAGTGATAATACACGAAATGCAGCTGAATTCTGCGTGTGGATCCTTCATCCTCAAGTTTAACTCTTGCTTGGAATTTATTGTTTTGGTTTGGTTTTGTAATTCCCTTGAGACTTTTCTTTTGGAGGACTTCTGGATAAGATGGCAGAACAGAAGCCACATTGGACAGAGTCGCTGATTACCGTTTGGGAATTAAAGGGAATATGAATATTTTATCACTCCATCTGCTACTTTTCCAAGTCCTGAAATAGATTTGATCAACACCTCAACAAGTCTCTTCTGCCACAGGACCCATGAATGGGTTTGTTGCTGCCACTCGACAGCCACCCCTCCCAAAGCTGCATTCCCCCAAGCAAACCGGGCTAAAAGACTCCTGCCAGGAAACCTACAGAGCAGCAGTGGCAGGAATGTCACATAAGGGTTCCCAGTGCCTGCTCCCAGGTATATACCACCAACACACATATGAGGAAAAGAGAAACCAGCAGCTCCCGTGGTGACCCCGAGGAGGGGGGGCAGCAGCCTCAGCGGGACTGAGTTTACCTCAGCTCTTCACAGCCAAGAAAACGCCCTGCACGAGGGGAGCTGAAAGCCAGCGGGGGTGGGAGATGAGACCATTCCAAAGCAACGGGAATACAACCTACACCAAGACGGAGGAGGCGAAGCCACAGAGCAGCGCAGGGAGCCACAGTCAGGTTCGTGCTCACTTTTCTTATGTGTTCCCAGCTTTCCGTCCCCACGACAGCTATTTCTTAACGACCTAGAACAGGAGGACACTGTAACAGGCCAACACTGTCACCTACTGTTTGTGTCACACACTCTTACACTCTTCCTTTCTCTTTTCTGACATCTAGAAATCTATTCCACTTGGCGTTGCGTCTTCCAGAGCCCACGACCGACTTGGTTTAATCACTAACTGTATCTTTGCTTCGCTTCCCATCTAACAGCCTGGTGCTCACTGTCAGTTTCACAGGGATTGTTTACGTCTTTTCTTCTCTGCATTCACGCTAGCACTGTTAGTATTCATTGTACTACTGAGGTCCATTTACTTTCTAAATTAACCCCTACTAACCCCTTGCCTGTGGTCACCGGCAAGGACATTACCCAAGTGCTTTCAGTACTGGAGCTGCAGAGAGTAGATAGAGCCTGGTGCCTAGAACAACAGTCTAACAGATGACAACATCATAACTATATTACAACCTAGTCTCTTGCAAACATTGTAAACACATCCACTTATAGAAGAAAGGCAATATGAATTAAAAGAACAGCAAATCTCTCTCTCTCTCTTTCTTTTTTTTTGGTTTTTCGAGACAGGGTTTCTCTGCAGCTTTGGAGCCAATCCTGGAACTAGCTCTTGTAGACCAGGCTGGTCTCGAACTCACAGAGATCCGTCTGCCTCTGCCTCCCGAGTGCTGGGATTAAAGGCATGCACCACTACCGCCCAGCAAGAACAGCAAATCTTAATTTATATTCTAACCCCAGATGAGCAAATCTCAGTGTAAAACATAAGTAACATAAAAAACAAGACAACTTATTTCCTCTAAAATCACCAACCGCCCTTCTAATAACTCCTAACTAGTATTATTTAGATGAAATTCTGGACGTAAGGATTGAAGAGAATGATTATAAATATGGTAACATTATAAGGAGGACTCTAATGTTTTCTACAAGAACACAAAGAGGCTGCTGAATGACATAGGAAGCCAATCCACAACATAAAAAGAGAATAAAGAGATCAATACTGGCCGGGCGGTGGTGGCGCACATCTTTAATCCCAGCACTTGGGAGGCAGAGGCAGGCGGATCTCTGTGAGTTCGAGGCCAGCCTGGTCTACAAGAGCTAGTTCTAGGACAGGCTCCAAAGCCACAGAGAAACCCTGTCTCAAAAAAAAAAAAAAAAAAAAAAAGAAAAAAAAAGAGATCAATACTGAAGGAAACCTAAACCAAAACAATGGTGGGAATGAAAAGAACAGTAGGTCAGTGGACAGCTCTCCAACAGAAGGGGTCATGTGAAGGCAGACTATCCAGGTATGAACTGTTTTCTGGTGTGAACCCAGGGTCCTTTCTCCGACTGTTCCACCTTCCCTCCCTCCATCTCTCCCTTCCTCCCTTGCTCCTTCCATCTTTCCTTCCTTCCCTCCATTTCCCCGAGACAGGGTTTCTCTGTGTAGCCCTAGCTGTCCTGGAGCTCTCTCTGTAGACGAGGCTCTGCTGCCCCTTCTAATCCTTCCTTCTAGCCCCATCCACTCCTCGGTGACACTCACAGACCCATGGACCCATTTTCTACCGGGGACCCTGAGTGGCCACACTAGTCTATGACCTAGCAGGCGACCTTTATTGTCATCAGGTCCAGCCTCTCCAGAGTTACTCCTTAGTTCTGCTGAAGCTCCCAGCATAAGTCTCTCCTCTCAGCCCACTTCCTTCCCTCTTGGTGTGGATCCGGGGTCCCCTAGTTCTTTCCCACCACCCTGTTCAGCCCGTGTTCATTCCTCTGTGATACCCTCTGACCCCCAGAAGTAGGCAGCAAAAGCTAAAGAAGGGAACATCCATGCAACAGAGGCTAGACGGGATTCACCTGCAAGAAACCCTTCAAACGCCTCAACCACACAGAAACATGAACAGTGAAGACATTGTGCCGCCCACAGAAGGCAGCAATTCTACATTAAGAAAAGCAACTTAGCTCAAGAACAGGGCGAGAACTTCAAAATAGCAGCTATGGATATGTTCAAGGGCCTTAAAGAGGATCTAAATGAACGCCTTAATGAAGACTATAAAAACAGAAACAAGCAGTTGAACAAATAATGAAACCATTTCAGATATAAAAGTAGAATTTAACAAAGAAACAGAATTACTAAAGAAAAATCAAACTAAAATACAATTGGAATTGAAAAATTTAGGATGTCACACAAAAACCGCATAGGTAAGCCTTACCAAAGACATAGAAGAAAGAATTTCAGGTCTTAAAAACAAGGTAGATGTAATGGATAGCTCAGTCAAATGAAATGCTAAATCTTAAAAAAAAAATACAGACACAAACAGCCAGGAAATCTGAGACACTATAAATAGAGCAAACACTCAAATTATAGATATAAAGGGAGAAAAAAACCCAGGTCAAGGCACAGAAAATATTTTTTTAACAAAAAGCATATTAGGAAATTTCCCTAATCTAAAGAAAAAAGATGCCTGTCAAAGGTACAAGAAGCACACAGAACACCAAATATATAGGACCAGAAAGGAAAGAAATTCCCCATGACATAATAATCACAAGACTAAGTGCATAGAACAAAGAAAGGATATTAAGAGCTGCAAGGGAAAATGACCACGTCACAACATAAAGGCAGGCCCATTAGAGTAATACCTGACTTTCCAGTGGAGACCTGAAGGCCAGAAGAGCCTGGGCGGATGTTCTACAAACCCCGAGAGACCACAGTCAGTCCAGACTACCACACACAGCAAAACTATCAATCATAATCAACAGAGAAAAATATTCAATAATAAAACCAAAATCAAGCAATTTCTATCTACCTGTCTAGGTCTACAGAAGGTACTAGGAGGAAAACTTCCATCTCAAAGGTTAACTAGAAGAAACAGGACACAAGGAATCAATAATCCCAGAACAGGAAATCAAAAGAGGGATAAAGCCACCTACACCTGACAAACAGCAGGAATCAGCAAACATGGCTCACTGGTAACTCTCCGCACTAATGGTCTCAATTCCCCAATGAGAAGACACAGACTAACGGACTGGACTCGGAACTGGGATCCATCTTTCCGCTGCAGCCATGAAGCACATTTCACCATCAAGGACACACACCACCTTTGGATAAAAGTTTGGAAAAAATATTCTAAGTGAATGGACCTAAAAATCAAGCTGATGTAGCCATTTTAATATCTGACAAAATAAGACTTCAAACCAAAAACTAATCAGAAGAGACAGGGAAGGACACTACGTTTGTGTTAATGGAAAACTCCACCATGAGGATGTCACACATCCAAACACTTGTGCACCAAACGCAAGAGCACCCAAGTTCATAAAACAAATATTATTATGGCTAAAATAACATATTTACCCTCACACGGACAGCGGGTGACTTCAGTGCTGCCCTCTCACCAACAGACAGATCACTAAGAAGAAAACTATAGATAAAGAAGTGCTGGGCTTAAATAAGGTCATCAAACAAACGGGCAGAGCCTCTCATCCAAACATTAAATATACTCTCTTCTCAGCAGTTCATGGAATTTTCTCTACAGCTGACCACGCACTGGGACACAAAGCAAGTCTCAACAGACACAGGAAAACTGAAACAGCACCTTGTATCTTATCTGGACACCAAAGATCAAAGAGCGGAACAGAAATGGCAGAATGTATTTAAACTTATGTGAACAACTCACTACGAGATGAAAAGTGGGTCAAGACAAAAAAAAATCAAGAAGAAAATTAAAACCTTTTTAGAATTAAATAAAACTAAAAACACAATAATGCACCCAAACGCATGGAACTCAATGAAGTTCCAAGAGGAGGCCAGTTCACAGAACTAAGCACCTGGTGACCTCCAGTCAGTTACTGAGCATGCCCGAAAGCTCTGTAACAAAACTGAACAAAACCCCGACACAGCAGATGGGAAGAAAGAATCAAAAACAGGGTTGGATCAATGAAATGGAAACAAACAATAGAGACAAAACACAGAATCAAAGAAATGAAGATACCAAGTAGCTGAGTCTCTCTCAGGCCTCCCCACATGCAAGCTTGGCTGGGGTCACTTTCAGTTCCCACTGGCAAAACAGTCATCCGTTCTTTTGTTTCCTTCTGTTCTGTATCAGCAACCTTTCTAGCTGCTATGACTCAGCTGTGAAGAAGGACATGCCTTCTGCTCAACACTTCATCCTCCCCAGGCTGTGATAGTCTCTACTCCATGTTCTCTGGGTTTGGTGCTGGAGAGAGAACCCACAGAACCCAGGTCTTTGTACATAAGCAGGCGCTATACGGTTTTCAGTGACACACATTCATAAATCTTCTTCATATTCGTGGCGTTCCTCAGCACTGAGCACCATCTCTCTAGGGCCTAGAATACATAATCAATAGGAAAACCAGTTCTCTTCTGTTTTTTATTTTCTGATGGATTCTGGGAAGGACTCACAAATAAGTGAGTGCAGCAAAATGTAAAGATCAGATAAGGGACTGACATAAGAAGAGAGGCAACCGAGGCTTCCCAGGGACAGCTCGCTGATAGGTCTCCCAGAGATCCACAGCTCTCAAAACTAAAGTTTCTACCTGTTGTCACTGTGCAGGGCATTCCTGCCCTTCCCTCTCTAGGCTCCTGTAGGTACCTCTCAGGTGGGTGTTCCACGATTGTGCTCAGAGGCCGAGACCCAGCGCACTCACACACTCTGGCTATAGGCACATGCCTTCAAAACGCAAGTTTCCAGGCATCCCTGGGGTCTCCAAGAGACATGGCTCTGGTCTCACCTATGTATGCTCGCCCGCTTTGATGTGGACTCGCCTACAGAAAGCCACGCCAGCACGAGGTCAGGACAGATGGAATTTTTTCCTAAATTAAGAGACAAGTTCTCTGGGTTTGGTGCTGGAGAGAGAACCCACAGAACCCACAGAAGGTAGAGCCAGCAGAAAAGATGAAGTTAAAAAGAAGGGGGATAAAGGTAAAAACAGAGAAGGAGGAAGGAGTATCTAAACCCAAGTAACTGCTCCTTCTTCTGTCCATCACGTCTACCTGCAGAGGCTCTGAACTCATCACCTGAGATGCTTCTAAAACTTATCCAAAGTTCAGCTGGGGGCAGGGACTCAAGGAACTCTGGCATGGCTGCCATGTTCCTCTTGAGCACAGACGGACTAGCTGTGACTGACTTGAAGATGTGCCAGCACAGCTGCCTGAGCGGATGCTAGCTGTGTGGTGCTACAAGCTAACAGTGGCGGGATCGGTAACAGTTACTGCTTAGCTGACAGAAAAGCAGGGTTTAGTGACCTTACGGTTAGTATTATCCTAGACCCACAGTTCTTCCTGTCTTGCCTCAAAAGTGTTAACATTTTCTTATTGTGGAGGTAGGCCACTACAGCTCCAACAGTATGTCTACATTTAAGGAGAAAAACGACAGCATGGCTCTGGTTCTATATAGTCATTAAGAAAGTAAAATCTTCTCCAAACACTAATCTACTGTCTGGGTCACAGAGTCTTACTGTTTTCCAAGTGAGAGGCAGCATGAAGAAGGTACTAGGAATGGCTGAAATCCCTTCACAATCTGTCCACAGAGAGAGAGAGAGAGACAGACGACACACCAAGGGTTGTGAATGTGTGTCTAACCATATACACATACATAGAATCTGCCTACATTTCTGTGAGTACACTGGACATAACATGTAGCCATGGCTTCATCTCTGTCTCGGCAATTTTGTGTAGTGTTGGAGAATTCTCATCGGAGAGGGAATGGAGGAGGCAGAGTCAGAAGCCCAGCAACATGGAACTTGCTGTGTTACGACTGACAGATAAGAATCTTTGCTCTAGGAGAGACACTGAGTTTGCCAACCAGAAGGCAGAACCAGGACTAAGCTAAAGAGAGGAAATATGAAAACAAGAGAGAGGCATGAGGGCTGGGTCTAGGGCCATCCCTCAAGGTTTCAGAGCTGATAAGAGCTCCTGGAATCTCTACAACCCAAGTACAGAAGTTCACAAAAACTTTAAAGATTATTAGATGGTGTAGGAGGTCCTTCTGCATTTGTATTGTTTTCATTGGCTGAATAAAGAAAACTGCCTTGGCCTTTTGATAGGGCAGCAATCAGGTAGGCGGAGTAGACAGAACAGAATGCGGGAAAGAAGGCAGTGTGACAGACGCCATGATTCTCCTGTCAGAGTCAGACATGCTGAATCTTTCCCAGTAAGCCACAACCTCGTGGTGACATACAGATTATTAGAAACAGGTTAAATCAAGATGTAAGAGTTAGCAAAAAAGAGGCTATATATAATGGGCCAGGCAATGTTTAAATGAATACAGTTTCTGTGTAATTATTTCAGGGGCTAAGCTAGTTGGGCACCGGGAGCCAGGCAGCGGGACGCAGCTCCTCTTAGTACAATTAGAGTCTTGAAATCAAGAGATTACTATTTTGATTACAAAGATGTTCGTAAGAAAATAATTTCAAAGTGAACTAGGAACATGAGGGAAATCTACTGATAACATCTATCGTCCCACTGATTACCAGGGTTGATTCAGGTGAGCTGCCTGGGAGGTGGGTATCCCTTCTCCTTCACCAAGCCATGAGCATCCCTCCTGAAGCTACACTCAGTCCTAGAGAAAAACTGACCGAAATATGTCCCCTGCTAGAACCCCAAACAAAATGATCCAGGATTTGCAGACACGCTCCTATATACTTCAAGTCACCGCTAAATAATTATACCCAGTGTAATGTAAACAACCCCTGAGTGGTTGTTACGTTGTGTTGTGGAATAGTCCTTTACACTGTATGAATATGTGTCACTGTTATTGGGTTAACAAAGAATTTGACTGACGTGTCCAGTACAGATGCAGTTTTATAAAAGTATATTAAATTTATGATTAGTTGGGGAACCTATGGCTACAGAGAGAAGGTAAGTATAGAAATATGTACCCAGACCTTTATACATATAGTCTAATCCAAGTTTTAATAAATGTGTGCACACTTACTATGTGCTGGGTGAGGATGCAGGAAGAGCAGCCTGGCTCCACCCTGCAGTGCACACAGGGATATGACAGGTGAGCTTGGACCAGGGAAAGCAATGTTTCTCTGACGCCAAAGAGGCCGACAAAAGCTTTTCTTCAAACTGAGAAGACCAGGTTAGGCCCTGGGACAACCCGGGGTCCTGAGCAAGGACGCAGCGGTTGTCAGGGTCAAAACTGACACCATTTGGGAGTTGCCGATGGAGGAAACATGCCTGCCTTGCGCTTCCTATGAAGTGCCAACTGCAACATGAAAAGGCTAGAAGGAATGCAGCCCCTGCGACCACAGCGTGGCTGCCTCCGTGGCTGTGACGAATGACTATACCTGCAAGTTCATGAGCTGCGCGGTTGACTTTCCTTGGAGGCACAAGGCCTGAGCAATATATGCATGAAGATCTTCCAGGGAAAGAGTGTCCACCTGAAAAGCACAGGAAAGGGCCAGTGTGAGCCTACATTTGTTATAAATGTACAACACACATAGACACGCAAACACAGAGAGAGGTGCACACACAGGAGAACATACATGAGCACACACAGAACATGCACAGCCTCTGCTCTCATCATCCACAACCCTAAGGCACAAAGCTCTCCACAGGGTAATAGTGCAATCCCTTCTGCATAAAATGTCACAGATGGATGACTCAGAGGCTGAGTTGGGGTGGCCAGGACTGGGGGAGCAGCCAATCTCAACAATCCTCGATGTCACCATTGTTCTTGGATCCCAGCTATATAAATAAGGGTCCCAAAGGATGAGGCCCTTCCGTTCTCTGGAATCAAGAAGTGGGAGAAAACCAAAGGGAGACAGAGAACTGAGAGAAACACAGCAGGGAGGGATTAACATAGTCTTTAAAATAAGTCATGGGACCCAAAGACATGGTGTCTGTGCCTACTCGATCTCACACGCTCCTGAGGCTGACACTGTCTGCGCTGAGCCACTATGACGGTAACTCTTCAATGCCATCTCTACTGGACTTCCTATCGCCATAGAAACACACTCCCAGGTGTGTCTAGGAGGTGCTTCTAGGAAAACTACCCTTGGAAAAAGACCCACGATGAATGTGGGTGGTACCATCCCATGGGCAGAGGTCCTGGATTGATAAAGAATGAGCTGAGCAGGCTGGCAGTGCTCCAGAGGCAGAGGCAGGCAGATGGCTGAGAGTTCAAAGTCAGCCTAGTCTATAGCACGAGTCCCAGGATAGCCAGGATAACACAGGGTAACCTTGTGTCTTGAAAAACCGAAAAAGAGTGAGCCAAGCATCAGCGTATGTTTTCCTTTGCTTCCTGACTCCAAAAGCAATGTGCCCTCCCGCCATGACGAACTGTTAAACCCTTTCTCACCTAGGTGCCTCTGTCAGGTATTTGACAGAGCAATGAGAAAAACAGCTAATAAAACTGTCAGCTCTCTAGGGCTGTGATAAAACAGCCCGGCCAGAAGCAGCTTGGAGGGGGGCATTGTGCATAGCTCATCATCAAAAGGAGTCAGAGCACCTGGTGGCTCTGAAGCAGAAACTGAAGCAGGGGTCCTGAGGGGGCTGCTTATTAGCCTGCTTCTCATGGCCTGCTCTGCAGGCTTTCATAAGGAACCCACAACCACCAACCCAGGGATGGCATCACCAACAGGGAGCTGGACCCTCCCACAATCACTAGTCAACAACAGGTCCCACAGGCTTGCCCACAGGTCAGTTTGGTGGGGGCATTTTCTCAATCAAGGTTCCCTCTTCCCCAAAGACTCTAGCTTGTGCTAAATTCACATAAAAGTACTCAGCACAACAGCCACACCTGTAATCAAGTAGAAGCAATATGTCAACTACTTATCAAGTAATTCTGCTCTTTTTGTGGCAGCAAAAACCATGGGGAAAGAAACAGGACAATGACAAATCCATTGAGGAAATTTAACCAAGAGCACCTGGAAAATAAAATTCTTCTATACCTCCTTCAGATTAAATGGGCCCCCAAAACAGAAAGAACACAGGCTTTATGCCACCCTAACCCTGAAACTCTCCTGGAAAGACGGTCCAGCACTTGACCTAGGCACATGATACCACTCAAGTGAAGACACACGGACACGCTGACTCGTCACTACCCTCTTCCATGTCTATTCCAAAAGAGGCATCACCATTATACGAATGAAAACAAAATCCTGCAAATGCAGGATTCGTGACGAAGTCCAGCGCACAGATTTTAAAATCCGTAAACAGCTATCTCTGCTTAGACTGAGGTTCATTACTATTGAATTCTACCCACAATTAGGTTTGTGGAGGCTGTTCTTAAAACACCCGCCTAGTCGGGCGGCAGCGCACGCCTTTAATCCCAGCACAGAGGCAGGTGGATCTTTGTGAGTTCAAGGTCAATCTACTCTACAGAGTGAGTTCAAGGAAGGCTCCAAAGAAATCCCATCTTGTAAAAACAAAACAACCAACCAAACAAACAAACAAAATGAAACACACCCAGGGGGACGATCTAACTCTCAAGAGTCTTTCTCACAGGTAACTAAGCATGATTGTTAATTTGGTGGGGTTTAGAATTCCTGTGGGGGAATTTCCAGACTGGGTTAACTGACTGGGAAGAACCGGAAATGTGGGTGGCGATCCCAGGCTGACCGAACAAGGGAAGGCTGGGCACCAGCACTTATCCTGCTGGGCAGGAACACAGACAACTGCCTTGTGTCCCTGCCACCATGAGCTCCGTCAGGATAGACTGTTCCCTCAAACTGTGAGCCAAACAGCTCTTCTGTAAGTCTCTTTGGCCAGGAATTTTATTGTAGCAATAACCAAAGTAACTATTATAAATGCTTTTCTAAGGTTTCCTCAAATCAGACTTAGGTCTTCTTAATTAGGTTGGAGTAAATCAAACCAGTTTCAACTCAGTTTTCATATAATGAATAATATGCAATTTTACTCCATGATGCACCCATCAAGGGCTAACTCAGGAGACTTGGCTCATTGGGTAAGGGCATCTGTTGTTCTTGCAAAGGATCAGGACTCTGTTCCCAGTACTCACACAGTGGCCCACAACCATCCATATCTCCAGTTCTGGGGAAATGCAATGCCCTCTTCTGATCTCCATGGGCACCAGGCATACGAGGTGGCACACATGCATACATGGAATGGGGGAACAAGACATTCATACACATAAAATGGAATAAGTATTTTTAAAAAGTTAATTTAAGCTCAACTACATAAAACCATATTTTATGATTTATCTATCCTTCTAGGTCTACCGCAGTATTCTGAGAGGACGGTCAATCCTGAGAATAAACTCACACACCACTGGCTTGCTGATACACTAACTTTCTGATTTAACCTCTCCATGAGGATCCTGAAGGATTAGTTGTGTTCTGTGGAGAGAG
>JAQHUG010000295.1:166476-191314 GCA_028555095.1 Dicrostonyx torquatus
GAACCAAAGGATGAGGAGGAGTTTTGTAATCCTGTCACCTGGACATGACGTTACTACCACAATCATGAACTCAAAATAGCTGTGTTTACCTACACAAGATCTAGCAAGCCAAAATTCTGGCATATGGAGTAGACAACACTGGATAGCTGCTGGCCATCGGTAGTTGCTAAGCAAGGGGGAATCATTCTTTTTTGAGGATTTGACCACTGGTGGACTTTCTGTGCTCACAGTTCTCCTTATCAACTATTCTCCAATGTCTCCTCCAAAGTACCCCTCCTAACTTCATGTTTTGTATTTGTTTTTGCTTTAATAACCCTTTGAATTCAGTTAGCATGGCTCAAAGGTGCATGGATGTGGAGCCATTCAGCATGGAAAACCTAGCAGTGGTCACATCCTCAGAAAAGGTAGTCATTATAAGGAATGAAGACATTCATCCACAAAGACAGTAAAAACAATGTTGAACTGAATGTCTTTGAATGTGGCAACCACATGGGCCCCAAATTTTATTTGGTGTGGTTCATCTGAAAATGGTAGAGAAGAAAATCATAGCTATGCAAACATGGTGCCCATTGTTATTTGAGTGTTTCACAGTTGGCAAAGGGTATCATCTCAGAAGAAGATGCCCCTCCTCTTCTCATGGTCCCTCCTGTATGAGAAATTTCTCCAGACATAGGAACTCACCAAGCACAGGGAAGATGGAAGCCTTGGGTTGAGTGATGAGCTGAGTCACCAGATCATCCCCCTCCGGAATCAAGCAAAGTCTCTTCATGTATTAAATATGGAACTGGTATCTGTTTCAGCTTCTACCTGTGAAGGCATAATTCCCACAGAACTCTTTCTCCCACTCTAAACAGCCACAAAGCTTGACGAAATAGGAAATTGTCTTATTCATATATCAAAAAAAATGAATGAGACTAATGACTGTTCCGATAACTGCCTAGATGCACAGAGAAAATTAATAAACAAAAGGTTGTTATCTCTGTGATATGAGATGAGACACAGGACACAGATTTCCCCTACTAACAGTGTCAGATCATATTACCAAAGATCTTACTTGAAGCGCAGAGTTTAAAGAATATTTGATTAACTTAAAGATTTATTCTACTTTTTGTGTATGTTTTGCTTGCATCTATGCAAATGCTCCATGTGCGTGACTGATATCGCAGAGGCCAGAAGAGGGAGTCACACTCCTCGACACATTGTGAGCTGCCCTGTGAATACTAGGAATCTAGCAACAGTCCTCTGTAGGAGCAGCGACCGCTTTCACAGTTGACTTACCCCTCCAGCCCCAACTCTGTGAAAGGTTTTAGATGAGGAAGATTCTTGAGCTATGTAATTGACCAATACATATAAGAAATACCAATACCAATACCAATACAAGAAGAAATATAAGAGCTAAAAATCCTATGTATTAAAGAAATTGGGCAACAGTATTTCCACTGGGGGGGAAAAATACCAGACATTGATGGCTTTACTGGCGAATTCTGTCACACTTTTAAGGAAGAGTGATAATCTTACACAAACCCTTTCAGGGAATGGAAAAATAAGGAAGCTTTTTGAAACTCATTTTATACTTGTTATAGAAGCAGACAGAATGTCTAGTTTCCTACAGACTCCAAGCCTTGAGAGAATAAACAGCCCTCCACTTCCTGCCCTGTCTGACCCTATCCTTACCTCTGAGTGATCTGGTTTCCCACTGAGCTGGACAGTGGTCGCAAGACTCCATTTATCCCTGAGGAATGAGGGATCACCAGCCAGCAAGTGGGGAGAGCGGTCCTTAGGTCCTTCACAACTGGAAAACAGTGATAGAACTTGTCTCAACTTATTAGTGGGAACAGGGACAACCCCAGTCACCACTGACACAGGTCGTAGCTGTGGTCATCACTAAAAGTCTGGAATCATGACCATGTTCTCACTGACTGGCAGTACAACATTCTCAAAGTATTGGGTGATGGACAACTGCCCATGCCCAGTTCTCATTTTCCTAAAGGAAAATATCACACTTTGAAAAACAAATGTCGATGGTGACCTGGTGCTGTTATCTATGTCTTCTTGGTGGGAGTGGCAGAATGAAAATGAAGGCAGAAAATTTAAATGAGACCTTAGAGAGTATGTTTTACATTTTGAGGTTAGGAAACATGCTGACTGAGGTTAAAAAGTATGGTTTGTCCCCCTCTCTCTCCTCTCTAGTACTTGGACTGTTTTTTGGGTTCTTTTTCTTCCCAGCAGATTTACTGGAGTTGAGCTTTGCAAGTCTGGTCTCCTAGCAGCAGAATGCAGCCGAAGGCCCATTCATAAGACAATGGACAGAAAGGAAAGAAAGGGTTTGGCTTGTTTAAACTGCTTCTGTCTTCATTCACAGCCTGATGTCCCTGTGCATTGTGACAGACACAATGGCTCTAAAGGACTCACGGCGGCCAAAAACAAATCAAAATGGAATAAGGGATGCTAAGATAAAAGACTTCTGCAACAAAATTGCTTTAAAAAAAAAAGACGTCTGAGATTTATTTTACCTTTGGGCTGTATAGCCTATTGACCAGTACTTATAATAACCACTAGAGTTTAATAAACACAAAGATAAATGGGAACTCAATGTATATTTTTAAAGGTGCTCACACAGACAGGGTGAGCGTGCTGAGCTGCTCTGGAAGCTGTTTAGTAGTTAGTGATCATTGTTTGCACAACATTTGGGGAGCCACACTCCACGCTTAGTATTCTTTTTCCTTCTCTGATAAACACACCACAGTCATGCTCACGGAGCAAGCAATTCTCAGGGTTGTGCCTGCCACTCACCCCCCTGCCTGCCGGAACCAACATTAGAAGTTGCAGTGACCCGGCCCAATACAGCAAGCAACAGGTGGGAACTTGAATTACTTCACACTTTTTTTTTTTCCAGGAGAGGGGGTGGGCCGGGAGGGAAGGCTTTTGGGAGCCGATTTAAGGATTAGATCAGATGTTATTGCTAGTGAAAAATTAAACAGCCCGGTGCTCTGGGGAGTACAGATTAATATATTTAGTGACTCTCTGCACACAAAAGCCGCTCATTGTGCCACGTCTGAATGCCTGTGAATAGGGCAGAGAGCATATGCGGCCTGTCACTGCAGGTGCCCACATCTGTTCTCCCGGGCAGATGCTCACAGAAAAGGGAGGTGGGGGAGGCCAGGGAAGTCTGGAGCACTGGAAGCTTCCAAGGTCCCGAGGCTTGTCTGGGCTCCTTGGGAGTGGCCTTTGGGTGCTGCTGTGTCCAACAGGGACTTTCGTGGGGGAGGCTGCGAACCACACGTGCGCGCACAGCAAGCCTATCCCAGACTCTAAAAAGTGTCAAGAATGAGAACGTCAGGTTTTGAGGTTATTGTTTAAGAGTCTCTCCGAGCCTGGGAAATTAGGAGCTGGGTGGGGTGGGGTGGGGGGACAGCTCGTCATTCTGACGTCGACACACAGCCCTCTGGTCCTCATCGTTATCAGGTGAGGTGAGAGCGCTCTGGTCTGGGCCCAGCTGCAAGAAACCGTAACGACTGCGCTTCAAGGTTTCGTGACTCAAGTTATTACGCCCTCAAGTTGCACCCCTATCCACTGGCCCAAGGATGACCACCCTTTGCCGGCTCAGATCCCCACCCATCTCTCCAGCATCGCCTCGGTCCTGAAGCCCCCTAGGGGCGCTAACTCTAGTTGAGAGTCACAATCCTACGCGCAAGCTAAAAGCAGCCTCTCCTCTGTAACAGCCTTCCTTCCACAAACCTCTCACTCCATGGCCACCCATTCCCCACCAAGGGCCGCGGAAAGTTCCGAGCGAGGTGCGTGCGTGACTCTCTCCGGCAGGCCACGGGCAGCTGCTAGGGTAATCTGATCCTGGGACAAAGGCCCGCCCGCCTGGGCTGCAGCCGCAGGTAAACACGCGCTTTGTCATGGAAATCAGCACAGGACTGCCCTGAGCAGACAACCCACGATTCCGCGGAAGGAGAGGCATAGGGGGAGGGGCCGCGGGTGGGGCGATCTGTCATCTGCGCGGCAGCCGCCAGCTGAGCCACGCGCCTCCCCTTTTCTCATGTAAATCAGCACATGCCTTTGCAACTTTCTGCAGCCGGCTTCCCAAGACCCACGCACCCCAGGGTGAGGTGTCCTCGGAGTTCCTACAATGGCTTGGAGTTTCCTATCTAGCCACCCAAAGGAAAACACCACCTACTATGTGGGTCACAGGACGCGACAGCCGGTTCCATGAAGAAAAAGAAAGGGTTGTGATCCTATGGCATGGTGGAATTAGGACCCCGTTTCACTCTGGGGTTCGCTGGGTCCACTACCCTTTTGAATGTGATGTCAACAGAGCACAGGCGAGGCCAGGGCCAGTGGGACCACCTGGTGCCGGTGAGGTGAATCTGAGGCGCGAATTCTCTAGTCTAAAGGAAAGCCAAATGCTAACTGCAGTCAAAGCGTGCACATATCTGTACAAACATTAAAGTGTGTGTGTGCCAGAATTCTGTTTGGCATGCTTATAATCCAGAATTCGGGAGGTTGAGGCAGGAGAATCTCGAGTTTCAGGCTAGCCCTGGCTGGCACCATAGCGAGACTTAAAAGGAAGGTTCTGCCACAGGCTTTGGCAAATAACTATCATGATCATACCAGGCAGGTGGGTCACAGGTGCCTAGTGGCTTTCCATCTCATTGCAGGGAGGTTTTTTTTTTTCCCCCTGATATTTTAACTGCTTTTGATTCCAAAACTGGCTGCGGGAAAATGGACAGAAGGGCTGTTGGGCAGGATGGGATGCTAGCACTAATTAATACACAGGCTCCTCCTTCTCCTCCTCTTCCTCCTCCTCTCAAGCAAGCTGGCATGTTTGATCAACACCAGATTTGCTGCTTGGAAGTTTCAGTTTTGTTGTTCTGAACAAGGATCCCTGATTCTTAGGAATAAGAGAACCCTCTGTTGTGTATACAGTGTTCGCTTGGTCTGAGAAAACACAAACCCCACTCAAGTCTCCAGATTTGTTTACATGGAAAACTGAAACCTGGGCTGGCCTAGTCTGAAAACTGTTTGGGAGCTGTTCATGGGTACTGCCCTGTCTGCAGCCACGATTATACCCACACTTGGAAAGCTGAGCCTTTTGGTTCTGTGCTGGATCAGGGCTAAATGACCTGTGCTGAGGATGGGCACATTTAATTCAATAAGATTAAGGCAGGGAGTTTTTTTATTACCACATGGACCAGTAAAATACAGAAAACAATCGGGCTCAATTGCAGACAGAACTCCAGATACACTTGCTGTGGCCTTAATTCTGATTATTCTGCAACCTTAGTCTGCCATATCAGAACGGGGGGGGGGGAGGCTGGGGTGGAAAAAAAAAACAACACTACCACCAGACAACAAATGCTTCCTTCAGGTCCTGTATTTGATGTATTCGGTGTCTTCTCAGTTCTAACGAGCCCCACTTTGTACAGTAAATTTGCTGAAACATCAAAAAGTATTTAAAAGTAAGTTTCCTTCTTTCTTCTAATGGTCAAGGTGAGGATTTATGGTGTGTGGGGAGGGGGGGAATCTGTTGGCTAAAGCCAACATTCAGGCAAATCTATTTAACATACCCTGGCTTAAGCTCCTTCCTGCATTTGGGGGGTTCTGAGTGCTTAGCTGTGGGAGTATAGAGACACGCAGTTAGGGAGTGAAAAAACGCCATTTGGTTCAGAGCAGATGGCTGGCTAGGGGGCTGATGGCGTCTAAAGGCGTGTCATCCCCCCCCCAGCTCGAATCCCTGAGGGCTCCCCTTGTCTTCCCAATCAATGAAAATTAAAGTGCTAAGAAAGGATGAATAGTCGGACCTCGAGTTTCCCCTTTGTTCCTCCCAGCTACTGGTACGCAGGAGCTAAACTACACAACAGGCACCTATAGAAACGCCGAAGTTAAACAGTCTCCCCGTTAGCCCTGCTTTTGAAAGAGAGAGGAATAGGAACCAACTTAGGGGTGGAAGGCTGAGAGGATGAGGAAGAGGAAGAAGAGCAGAAGGAGTAGGAGGGAGGGGGGGAAAAAGAGCTTTCTGCTTGATTTCCCCAATACAGAATGGTGTGGCATAAATTAAGTTGGGAAGAATGAAGGCTTTGGGCAGGGTTCTGATGGATTTTACGATGCCTTTCAGTCCTGCTTTGCCGATGTAATCGAGAAATCTGTGCCATGTCAACTTAACAAATACTTGATACTGAGGGGGTTTGTTAAAGGTTTGGGACAAGTCCTCCCCCCCTACTCAAGGTCTAAGCCCTTGCGTGTGGGACTTCTCATTTCCAGTTTTCTAAACAGGCATTCAAACGACCCTGGTTCCCATTTTCTAATTAAAAGGTTCCTGATATTTCATGTCTTCTTGTAATCTTGAAGGCACAGAGAGCTGTGCATTTGACCCTTGTGTCTCTGACTCTCCTCTGCCGGTGGCAGGAACCCTCTCACCTGAGTCCCTCTCCCCAGCCCCCACAGGGAGCAGCTTCTCAGCTCTAAGAAGCAGAGTTCTCAGAAAGTAACTTTCAGAGGAAATATCAACCTAGTGAAAAAGGGATCCCAACACTAGGTGGCAAGATTAAGTTAGGATTCAAGCTAGCCCAGCCTTGTGGCGATGAAGCAAGTCCCTACACAGTTTACAAATGACAGGGACTCTGCTTTTGCCACGGCCATGGGGGTGTGCCATAGGGGTGGCAGTATCTTTTGAAGCTTCCATTTGTTCTATAATAAACAGTTGGTGTTTTGGGTTTTTTTTTTTAAAGTGGGGGTCCAACCCTGCTTTTCGCACCTCAGCCTTGGGCATTGAACACATGTTTTTTGGCGAACTCTTTGATTGTCTATGACTCAGCAATGACAACTTGAAGTGCAGATTCCTGTTGATTCTGAAACTTTGCAAGTGTTTGGGAGACAGGATAGCAGGAGACAGACTGGGTCATCAAGAAAGGAGCTGTAATTCCAGTTGCCAGATGGCCCAACACAGATGATTTTGCCAAGCAACTGCTTAGATTGTTACTAGTGTTTTCCTGGGTGTAGGAGGACTTTTCTCTCTTTATGTGCTGTCTTGAACCAGATACTGGCCTAAACGATAAAGATACTCCGTCAGGTCATCTGTCAGGTCACCAAGCTCATTCTCACCAACTGGACAACACCTACCGGGAGGACACCTGTCAGGCACACCCCAGGGGTTGATCTACAATCAAAGCAACACTAGTTCCAGTAATCACACCTTAAGATTCTAATGAGGCTGCCAAGGTGTTGGGGGTGGAATAAGAAGGACCCTCCAGAGATGGGGATACGCAGTTCATTGCATGCTCAACAGAAAGCTAGGTACTGAGTCGGAACCTACACCACCGTTTACTTTTCTCTGAAGTCTGTAAGCAGGGGAGCAGGTTAGATAACTCATTGTGATATGTGTCCCGGGCCCTCCCAATAAACTCATTTCCTTTAAAAAAAAAAAAGAAAGAAAAAAGTTCTAGTGTCTGATGGATGTGTAAAAACCTAATAAGGTGACGGTTGTGTAAAGGTTGTGTGTTGGGGGTGGAGGGGGGGGGAGTCTTTCGAACATGTGCCGGACATTGTCGCAGAGGCCGCGGCGTGCGCGGAGGGGAGCTCTTTCTCTCTGCATTGTGCGGAGAGCAGGTGCTGTCTGCATTACCATACAGCTGAACGCACAAAGAGCCACTGATTCAGCCTCGCACAATAACAGACTGCCTTAATGACAGCCACGCGAACGACACACACCAAACTCACTTTTTACCAAGCAGAGAGAGGCCTGAGGGGAATACCCAGGAGAGTGGGACCGGACACCAGTGAAGGTGGTGGCGGTCGAAAATCTCCCGGGAGAGGGCGTGTACATTGGGGAGAGGGTAAGCTGAAGCTTTAGGCTCGCCTGGCTCAGGGAATACGCTGTCCGGACCCGTTTTCCCGTTTCCAGTGGTCGCGGACAACACGGAGATACCGGGGCTCCCGGACGCTGCAGTCTCTGGGGGCGCCCCGCCGGGATCGCGAGTCTATCGGCGCTCTCCTTCTCCGAGGTTCAGCCGCCATCCTCCACCAGAGGTATAAGCGTGCTTAACCTCCCCAAACTTCCCGAAACTGCCGCGGTGCTCTCGCCACTCTTGGCCCACCTCTTCTTCAAGGGTGCCTTTCCTAACGGGTCCCCGCCCCCGCCCCCTCCGGGAGACTCCTCCTTTGAAAGAGCCTGCCAGGGAGGAGGGGCAGCGTCGGGGACTCGGGCCTCTAACCTCTCCCCGGTTCCTCAGTCCCCAGGACCGAACAACCGAGGAGAGCCTAGGCGGCCAGCGTTGGAGACGTGAGTGTCCGGAGGCCGTGTCCTGCGCGCGAGGCTAGCGGTGACCGCGGGTGGGGAGGCGCAGGCCGCCCAGCGTGCCTAGGGTCTTCGGGCCTGCGGCGGTGGGGCGGTGGGAGACGCGGCGTCAGCTCCAGCTCCAGGAGCAGAGCGGTTCGTCGCAGCGAACATTTTGCAGGAATGTAAATGAGCGGGTTTTGCGCTGGGGGAGGGAGGCGAAGGGGCGAGGGCGGAGGCAGAGAGGACTAGGGGGCGGGGAGGTGGGGGCGGGGAGGAGGGTTGCACATTTTACAGCTCACTGACCATTTGGCGATCCATTGAGAGGAGGGTTTGGAAAAGTGGCTCCTTTGTGACAGCTCTCGCCAGATTGGGGGGCTGCTCATTTGCATCTCATTAGTTATGCGAGCGACCGGCGGGATTTAAGGGCGGCAGGCGCCTGCCTCGGCCAGATCCTCCGGCGTGCACCCGCGGTTACCCTGTCTGACCGAGGCAGGTCACGGGAGAGCACCGGTGCGGCACGGAGCCTCCCACGCTTCGGTCTCCGGTCCTGGGTGTGTGTTCTCGCATGGCATTGGCTGAATTCTTGGGGAAGACGCGAGGCTTTGCAGTGGCGCAAGAGATACCGGTCCAGAACAGTCTGGGAGCGGCAGCGGCCGCCGAGTGACGGCCGGCGGGGAGGGAAACCAGGGCGCGCGCCGCAGTTCTTGCCACCACCGCCGTCCGTTCCCACCGCGCCCCTCGGGGCCCCGGATTATCGCCTCACCGGTGGGATTTCCAGACCGCCGCTCTCTAATAGGCCTCCGAAGGAAGCCACTGCAAGCTCTCTTGGGAATTAAGCTGAACATCTGGACTCTCTTTCCTCTGTGTCTTCTCTCCTTTCTCCTCTTTTCCCTCCGCGAAGAAGCTTAAGACAAAACCAGAAAGCCGGCGACCCTCACCTACTCGTGGACTGAAAGCCAGAAGAGGAAACCGAAAGTTGCCCTTTCTCAGTGCCTCGCAGAGCTCTGTCAGGGACATATCTGAAGCACCGCACCCTCCTTAAGCAACTGGCCCTGATTATCACACCTGGAGCCGGGAGACGCCTTTCCACCCGTGCTCCTCGGGTCACATAGACTTTCCTGGCATTCCTGGGTCTTTGAAGAAGAGAGAAAAGAGGATACTCTAGGAGAGCAAGGGCGTCCAGCGGTACCATGGGCCGTCGGAGCGCGCTAGCCCTTGCCGTGGTCTCGGCCCTGCTGTGCCAGGTAGGGGGCCGGGCGGGGCTGCTGCGCGGTGGAGGGAGGGGAGCCGGACAAGCTGATCAGCTGTCCATCCCCAAGCGACTCTGGCAGCTACGACCCCGAGAGCTGCCTGGCAGCGGGCGGCTCCGGACGGGCGCTGAGGTGCGCTCGGCCTCTGCGTCCTAGCAAGGGCCCGCGCGCTCGGGCCCCTCCGCCGCCAGTGCGTCCTCACGCCCCTTCCCTGCGCAGGTCTGGAGCTCCGGCGTCTTTGAGCTGAAGCTGCAGGAGTTCGTCAACAAGAAGGGGCTGCTGGGGAACCGCAACTGCTGCCGCGGGGGTTCAGGCCCGCCGTGCGCCTGCAGGACCTTCTTCCGCGTATGCCTCAAGCACTATCAGGCCAGCGTGTCCCCGGAGCCACCCTGCACCTACGGCAGCGCAGTCACGCCAGTGCTGGGTGTCGACTCCTTCAGCCTGCCTGATGGCGCAGGCATCGACCCTGCCTTCAGCAACCCCATCCGTTTCCCCTTCGGCTTCACCTGGCCAGTGAGTGGGCACCTGCGCGACTTGGGCCTGGAGGGGTAGGGGTGGTGGGCGGGCGGCTGGCAGAGGGAGGAAGGCATTGACCACTGAATAAGGGTTGGAGAATTCCACAAAGACACGCCTGTGGTCTTGATTTCTTCCCGGGAATTGGCCTGCAGTCTCTGGAGGTTAAGGAAGGCTTGTGGAGCACAGCTCAGGGCCTTTCTCACACACCTCCGTACTTCTCTGGAGGGTCGAACGCTCCTCCCCTGCCCCCAAGATTGGGAGAGTTGTTCCTCTAGTTGCTAGGCCTCTGACTGTGCCATTGCTAGATCAGGGACTGCTCCACACCAGAAAATTAGTGACAGACACAGACGTCCTCTCTTCTTCCACATCCCGAACCTGCTTGGCTCCAGACCTCTCTCCCTTTTAAAAAACAAACTCAATGTCCTGTATTAACATATTTTTAAAAGCACACACTTTCTTAAGGAAAGTGGTAGGAGTTGACCCTCACTGGCACCATACATAGATCTGACTCTGGACTTGTTAGCCCTTAATGCCTTTCCTCCTCCTCCTCCTCCTCCTCCTCCTCCTCCTCCTCCTCCTCCTCCTCCTCCTCCTCCTCCTGCTGCTGCTGCAGCCCTAGCCATCATTCACCCTCTCGAAGAGTTGGAGGAATCAAATGAGGATATGGGTTAAGCTCTCCACACAGATTCTCCTGATGACCTCACAACAGGTAAGACTCCAAACTTGTACACTGGGCAAACTCCTTGCTGATACACATTTTATTTTACCCACTCACCCAAATCCTCTGATGTCTTCATTGCGCACCTGGAGGAGTTCAGAGTCCAATCCATGGTGACAGCATCCCCGCCATTCCCTCACTTCCTGGCCTCTTGAGTGTTATCAGAACCAACCTGTGCATCTTCTCTCCCAGAGAACCCAGAGAGACTCATCAGCCGCCTGACCACGCAGAGGCACCTGACCGTGGGAGAAGAGTGGTCTCAGGACCTTCACAGTAGCGGCCGCACAGACCTCCGGTACTCTTACCGGTTTGTGTGCGATGAACACTACTACGGTGAAGGTTGCTCCGTGTTCTGCCGACCCCGGGATGATGCCTTCGGCCACTTCACCTGTGGGGAGAGAGGGGAGAAGGTGTGCGACCCAGGCTGGAAAGGCCAGTACTGCACTGAACGTGAGTCCTCGGGACGATGACGTCAAGGGTCCGCTTATGGGAATAGACACAGGGCATAGCAACAGGCAATGGTAGAGATGGCTCAGTGGGGGAAACTGAGGCCCACGGAACAGAAGTGTCTTGTCTTATGGTCAGTGGCAGAGTTATGCTCTACTCAGGGAATAGTTTAACAAGGGGGACCTTGTATCCACGGTAGGAAGCTGCTTCTCTTGACAGGGAGGAGTTCAGAGACGAGGCCAGGGGTCAGGAAGTAAGACTGTGCTCTCCCTAGGGCCTTTGTATTAGAAAGGGAAGGGAGGAAGGAAGGGAGGGACAGAGAAGGGATGTGGAGGGCTCATAGTCCAGCAGTTCTTGCAGTGACAATGTCTCTTTGGGAAACCCTCCCTTTCCTCCATGGCGTTAGGTAATCAATTTCCAAAGATTCCCTGGGATATACTCTGTGTCCTGTCCTGTAGGGAAGTCTTCAGTCCTTTGTGGAAAGCCCACAGGCGTGCCAAGGCAGACTGCAGGGCCATATGGTAAAAGGCACCTGATCTGTGGTCTAGATGCTTACAGAGCACTGTCTGTAAAGAAATGCAGCACCCGATGTCTTGCAATGCTCTTGCAAACCAGGGGATGAGGGTCACAGGGAGGACTCTCGTTCTGGTTCATAAGGACCTCAGTGGACCCCCTTCCAGCTCTCTGAGGCCTCATCTGTCCAACCTGTAGGAATGGCATTTCCTTTCAGTCAGGGCTTGGTGAACTTTTGTTCTCTTGCCCTGGAGCAGTTGGACGTTGGACTCTGTGAGGCCCAGACCCTCTGTCAGTGCCTGCAGGAGGATATGGAGTAGCTTTCTAGTTTTAATTTTTTGCCCGGGGATGAAGGGGTCCTTACTTCAGTGCGAGCCTGGATGTCACTGTTGCCTAGTTTCCCATATCCTTCAGGGCTTCGGAGAGCCTTTGATGCCCCGCCTTGGCCAGAGCTGGCTGTTTTCTTAAGAACTGGAGTTGCTGATCATTAGTGAGCTTCATAACTGGGGAAGTGAGCCACCTCAAAACCCCAGCCTGTGGCCGCCCCCCACCTCTTCAGGCTCCCTGGCCTCCCCACTGTAGCTTTTCTTCTCTAGGGGCCAATGGTTCTGGGGGTAGTAAGAAACTTCGCCTCTTATTCAAACACTGGGGTCTCTCCCCGCCCCTACTTCCACGTGCCATAGATTAGATCTCCCCGAGGATAGGCGGTGGGGACACCGCCCGTTCCCATTGGTAGAGGGGGTATGTGCACGCGCGCGCCTGTGTGAGTGCATACACACATGCTCAGGCTGGGGGTTGGGTGGGGGCAGCATTGTTGTGCTGGGGCAGCTGCGTGAGGGAAGAGACAATGGAGCAGCTGTCCTGCCCTGCACGCTGCACACCAGCTGTCCACTCTTATCTGCACACACACTTTCTGGGATATTAAGAGGTGGAGCTTTTGTGCCTAGAATTGGAAAGTGGGGGAGGGAGGAGGGAGAAGACTTCTGACCCTCTTTTAGAAGAAAAAGGGACAGGGTAGGAGTGGGGGCTTCTGAGAGCCCTTTTGTCCTAGAAGCACTATGTAAAGAAGAATGCTCATCCCGGGCTTGAATGAAGTCCAAAGCCACCAGCCAGGGTGGGCCAGGCTCTACAGCCTGGACCGACAGAGTGGGTACTGCTAATTTTGCCCCAGTCCCACCTGGTGATACTAGGGAATTCCTGGGGTGGGGCTGTAACCTGTGGTTTTGTTTGCTTACAGCAATCTGTCTGCCAGGCTGTGATGACCAGCATGGGTTTTGTGACAAGCCGGGGGAATGCAAGTAAGTTTGCAAAGCTTTTTGTCTTTTCTTCTTCTTCCTCCTCCTCCTCTTCCTCCTCCTCCTCCTCCTTCTTCTTCCTCCTCCTCCTCCTTCTTCTTCTTCCTCCTCCTCCTCATTCTTCTTTCTATGAAATTTTCTATATCCCCCAGAGACCTTCCTATATCGTCTAGGCTGGCCTTGAACTCATACTCCTTCACTGCAGGATCTCCATGCCACCTTGCCTGGTTCACCTTTTCTTCTTGCTCCCCCCCCCCACACATATAAAACATCCCAGGAAGTCAGTTGAGTGGGAGATATTACTCTAATGAAGGCCTGAAAACGTATAAGCTGTCATTAACTTACGCTCATACTTAATGAGAATATACAGGTCTCAGTTAAAAAGTTTGCATGGAAGATGAGATTTCATATCCATAGTCCTTGTGTATATTAAAGAAAACCAGGATGTCCACTGCGCCCTCCTTCTTTGAGGGGATGGCAGCTCAGGGGTTTGAAGCTAGTTCTAGTGCTGCCTGGTTTGAGGACTGGTAATTTATTGTTGCTTCTGGATGTATATTTGCTGTGTGAGAATGCCCTTGTGAATCAAGAAGGCAACATGATTGTTTTGCTTTTTCCAAGGTGCAGAGTTGGCTGGCAGGGCCGCTACTGCGATGAGTGCATCCGATACCCAGGCTGTCTCCATGGTACCTGCCAGCAGCCTTGGCAGTGTAACTGCCAGGAAGGCTGGGGGGGCCTTTTCTGCAACCAGGGTAAGTCCCTCCCTCTGTGATTGCCAGGTTCTCTCAAAGCAGCCTGATGCTCACTTAGAAAGTAGACTCTTCCTGTGTTTGATCTTGGGCTTCCTGCCCTCTTTCCTGTCTCTGTCCCTGCAGACCTGAACTACTGCACTCACCATAAGCCGTGCAGGAATGGAGCCACTTGCACCAACACGGGCCAGGGGAGCTACACGTGTTCCTGTCGACCTGGGTACACAGGTGCCAACTGCGAGCTGGAGGTGGATGAGTGTGCTCCAAGTCCCTGCAGGAACGGAGGGAGCTGCACGGTGAGTCGTGGGTGGGCGCTGCGCTGTTGTTCTACCTGAAGACGGACAGAGTTGTTGGTTTTAAGTGAAGGGTGCAGGTTCTTGGAACAGCTTGAGAACGACTCTTGCGGCCTCCTTGTACAGGACCTAGAGGACAGCTACTCTTGCACCTGCCCTCCGGGCTTCTACGGCAAGATCTGTGAGCTGAGTGCCATGACGTGTGCAGATGGTCCCTGCTTCAACGGGGGACGGTGTTCAGACAACCCTGACGGAGGCTACAGCTGCCATTGCCCTTCGGGCTTCTCGGGGTTCAACTGTGAGAAGAAGATGGATCTCTGCAGCTCTTCCCCCTGCACTAACGGTGAGGGGATGTCTGGTTACTGCCTCCAGAAGCATAGGCATTCTTATTAGAGGAACACATCGCTTTGGGAGTCATCTTGGGTTTGTGGATTTCCCTGGATCAATTCCATGAGGATTTGGGAGGGGGAAATGCAATCAGGAGGATTAGTCGCACATCCATGACGCAAGAAGTGCCCTGGTCGGCAGGCCACAACCCACTCAGGGTCAATGTTCAGGTGCCTGTCACCATCCACGGCTCTGCAGGCTCTCCTGGGATAGAGGAAGCACAGCCATCTTGTCTTTGGGAAGACAGCCTCGCTCCCGATAGCAGTTAGGGTACCACGTATGAGGAGGCATGCTGTTTGCACCATGAACCTCTTGTTAGTGGGAGAGAGGTCAGGTACCTAAAATAGACTCAGAAGGGAGCTGGACCCAATAGTCGCCTTTCCGACCCTTTTCTCTTCCTCCTTTTTTCTCTTTCCTTCCAGTCTTCCTCCCTCTCCCTTTCCTTCCCTGCTTTCTCACTGTCTTCATTCTTGTCTGCCTTCTCTCTGTTTTCAGTCCTCTTTTCTCACTAACAGTGTGCTGTCACCAAACGTGACGTTCACCATAGTTCTTAATTTCTCCCCCGGTGACCTGGATCCAGTAGGTGTAGCATCCCTTGTCTGGTGGTCGTGAGAGGAAGGCAGTGCTGTCAAAATACTGATGCAGAGACTAGATGTGGTGGCACAGACTTATAGTCCCAGTTACTCCAGAGACCAAGTTCAAGGCCATTCTGGCAAATCTAGCAAGACCCTGTTTGAGGCAGAAGTGTGGGCAGCAGAGGTACTGGTGATGTGGAGAGTTTGCCTAATACAGGCAACAACAACGAAAACTCTTCTTATTTCTAATGTGTAGGCTTGGTTCTTGTGTTCCCCCATCGCCCTGTATTTGAGATCCTAAGCTATGCAGTACAAAACCAAACTATCATTGTATCAGTGGTATGTGTAAATTATGGACTTAATGGGTGCCACATCAGAGTGTCTGATTGGTGATTAAACTTCTGTGTGCCCACATATGACTGTGCCTCCCCTGTGTTCCAGGTGCCAAGTGTGTGGACCTCGGCAATACCTACCTATGCCGGTGCCAGGCTGGCTTCTCTGGGAGGTACTGTGAAGACAACATAGACGACTGTGCCTCCTCCCCGTGTGCCAATGGGGGCACCTGCCGGGACAGTGTAAATGATTTCTCCTGTACCTGCCCACCTGGTTACACAGGCAGAAACTGCAGTGCCCCTGTCAGCAGGTGTGAGCATGCGCCCTGCCACAATGGGGCCACCTGCCACCAGAGGGGTCAACGCTACATGTGTGAGTGCGCCCAGGGCTACGGTGGCCCCAACTGCCAGTTCCTGCTCCCTGAACCACCACAGGGCCCCATGGTGGTGGACCTTAGCGAGAGGCATATGGAGAGCCAGGGCGGGCCCTTCCCCTGGGTGGCCGTGTGTGCCGGGGTGGTGCTTGTCCTCATGCTGCTGCTGGGCTGTGCTGCCGTGGTGGTGTGCGTCCGGCTGAAGCTACAGAAGCACCAGCCCCCACCTGATCCTTGTGGAGGAGAGACAGAGACCATGAACAACCTGGCCAATTGCCAGCGTGAGAAGGATGTTTCTGTCAGCATCATTGGGGCTACACAGATCAAGAACACCAACAAGAAGGCGGACTTTCATGGGGACCATGGTGCTGACAAGAGCGGCTTTAAGGCCCGATACCCTGCTGTGGACTATAACCTCGTTCGAGACCTCAAGGGAGACGAAGCCACCATCAGGGATGCACACAGCAAACGTGACACCAAGTGCCAGTCACAGGGGTCTGCGGGAGAAGACAAGGGCACCTCAACACTCCGGGGGTGTGTGCTGTGAGCTGGGCAGGGAGGGCAGGAAGGTCTTCCCACCTTCTGGATATGTCCTTGTTCAATCCCATTCCTGTGTGTTTATTGTGTTTTTTTTTTCTAACTTTTCCTTTCAGCAGAGAGGTCCCTGACAGAAAAAGGCCCGAGTCTGTCTACTCCACTTCGAAGGACACCAAGTACCAGTCGGTGTTCGTTCTATCGGCCGAGAAGGATGAGTGTGTCATAGCAACTGAGGTCAGTGTGCCACGCTCTTGTCACACACGTGGGTAATAGGGAGAAGGTCTGTTTCTTTCTGAAGTTAACTTCCTGTCCTGTTCCCTGGGCCTTTCTAGGTGTAAGATGGAAGCGATGTGGCAAAATTCCCATTTCTCTTAAATAAAATTCCAAGGATATAGCCCCAACGGATGCTGCTGAAAGAGGAAGGGAGGCCCCAGGGACTGCTGCTGAGAAGCAGGTTCAGGCGGAGTTGGTTCTCTCGGAGTTAGCAGAGGCACCGGACATCGCCAGCCCGGGCTTCGGCTGCCGCTGCGCTGCCTGCTGGACGTTCCCATTGCACTATGGACAGTTGCTTTGAAGATTATATATTTAAGTGGATGAGTGACTTGATACGTAGAGGAAACACGCACTGCCGACATGTCTGTCTTGGATTACCATGAGCCAGTCTTTCCTTGAACTAGAAACACAACTGCCTTTACTGTCCTTTTTGATACTGAAATGTTTTTTTTTTTTTTCTAGACGGAAAAAAAAAACGTGTGTTATTTTTTTGGATTTGTAAAAATATTTTTCACGATATCTGTAAAGCTTGAGTATTTTGTGATGTTCATTTTTTTATAATTTAAATTTTGGTAAATATGTACAAAGGCACTTCGGGTCTATGTGACTATATTTTTTTGTATATAAATGTATTTATGGAATATTGTGCAAATGTTATTTGAGTTTTTTACTGTTTTGTTAATGAAGAAATTCATCTTAAAAATATTTTTCCAAAATAAATATAATGAACTACAACCTCGGGTGTAGTTTCTAGTCATTGTCTCCTCACGCATCCGTTTCACAAGGACCACGAGAAGAGGAACGATGCTCGTGTCTTTATAAAGGCCTTGTCTGGTGTCAGTGGAGATGGGAAGCATTCTTTCTGCTTTCTCTGGAACTCCGGATTTGCCCTCACAAACTGCCTCCATGACAGAGGCCCTTGCAGTCTCAATGATGCATCTGAGATATTTTAAAGATCTAGCGACTTCCTGCAAGCATTGTATTTTTAAAGACTTGGAACGAAGCTTCACTAGGGGTCAAATGTCAGTTCGTCACTTTGAAGTTACCATGGCAAAGTTGTTCCGTCTTAGAACAAGGCTCACTTACTTCCTAGTGAGTTTATTTCTAGTTAATTCTAGAAGCTAGTTGCTAGTTAATTCAAGCCGTCATGGTGGGAAAGAAAGCAGCAATGACCGTCTCCTTTATTGGCTGTGTACTGTATGCCAGGCTCTGATTATAGTCCACGCATGAGACTGGTATTATTATTTCTACCTTACAGGAGAGGAGAGCGGAGCTTGTAGGTGAAGTTACTGGCTCTGGAATCCCAAGTAGCTGTAACAACATAAAGATCCAGGCAACCATGATCTGGGGATTTAGGACCTAGGCTTGTATTCCTTCCAAGGAATCAGTACAGAGAGTCAGTTCCCAGATGGTGAGTACGTACTGGGGAAGAGGGGGCCTGACTCTTGTGTACAAAAGGGTGAGATCTTGGAAGGAAGCCTTCCTGGTACAGCTAGCTGAAAAAGTAGAAAGAACTTTCCATGTATAAGTCTTTGATGCTGAGGGAATGAGCACTGCTAAGAAGGCCCAGTCTACAGAGTCTTCTGGCTTGGTCATCACCAGGCACGGTTCTCACTGAGGACAACCTTGGCTGTTAATAATGAGAACACCTCTAGTGAAGTAGTAAGAGGCCCAATCTCCCACCCCACTACTTCCTCAACTGCTCTCTTGCTTACTTAGGGGCTCTTTGTATCTGGGGAGCTGGGGGTGGGTAGTTTCTCCTTCCATGAGTGGTCATGGGTGAGCTGTGGCAGGTATGTTCATCCCACCAGTTTCAGGAGTATGTAACCTGCTGGAATTCTTGTGAAGCCCAGTCTACAAAAGTGTTTAAACATAACCCTGCTTTCATCTTCCCAACCTTGTAAAAAAGAAAAACCAAAGGATAATTCATCTTTCATCTAGGGAAAGCAAGCCACCTTAGGTGGCTTAAAACTTCTGGGTAGGAATCCAGGACCCTAGTAGAAGCTAAAATCTGTGTGTGTGTGTGCAAGCGGGTTTTCAGAGTCTGAGTTGATGCCACTTGCAGTGAGAAATTCAAGTACATCAGTCAAAAACAGCCGTGTAAAAGCCTAGACATGAGTGGGCCAATGGTGACTCACAACACCAAACAGCGCCCAGCCATGTTTAGCCTCTGGTCATGCCTGCCAAGGCCTGCACAGTGTTTCTCTCCAAGTGCGCCATAAGGAACGAGGAAGGAAGGAACAATGAATGCTCTTAAAATGATGGTGTAAAAATAGAAGATCCTTTTTAATGGGAATAATACTTGAGCTGGATCTCAGTATTTTTCAAGTCCTGAGGAGTGTTGGAGTATGGCTGGCTGCCAACATAGTAGGAAAAACCTGTGCCAACACGAATCCAGTGGTCAGAACAGGAGGCTCCAACTCCCGCCCCCCACTTCCTCCTGTCAAATCCCATAGCCAGTATCTTTGGATTTCAGTAAGACTACAGGTTGGGCTGGAAGGGATGGAGGGTAGGGATTATAGTCTGTGTCTTAGGGTTTCTGTCGCTGTGAAGGGACACCATGACCACACCAATTCTTATAAAGGAAAATGTTTATTTGGGGTGGCTCTCTTACAGTTCAGAGGTTCAATTCCTTACCATCATGGTGGGACATGGTGATATGCAGACAGATATGGTGCTGGGAAAGGTAACAGGAAGTGGTCTGTCTGACTAGGAGTAGCTTGAGCATAGGAGACCTCAAAGCCCACCCCACAGTGACACACTTCCTCCAACAAGTCATACTTCTTAATAGAGCCACTCCCTTTGGGGGTCATTTTCTTTCAAGCCACTACATCTTACTTATAGGTTTTTCTTACTTTCTTTTTTGGTATGGACTTAAACTTCGTGCTTCCAGAAGTATATGAATACTGGAAAGAAACTTACTTCTAAAATCCTAGTCTTTGAGGACTTTCCATTTTATCATTCTCCACGTGGATCAGATACTTTCCAGTGAAGGTGAGTGCTTGCATCTTCACTCATTCACAGCTTGCGGAGACTCCTGGGTGGTTGAGACCCAGTGGAGACGGTTGTGGCCTTCTATTTTGATATCACAGTGGAGGGAACGGTGCTGGATGTGGCTGGCCTCCTGGCAGGGCCGTTTCACAATGCTTTGCGTTCTGAGCACCTTCCTCCCTTGCAGAGTCCTTGTGTGCCTTCTGCGACTTTGTCTTTCTTCAACTTCCCTGGTTTCTTTTGGTGGAGGAAGAGCAGCAATTGCTTTGCTAATTTTGTGCCTTTATGAAGTTCAAAGTAATGGCCATCACCAAAATAGAAGTGTGCTGGCTTTGCAAAGGCTTCTTCAAGGGCTCAGGCCATGAACTTACTCCTCCAAGGGGCAGAACTCCACAGGTGTACTTCCTGCTTTGAACTGATAGCTGCAAATTCAACACCAGTCAACAATGCCAGTGACAAAGTATTTTTTCCTCCGAACTGAACCTGCATTTGATACATCTCTAATCACATGATCAAGCAGAGGACCACAGGTGACTAAAAGCGTCCTCAAGGACATCAGGGTCTATATTCAGCATCCTGGGAGCTATGTAGGTTAGCTAAACTGCTGGGACAACAAAAATTGACAGAGAACTGACAAATTAACAGGGGATGATATATAACCACTGACTGCAATGTCTAGGTCTGGATCCTGTTTCAAAGAGTTTAAAAATTTATGAGCAAACTGGAGAAACTGAAATGCTGCCTGGACACCTCCATGGTTGCAAAAGTGTACCTACTCAGGATTTAGGCATGACATAGTCTTACTTTGAAGGCATTGAAAAGAAGAGTCCTTTTCACTTAGAAAAAAACTCAAGCGTTTCTGAACGAAGTAGTAAGAATTAGGGAATTTATTTCAGGCCCCCATATGGGATGTGCTAGCAAGTCGGGGTAGAACAAACCAGGGGCTACACCGAGTGGTTGGAGCTGGATAAGCGTAGCTGGAGTCAACGTCACGTCTCTCTTGAATGCTTGAAACTTCCCATAAGCAGAAACGTGAAGATGAGCCTTTCGATGACCATGTGTGCAGTGATCTTTCTGGGGGCTGTGATGTTCTAACAGGTGGCTTAAGAGAGGTTTTCCATCTTGGCATACGCATCTTTCAGACGGGAAATCTTACAAAACTCAAGGTAGGCAGTGTTTGTTGGGTGCGGAGAGTACTTCGTTCAAGAATTTTCATGCCAGGATCTTGGGTTTAAACACTGCTCCATGTGGGCTCTGCACATGAGCTACCGGCTCCACTGAGCCTACGGCTAGTCGAGGGATCGCAGTGGTGATGCTGTGTGTGGGACTGCGGAAGGTCCTATTTCTGCTGGTACCACTATGTTCAAACACAGCGGCTCACTAATCTGAGCGTGTGCTGAGATGAATAACGGTTCCTATGATTTCAGCACAGGGTTTCAAATTCTTAGCGTGGCCTCTTGGGCCTTGGTGTAATCTGGCTCCTGACTGTCCCTGGCATTTCAACTCATGCTCGTCTCCCTTTGACCCTTTAGCCTTTGGCTCTAGCCAAATAGGCTGTGGGAAGATCCCTAAACCTTGTACTTTGGAAGTAATTCTCCAGCTGCTCATGTGCTGTGTTCTGCTGTCATTCTGATCAACTCTCCAAAAATGCCCTGTAGTCAGGAAGCCTTGCCTGGACATTTGATCACGGCCAGTGTCCCAAGAATTTGTAACCATAACTTGAATCCAAACATAGAAATTATCTGAGCATTTGACTGTATTCCTTTGTGTTTATTCTGAGAGCTGGTTGTGGAGATACAAACCAAATACACAGTGAATGCGTGTTTACCTGGTGTTGGGTAAGCCAAGTCTCCTATTTCTCAGCCTATGAACTTTTTGAAAAAAAATAGAGGGTACTATTCTGACTATCACATGGCTCACACAGGAGGTGTGCTATGAGAGAGTATTGACAGTAGTGTTTCCATTGCACGTGCAAGATACTGGAAGATTCCCTGGCATTGCTGAAATTTGTCATTTGAAAACAAGCCAGAGATGACTTTTTAAGAGTGTTTGTGTCCCTGCAGAATATTAGTATCTTTTTGGAAAAACACAAGTCTGTATTTATGCTCATTTGCACAAGTGTTTCCATCTTACATCACTGCCGATGGCGCCATCATTAGATCTTCCAGCTGAGCAAAATCAATCCACTCTCATTTTCCTTACATCTTAGGAGACATCCAAGTCTCTGTAGCAACCTTTTCTGGATACTTATTCTTAATATTTCATCTTTAATCGCAATGACATTGACTGCTGGAGGCAACCAGAATGAAACCGTGTTGTAGGATATATCATATCTTGCACAGATGGGGAAAAACAAGACTAGGATCACTCGTTAAAAGTCTTAACTGGGAAACTGAAGCTACGTGAAGAGGAACCTGCTTAGGATTTCAGGTTGGGCCTCCTGCTGCAAAAGAGGAACGTGGCACAATGTCCATGACTGGCCATGAGGTGGTCACTTTTCAGCAGAACATTCAAACTGAGCTAATGTTCGTACAGCCATGGTCCCTCTTAGGTTCTGAAGCTTCTCTGACTTTGTCCAAGACAAGATGCCATCAAGAAAGCTTGGTAATCTTACATGTTAACTTGAGCTTCAAAGTTATCAAAGGAGAAGGGGTCCTGGCTCTATAACAGAACTTCGGCAGTTAACGAGTCCTGATTCACAACTGGATGTGGACATCTGATGGGCAAAATCTCTTTTCAGAGAAAGAATCAGAAGTTGTTACTTTCTACCCCCAGCTAAGCCCCATTTAGACATTGCAGATATCAATGGTGGTTCAAACTGTGAGTTCTGCTTTGGTCTAGATCTTCAAGGCCATTTTTTTTTAAGTAACCTGAAATGTATCTTTGATAGGATTAGTATTGTTTCAGAGGAGTAGGGACGGGGTAGGAGGAAGGAGGGAGGAACAGGGGGTGGTGGGAAATAGGGAGGGAAAGAAGAAGAGAGAAAGGAAGGGATGGAGGGAGGGAAAGCAGGTCTGCTTCTGGACTCTCAGATAGTTTTCCCACTTACAGAATAACAAGCACCATTCCTTTGTGAATTAGAACGGTGCCAAGTGTGGTGGCACACAGCTTTAGTCCAAACACTTGGGACGAAGAAACAGGCTGACATCTGTGAGTTAGAGGGCAGCCTGGTCTATGTAGCAAGTTCCACGATAGCCACAAAGACCCTGTCTCAAAAGGAAGGGAAAAAAAAAAGAATTAAAATCGTACCAAACCAGCATAATTTTTAGCTGCATTATAAACACTTATAACCAAAGGTAAATGTAGCTCTCACCCTTCATCATAAGTTTCTTCTTTTTGTTAAAGATGAAGACCATTACAGAAAACCAAAACTAGTCAAAATACAGAGAATAATTGGCCATGGGATGCCCCGCCCCAGTGGGTACATCTACAGATCTACAGCACAGCTCCTGAACCTAAGCCTCAGTGAACACCCCAGAAAGTGGATTGGAAAGACATTAAGAGCTACAACAGGTGCTGTGAGATTGTGTCTCTTAGAAATGACAGGGAAGCCACACCAATGAGATCTCAACAATTTGGCTACCTAAACAAGACCTGAACAAGGACAGTACTAACAAAAAAGGGGTGGCCTCATGGGGCTTCACCCTTAGAAGAGAAACTATAGACAAGTAGGGAGTGTTGAGAGAGGGAGACTTACTCTTCCCCAGGGATGAGCTCCTGCATTGGTTATCGAGCACCAAGTGGTCAACCCAAAAATCGCCTATAGACAACCAACATTGAACAGGGTCAGCAGGACCTGGGCTCATTCTGAGACTATACAGCCACATCAAATAAACTAATATGTGAAAGATTAAAAACAAACCAGAATGAGCAGGTTGCATTTATGTGTTGACATGCATATATATATATTAAAAATTAAAGAATAGTAAAATTTTAATAATAAAAATTAAAGAAAAAGAGGCCACAAATCTGAGATGACTGGGTGATTTGACCTTGGAAGTGAAAAATATTTACCACACAGAACTCCGTATGCTGTAGCAGGGACTGTTTGTCCATGGTTTAAAGCAAGTTACTTCCTTAAAGCAGTTTACAGATTCGTGTATTTACTGAATCCAGTGTCCATGCTGGCCTCCGCAACAGGTTATAACAAACGAAACCCACACTTGCTTTGGAGGCACAGATTTCTCTGGACCGACAGATGCTTTAGGGTCTGGTTCTTCTTGGGAGCATAGACATTATGCTTCCCTCGAGCTTGGGGTCATCCTGGCCAAGGATCCACAGTGAAGAGATAAAGGCACCTGGAGCTCATACCGAGCCTCCTGCTCTGGGCCCTACTAACCCATCCCTAAAGCCCTTGGCCTCTTTGGTTGGGTACTACAGCAAGTCCTACAAAAATAGTCTGTCTTTAAAGCTTGTCATTCAAACCAACCAGCTGGCAAACCAATAAACAGACTTTCCCAACATTTATACTGTTAACTGGCAAAAATCTCAAGTGGAAAAATTACTGTAGGCTACTCTCTGTGTGTTAATTTTTTTTTTTTTACCATTTCCTCTATATCGATTGATTCAAAATATGGTCCATTTAATGACATTTACTGAATCATCACACATTTAACACACCAATCACCCCACTTTTTAATGACGATGAATTGAAATTTCATCAGCAGTGAAATTGTTTTGTCAAGAGGAATAAACATTCTAGGGAGTGTTGTTATGTATTTCTGAACTCCCAGCAAAATTTATATCAGTTCATAATGTTACCATTTCTTCTTTTACCAAAGAGATACTATGACTTTAAAAGTTCGTTTGCCAATGTGAGAAGTGAAAAAATGGCATAGTTCTTTTAATTCTGTTTAACATAGACTGATGTGGGCATCCCCTTCCGGAATGCCTGACTGACGGACACTCCTCTACAGGCCACTAGTTGCTTTTCTTGAACTTGCCAGATATTTAGGAAATTCTCCCATGTGCTTTGGGCTTTAATTACTATGTTGGGGTGGCTTTCTCTTATCTTCTGACTCCTTCTCTTGGATCCATGCTATATAGCCCAGGCTGACTGGGCTATTGGTTGAGTTCTCGCTTCTTGACGGCTGGGATTGCAAGTACTTGGCGAGTCCTTGTTGTAAATGGCAGGAGCAGCGGGCTGTGTCCCGCCCAGCTCCCGGCCACATGGCCGCACGTCCACATAACTATACCTCGAATACACAAATCACACACAAACTGGATTCATTTAAATTCTGCCTGGCCCATTATCACTGGCCTTTTCTTGGCTAGCTCTCACATCTAAACTAACCCATTATAAAAGTCTGT